>CM053613.1:81798631-81822503 GCA_028646535.1 Procyon lotor | reverse complement strand
GTTGTTTAGCCTCCACCTGTTTGTTTTTTCCAGTATTTTCCCCTTGTAATCAATTTCTAATTTCATACTATTTTCATTGAAAAAGATGCTTGATATGATTTCAGTCTTAAATTTATTGAGATTCGTTTTGTAGCCTAACATCTTTCTGGAGAATGTTTCATGTGCATTTGAAAAGTGTGTGTATTCTGTTTTGGATGGAGTTTTCTGTATGTATCTCTTAAGTCTATCTAGTCTGTTCAAAGCCACTATTTTCTTTCTTTTTTTTTTTATTTTAAAGATTTTATTTATTCAACAGAGAGAGAGAGAAATCACAAGTAGGCAGAGAGGCAGAGAGAGAGGGAGAAGCAGGCTACCTGCTGAGCAGAGAGCCCAATATTCGGGCTCGATCCCAGGACCCTGAGACCATGACCTGAGCCGAAGGCAGAGGCTTTAACCCACTGAGCCACCCAGGTGCCCCCAAAGCCACTGTTTTCTTGTTGATTTTTCTCTCTGGGTGATCTGTACACTAATGTAGGTGGGTTGTTAAAAGTTCCATAGTTGTATTACTCTCAGTTTCTCCCTTTATGTCTAATAATATCTGCTTTATGTATTTAGGTGCTCCTGTGTTGGGTACATAGATATTTATAATTGCTATTTTCTTGTTTGATTGATCCCTTTAACATATGTAATGTCCTTCTTTGTCTCTTGTTAAAGTCTTTGTTTTAAAGTCTGTGTTGTCTGGGGTGCCTGGGTGGCACAGTCGGTCAAGTGACTGACTCTTGGTTTCGGCTTATGTTATGATCTCAGGGTCATGGGATTGAGACCCATGGCAGGCTCCACACTCAAGTGTGGAGTCTGCTTGAAATTCTCTCTCTCTCTCTCTCCCTCTCTCCTCCACTTGTGCTCTCTTTGTCTCTAAATAAATCTTGAAAAATAATAAAGTCTGTTTTGTTTGATATAATTACTACTCTGGTCTTTTTTTTTTTTTTTCCCCTTCTATTTGCACGGGGTATCTTTTTCCATCCATTTACTTTCAGTCAATATGTGTCTGTAGGAGTAAAGTCACTCTCTTTTATGGAGCTTATAAATGGGTCATTTTTAAATCCATTTAGTCATTCTATGTCTTTTGATGGTAGCATTTAGTCCATTTACATTTAAAGTAATTATTGACAAGGGTGTGAAGTTAATGCCATTTTGTTACTTGTTTTTTGGTTATTTTTGTAGCTCTTCTCTTCTCCTTTCTTCTTTTGCTCTCTTCCTTTCTGGTTTGATCCCTGTTATTGGTGTTGTGCTTGGATTCCTTTCACTTTACTTTTGTGTATCTATTTATAGGTTTTTGATTTGTGGTTACCATTGGGTTCATATATGGCATCCCATATTAGGTTGTTGGTTGGTTAAGTTCATACACATTCTAAAAACACTGAAGTTTTACTTCTCCCTCCCATGTTTCATGTGTAGGATGTTACGTTTTAAATCTTTATAATTTTTGTATCCCTTCATTGATTTTTTTTTTTTTTTTATAGATACAATTGTTTTTACTACTTTTTTAACCTGGCTTTATTAGTGATTAAGATACTATCTTTATGTTTGCTTTCACTTGTGGAATTTTTTTCTTCATGATTTCTTCTACTTACAGCCTTTTTTGGGTTTGTTTACCATTTAAAGACATCCCTTTGACATTTCTTGTAAGGCTGGTTTAGTGGTGATCAACTCCTGGAAGTTTTGTTTGTCTGGGAAACTCTGTATCTCTGGTTTCTGGATGATAATCTTGCCATGCAGAGTATTCTTGGTTGTAGGTTTTTTTTTCCTCCCAACACTTAAAATATATCATGCCATTCTTTTTTGGCCTGCGAAGTTTTTCCTGAAAGATTAGCTGATAAACCTATGTGAATTGTCTTGTATATTGCTACTTTTGCTGCTTTTAAGATTCTCTCTTTAATTTTTACCATTTTAATTATGTGCCTTAGTGTGGTCCTACTTGGGTTCATCTTATTAGGGCTCTCTATGCTTCCTGGATCTGGATGTCTCTTTTCTTCCCCGGATTAGGGAAGTTTTAAGCTAGGTCTCCACATAAGTTGTTTGCCCCCTTCTCTCTCTTCTTTCTGGGATATTATGCTTGATGGCATCACAGAGCTCCCTTAACCTGTTCACAGTTTTTTAAATCATTGTTTTTTCTTCTTGCTGCTTGGCTGGGTTGCTCTTCTTTACCCTGCCTTCCAGATTGCTGATCTCTCTTTCTGCCTCTAAACTGCTTTTGACTCCCTTTAATGCATTTTTCTTTTTAGTTTTGTATTCTTCAGGTCTGACTTGTTATTTTATATATTTTTTTGTCTCTTGGTTGAAGTTCTTACTGAGCTCACCTGCTCCTTTCTCAAATCTGTTATCTTTGTGAGTATTACTTTGAATTGTTGATCAGACATACTGCTTATCTCTGTTGATCTCTGATTTTGTCCTGTTTTTTTCATATGGGACTTACTCCTGTGTCTCCTCATTTTGTCCATTGCTCTCTTTGTTTCTATGTATTGGGTAGATCAGCTCCGTCTCCTGCTTTTGAAAGTAGTGGCCTTGTATAAAGAGGTCCTGTGTTGCCCTGTCGCCTAATCCCCTCCTTGGGCCCCAGAACCAGACACTCCAGAGGTGCCCTCTGTGGGTTGCACGCACAAGTTCTGCTTTGACTGAGATACTAGTGCCGTGGGCATGTTTGTTGGTGGGCTGGCCTTTAGCCCAGCTGACGGTAATGACCCACGTCCCCCGCTGTGGGTGCACAGTGCAGGCTTTGCTCCCCGTGCTCTAGAGAAGCCCGGCCGTAGCTGTGGTGGGCTCACTGGTTTCTGGGGCTGGTACTCAGCCCAGCAGCCTGCCGTTCACCTCCGCTGCCGTTCGGGCACACAGACGACAGGCCCTGCCCCCGCCACAGCCAACTAGCAGGCACAGCTGCAGTGACCGTGGGTTATCTTTGCCCCAGCCCCAGGACAGGAGTCGCCTTGGAGGGGTGCTGGTCCTGGCCAGGCCCGCCTGAAGAGTGTGGCGGGGCAGGAGCTGCTTTGGAGGGGCACCTGCGGAGGTTTGTGAGTTGGGTGGGGTGGGTCTGCAGGGAAAAGGAAAGGCTGGGTGAGGGCAAGAGAAATGGCACCCACCAGCCCTTTTGTTCCCAGAGAGAGACCCTGCGGATCCCTGCCCGTCTGGCACGCGGTCTGGGATTGGGTAATAAACCTTCACCTGTGCCCCAGGCACCTTTCGGTGCTGCCTCTGTGCTGTGTCCGGGCTGAGTCGTTTAGGGTACTGGCTCTTTAGGGGCGGGACCTTTTCCTCTCACCTGTGGCTCTCCCAAGGCAAGCCCCCAGATTTCTAAAGCTTCTGGGGTTTAGCCCTGCTGGTTTTCAAAACCAGACCTAAGGGAGACTCCTCTTGTCAGCGCGGGTCCCCCGGGCTGGAGGTGCCCTGCGGGGAGTCTCTCCCCTCTGGTTGCTCCAGGGCTCTGCTTCCTGTGTCTGGTGCCCTTCTATCCTCCTGCGTTTGGCCTGCTCTCTGCAAGTAGCTGTGGAAGAGCTGTTCTGCCGATCCTCACATCATTATCGGGGGTAGTTGTGTCTGGGGGGTGACGTGAGTCTGGGCCTCCCCCGCCATCTTCCCCCAGCCTTTTTTGTGCCGAGTATTTTTAAAAAATTGAACATCTAGCCAAGACTTACAGTTCCGTCTCCTCATGGAGTTTATGGTCTAGTGAGCAAGGCAAACACTACATAAATAAAACAAAAATTATGCTACTAAATAAAACGGTGCTGTGGTGAAGACCAAAGCGGGTGGGTGTTGAGGGAAGAGGAAGGGCTCCTTTAAATAAGATGCCTAGTATAGGTTGCCTTGATTAGGCACCATTTTAGTCTGGAGCAGAAAGTTGTGAAGGAGGCTGTAGGAGGCACTGAAAACTGTGGACTTGAGGTAGCCAGGAGCTTAGTGTATTGGACCTGTCAGAGTCAGCTTGGTTGGAGCTCAGGGAGTTGAGGGAGAAGGGGACACCCCCGGTTCTTTGAATAGGGCCGTACTAAGTATTTGCTTAATGAACGCGTGAACGAGTGTGAGATTTTTACAGCCTCAGTTCTGGCAAATCATTGTTGCTCACTAAGATCCCTTATTGCAGAGTAAAAGGTGATCGCGAATGAGCTGGCCATCACTGTGGATGGTGGTCAACCAGTCAGTTCAGAGACTTGAGCACAGTAGGTCTGTTGGGTGTGCAAATTTAGGTTCCTCTGGGTTACAGGCCCAGAAATCTGGTTTCTTCAGTGTAGAAGTCGACCAGTCCCTTAAGGAGGAACTTATTCCAGGCAAACACACAAGAAGGGCCTGATGTGTGCTTTTGAATGCTGGTCAGTTTACATCAGGATCTCTTTCTCTAGTAAGCAAGATGCCGGATTAATGTGTACTGTATGGGGCATTGCTTTTTCTGGTATTAGTTGACCATATAGTTGTAGGTCCATTTCTGAGTTTTCTGTTCAGTTCCGTTGACCTGTGTATGTTCATTGTGCCAGTACCTTACTGTTGTGATCACTACAGCTTTGTAATATAATTTGAAATCTGGAATTGCGATGCCTCCTGCTTTGCTCTTTTTTCCCCCGAAAGATTGCCTTGTTATTTGGGGTCTTTCGTGGTTACGTGTAAGTTTTAGGATTGTTTGTTCTAGTTCTGTGAAAAATGCTATTGATACTTTGATAGGGATTGCATTAAATCTGTAGATGGCTTTGGGTACTGTAGACATTTTAACAATATTTGTTCTCCCAATCCATAAGCATGGAAGAACACATAACCCTTTATTTGAATGGCTGGCTGCTTAGGTTTTTTTTTAAGTTAACTTTTTTATTGTTATTTTATTTTTCACAGTAGTGAACTGCTACCAAAATTGCTAGTTTAAGGCTAACTGTAATAGAATTTTAATAAGCTCCAAAGTGTATACATTCAAAGACTTATGAGGTCTGTTTTTCTCAGCTTTTTATGAAAATATTTTTCTTTTCAGTTTCCACGTTTACTGAATTAAGTATACCTCTTAGTTCATTCATGGCACATTATTATTAACACAAAACCCTTTTTTGTTTGATATTAATGGATTCTCCATCTCTACTGCCATGTCCAACTCTTTAATCTCTGTTATACTGATAACGTTCCTCCATTCTGTCTTTTTAATTCTTAATGTGTATGATGCTGCATATGTGTTTTAACTTGATATAAATAATATTTGGACTTTGTGTGTGGTGGCTTTCTTTAGAATGTTCTCTGAAGTTTGTGTTCAGGAGTAGGATTTCTGGGTCCTTGGCTCTCCCTATAATTAATTTTTTTAAGTACTGACAACAGTTTCTTATAATGGCTGTAGCAGTTTTTAGCTATGACCAGAAATACAGTATTACCATTTTCTGACATCTTTGTCAGTACTTGGGTTTGTATGAATTTATAATTTTTGCAATTTTATGTACATAATATTTCCTTATGAAATTTGCATTTCTCTAAATATGAGTTTGAGCATGTCTTTGTTTCTTGCACTATTGTTTCTTCAAGTTGTTTTATTTGTATCTTTTTTCCACTTCTCTGAGATTTTGTCTTTTTCTTAATGTTTTTTTCTTTTTTCTTTTTTTAAAGATTTTATTTACTTATATGACAGAGACACAGTGAGAGAGAGACACAGTGAGAGAGGGAACACAAGCAGGGGAAGCGGGAGAGGGAGAAGCAGGCTTCCTGCTGAGCAGGGAACTCATTGCACAGGGAGCTCAATGAGGGGCTCGATCCCAGGACCCTGGGATCATGACCTGAGCCAAAGGCAGACACTTAAGGACTGAGCCACTCAGGAACCCAATGATTTTCATTCAATTATTTCCTCCTCATTTGCTATCCATGTGTTGACTTTGTGTGTTGCTGACTTTCTTTAAACAGAGACCTTTAATTTTGTTACTGTAATGTCTGTCACTTTTCTTTCAGGTTTGTTCTTTGAGAATATTGTATAAGATAGAGAAAAGTTCTCTATTTTAAGATCATGAATATATTCTCCTATGAATGTATCCTTTTATTAACTTTATATCTTAATTTTGCTTTTCATGTTTTGGTTTCTAATAAATCTGAAGTCCACGTATGAGACTAAAGGAGGTAAGGATTCAACCTGATTTTTTCCATGGAGTGCACTAATTTTCCATTATTATTTGCTAAATAAGCCATCATATCTCACTGACTTGTGATATGACTTCTGTCACGCACCAACTATTTATATACAGAAGGATTTGTTCCTGGGTTTTTTATTCTGTTCTATTGGTTTTATCTGATTCTATGTCACTGTTTTTTTTTGTTTTGTTTTGAGCCCAGTTTTGTACTCTGTCTTAACTTCTTATAAGGACTTCTAATGGGATGGTGATTATCCTGGGTTTTCTATGTGGAATATAAAGTCAGCTTCAAATAATAACAATCTCTTGCATATTTCTTTTTCTTATTACATTGCCAGAATGTTCTTTACCATGTTGAACTGTACCTGCAGTGGTGGCATTTTTATCTTGTTATTGACCTTAAATGCATCAAATATTCCATTAGTTAATGATGATTGCTATAGGGCATTAATACATAGCTGTCAAAAAGTTAAAGAAATTCAGTTCTATCTTCTTTTTTTTTTCCTTAGGGAAAAAAGTGATAGTTAAACATTGAACTTTATCAAATGTCTTTCCTACATCTTCTGAAATAATCATGTATTTTCTTCTTGACTCCATTGCTCTGGTAAAATCCATTTATAGATTTTATGATATTAAACCATCTTTGTATTTATAGAATAAACTGTTAATAAGATAAATACTTAATGAAAGTATTATTAGGGTTTTTTTTCCTAACCTCCAGGTAGATTCTGTTAACTGATATTTTATGTGGGTTTGCCTCTATCTTTGTTAGTGAAATTGGCCCATAATTTTCTCTATTATCTTCATTTTTTTTTTTTAAGTTTTTACTACCCTGAAAAATGGACATCTTTCACAATTTTTCTAATTTTGCATAACTTAGAGCTTATCTATTTCAGTGCAACAGAACTCTCCTGGCAGACCTTCTGGGAAAAGTTTCTCCAAGAGAACGTTTTTCAGATTACTAATTCAGTTTCCTTTCTGTTATTGGTGTATTCAGGTTTTCTATTTCATAGCGTACTAATGTTGTCATTACCATATTTTGCCTAACCTGTCTTGGAAGTTTTCAACTGGAGTATAATTGCATATAGTTTTTCTTACAGTAGAACTTTTAACTCTTTGTGATCAGTATAATTTGTCCCTAGATTTAATTATAGTCTGTTTACTTGCATTTTATTACTGTTCTCTTGAACAGACTTTCCTGAAGTTGTCTGTATAGACTTCTTAAAGAGGGGGCTTCTGGCACCATGACTCTCATTTTCTGTACAAATTTCTATACAATTTTATTGTTTTATATTGGCTCCCACCCTTTATTATTTTCTCACTTTTAGTTTCTTTGGGTGTATTTTCTTGCTTACACTTTGAGTTCTGCTTAGTCCTTTTTCATCTTTACTTGTTTGTATTTGGAGCCATGAATTTTCCTCTAACAAACTTCTCTTAATGAGAATTGTGTGTGTGTGTGTGTGTGTGTGTATGCATTCATTCATTCATTCATTCATTCTGCCTATGGCCCTGCCCTGTGCAATAGGGATTAGTCTTCATGAAATTGTGTTGGGTATAAATATAATAAAAGCCGCTCCATCTTTCAATGTACATACACAAGACCGTTGAACAATATGGGTCTGAACTGCATGGGTTTTTTTATGTGGATTTTTTTCAATAAATATATTGGAAATTGTTTCAGAGATTTGTGACAATTTGAAAGAACCTGTATGGGAACCATGTAGCCTAGAAATAAAAAATTAAGAAAAAGGTAGGTGATGAATGCCTAAAACGTATGTTGGTATTAGTCTGTTCTATCATTTACTACCACAAAATATGCACAAATCTATTATAAAAAGTTAAAATTTATCAGAATCTACACACATTTAGAGACTGCACATTGTGCCATTGGCGGTTGAGAAATGTTAAAAGATGCACTATTAAATCATAACTACAGAAAATTAACTGTCATCATACAGTCCTACTATAGTAATTTTGTAACCACCTCCTGTTGCTCTTGGGGTAAGCTCAAGGGTTACAAGTATCTGCTTAAAATGCCACATAACACTAATCACCTCTCGTAAGCAGTCTTTCTGTTGAATTGTGTATGGCAATAAAAAGTGATCTTTCTTGGTTCTTACTTATTTTTCTTCATGTTTAGTGCACCACCATAAACCTTGAATAACACCCTGGGACTCATACAGAGTGCCCTAGTGATGCTGGAAGTGCTCCCAAGAAGCAGAGAATAGTCGTGACATTATAAGGAAAAGTCGAATTGCTTGATATGTACCATAGATTGAGGTCTGCAGCTGTGGTTTCCTGCCATTTCAAGATAAATGAGTACACTATAAAGAAGACTGAAAAAAACAAAAGGAATTTGTGAAGCCATCTTGGCCAGCTACACCAGCAGGCCCAAAAATATTTCACTTTTTGTGAAATACCTTTTTGTCTCCTAATGAAAGTACAGCTTTTATGTGGATGCAAGGTCACTGTAAGAAAATCATACCTATTGATTCTAATAGAATTTGAGAAAAGGGAAAGTCGTCATATGACGACTTTTTTTTTTTTTTTTTTAAGTAGGCCCCATGCCCAACATGGGACTTGAACTCACAACCCTGAGATTGAGAGTTGGATGTTCTACCAGCCGAGCCAGCCAGGTGTCCCCATTATAGGACAATGTAAAAGGAAAATGAAGGATCTAAAACTGAAGAATTTAATGCCAGCTAAAGGATGGTTTGATAATACTAGAGGTTTGGCTTAAAAAATGTCACACTAACAGGAGAAGCCTCTTTTCCCCAACCAGGAGGCAGCAGATGGGTTCCAAGCACTTGTAAGAAAACCACTAAGGAGAAAGGATATCTTCCTGAACAGGTGTGTATTTTTCTATTTGTTTTTAGTGCCACAAAGGACATTTATGGGTAAGGAAGAGAATTGAGCGCCAGGATTTAAGGCAGGAAGGGATGGCTTAACTTTTCCATTTTGTGCAAACGCCATTGGGTTTGTGATCAGGATTGCCCTTATCTATAAAGCTGCTAACCCTTGAGCCTTAAAGGGAAAAGGTAAATGCCAGCTGCCAGTTTTCTAGTTACACAATAAGAAGGGCTGAACAATAACAGCATTAAACATTTAGTCTGGATTGGTTCCTTCAATGATTTGTCCCTGAAGTTAGGAAGTACCTTGCCAGTGAGACAGTGCCTTTTAAAATCCTTGGACAATGCCTTGAGTCACCCAGAACCCCATGAGTTGAACAGTGGAGGCATTGGAGTGGTCTACTTGCCTGCAAACAGTGTCTCTAATTCAGCTCTAGATCAGGAGGTTATAAGGACCTTTAAGGCTCATTACACATGGTACTCTATGAAAACGATTGTCAGCCTGATAGAACAGCATGAAAGTCTGGAAGGATTATGCCATTAAAGATGCCATCACTGTTATAGAGAAAAGCATGAAAGCCATCAATTCCAAAACTATACATTCCTGCTGGACCAAACTATCTAGATGTTGTGCATGACTTCATAGGATTTAAGACAGATCCACTCAAGGAGATCATAAAAGAGATTGTGGATATGGCAAAAAAAAAAAAAAAAAAAAAGTGTGTGTGTGTGTGTGAGAGAGAGAGAGAGAGAGAGTGAAGGGTTTCAAGATAAGGGATCTTGGAGAAATTCAAGAGCTAAGACACCACACCAGAAGAATTAACAGAAGAGGACTTGACGTATATGAGTGTTTCTGAACCAGTGCCAGACATTAAGGAAGAAGACGTAGCAGAAACAGTGCCAGAAAAAAAAACTGGTATTCGACAATCTGGCAGAGGGGTTCTGATCATTCAGGATTGCTCTTCACTTCTTTTATGCTCTGGGACCCTTCCTTGACATGAGTACTGAAACGAAAGCAAATGCTGGAAGAAGGATTGGTATTGAGAGAAACATTTTTAGAGAAATGCAAAAGAGTCAGGGGTTCCTGAGCGGCCCAGTCAGTTGAGCGTCTGACTCTTGATTTTGACTCCGGTCATGATCTCAGGGTCGTGAGATCGAGTCCTATATTGGGCTCTGTGCTTAGCGCGGAGTCTGTTTGAAGATTCTCTCTCCCTCTGCCCCTCCCCACACACTCTGTTTCTCTCAAATAATTAATAAATCTTACTTAAAGTAAGAACTTAGGATGTATTTATGTAAAGTTACATCAAGTGTCCCTGCCTCCCCTTTCATCTCCTCTACCTGTTTCACCTTTGCCACCCGTGAGACACCCAAGACCAGCCCCTCCTCTTCAGTCTACTCAATGTGAATATGATAAGGATGAAGACTTTTATGATGATCCACTTCCACTTAATGACTAGTAAATCCTCATGCTGTTAATACACCGATTTGTTAATAAACCCATCTGTTCTCTGTGTGTGTGTGTGTGTCTGTGTGTGAAAGCAAGAACTGTAGGTGTTTTTGGGTCATTGTCATCGCCTAAATGTTCGTCGTGTAGACTGTCCCAAGTAAGACTTGCATGGAAATGGATAGCTTATCCTTAGGTAGGCATCAGGTGAGTGATGTTTAATATAAAATTATTAGTGTGTTTTTTTTACTGTTTTGTAACTTAGCTTTCAAAGAATTATATTGCTGTACAGTATCTCTCATAATTGGGGAAATTGTGTTTCAGCCTTTCATCACAGGTAAGTAGGGTCTTTTTAATGCAATAGTGTTTCCAGTACTGTTTCATGAATATGACTGTTATACTGTAATACTCTATCCCATAATAATTTTTACAAGGATTCATTCATTAGTGTATACACGAGGCTACTGTGAAGTGATTATATCAATTATTATTAGTCCGCCATAAAACAATCTTATTGTTCTTATCAGTGCATGAATCGTTAATACTTGTAAATAACTATGAGTTTTTTTCTCATTATCTTTTCATTTTTGATATCTAGCATTAGTAATGTATAACATCTACAGTGCTTTATATCATATAAGACAGTATTGATGTAGGTGATGACAGATGATTCATCTTATAAACAGGTGACAGAAATTTACAGTATCAATACAGTATAGTGCTGTAAATTTTTTTTAGTGATTTTTTTTTTCCTGTCTAGCTTTATTGTAGAATACAGCATAGAATACATATACAAAATATGCATTAATTGTTTATGTTATTGGTAAGTCTTCTGGTCCACAGTAGGTTATTAGTAGTTGAGTTTTGGGAGAATTGTTATACAAGGATTTTCAACTGCCTGGGTTGGGGTGGGTCCCCCTAACCCCACATTGTTTAATAGTCAACTGTATTTGTCTGTATGTGTATGAACATACATATATATGCATGTATATATAATCCATATATAATAAGATTCAGGAAATACCCTGGGTTGGGGTTATAGAATGGAGGAGGATCACATAGGTGTATAAAAATTTATGTCTGCTTTCTAGTTTCTTTGTTGAGTTTACAGTTTTTATATTTAAGATAAAAGGTGGCTTATAGAAACCACTGGCCTGAGTGTTACGAAGCAAGGGTTGTTAAGCTCATAACTTAACAACCATTAAAATATCAAATAATTTAGCATAATGACATACTAGGGGAGAAAAATCATTTTAGTAGGTACACAAAATCATTTAAAAAAAGAAATAGGACCCCTACTTCATACCACATACAAATAAGTTCTAGGAAAATACCTTCCTATTTCTCACATAGGGAAGAATTTCCTAAACAAGACTACACTCACATATGCTTGCCAAAAGCAAAATAAAGTGCATGCATGCATAAAGACAATCATGGGCATAACATAACAGAAAAGATGGTTAAATTCAATTACATTAAGATGAAGAATTTCTTTTCTCGAAAGCTACCGTAAAGACACAAGTCACAAACTGAGTGAAGATAATTACAAATCCTATAATTGATAAAAACTGATATCCAGTAAAGAGAGAAAATTCCTACCAAATAACTGCAAATAGAAAGAAGGAATTTTAGGGCCGCTGGGTGGCTCAGTTGGTTAAGTGACTGACTGCCTTGGCTCAGGTCATGATCCCAGAGTTCTGGGATCCTGTCATTCCTTAGGCTCCCTGCTCAGCAGAGCATCTGCTTTTCCCTCTGACCCTAACTGCTCTCATGCTCGCTCGCTCTCATAACCAAAATCTTAAAAAAAAAAAAAAAAAAAAATGGGGAAAACATGAGAAAAAGTATTTCACAGAAGAGGAAACTTGAAAGTTTTTTCATAAACATGAAAACATGGTCATGATGTTGGTGACCAACATGACCATGAAAACACGGTCAACTTCATTATTAGGGAAATTGAAACCGTAATAAAAAACATTTCTACGAGGCTGGTGATATTATAAAGTCTGATAATTCCTGGTATTAAGAATTTGGTGTAGTTGGAACTCTTGAGCACTCCTGATTAAAGTGTAGATTGGCTCAACTACTTTGGAGGCTAATTTGGCCTTACTTACTAAACTTAAATATGTGCCTATCCTAAGATACAGTGGTTGCACTCAATTTTAACCAGAGAAAATCTTACACATGTGCACTGGAAGACAAGTGTATTCATAGCAGCCCTAAAATGTAAACGACCCAAGTATTTATCATTGATAAAGTGTATCATCGTGCTTTGTCTAGATGATACTACAACAAAAACGAGGTCTACAGTTCCACACAGCACCAGTGCACTAAGAATGTTAAAATTATCAGGCTACAAAAGGATACATGTAATATGATTCCACTTAAGTGAAGGAGAGGCCCACATCAGGCAGGGTATTCTTAAAAATGTATACATAGTTGGAACAGTTACAAAGTCAGAATCAGACAGTGGGTTAGTCTTGCAGGGGAGGGAGAGGATCTGACTCTTGGGAAAGGAGCAGCCAGGAGGCTTCTAGGGTTTGGGCAATATTATCCTTATTAAAAAGTGTTGGTATTTACCTAGGTGTTTGCTTTTTGAAAAATGGTGATTCTTTGGAAAATGTGTATTTTACCTTCACGTGTATATATTGTAGAAAGAAAACCACAGGGACACCTGGGTGCCTCAGTTGGTTAAGCGTCTGTCTGCCTTTTGCGCAGGTCATGATCCCAGGGTCCTGTGTTTGGAGCCCTGCCTCAGGCTCCTGGCTCAGCGGGAAGCCTGCTTCTCCCTCCTCCTGCCACTCCCCCTGCTTGTGCTCACTCTGTCTCTGACAAATAAAGAAAATCTTAAAACAAAAAACCCACAGGCCCAAAATGGTGTCACTTAGACCAAGTCACCAGGCCAGGGCTTAATACTTAACCTGATGGCACTGATAATCACCCCCAGAAATGTAGCCTTAACCCATGTAGTCAGGCATTTTCTGGTTGGCACCAGTGAGGTAATCTGTCACAAGGGTCCTCTCTGTCCCCCAAAGGAAGATGATGTAATCCATCTAATAAGACCTCCTGCTCTTCCCTCTAAGGGAACGTGACCTTGCCTAAAAATCTTTTGTTTTGCTAAAACTTTCTTGGCCCACCCTTCTTCCTATGAAAACCTTCCATTTCGTACAAGTCCAAGACCCTCTTCTACTTGCTAAATGGGATGCTGCCAGGTTCATGCATCCCTTACTGCAATTAGACCTTCAGATTTACTCAGTTGGATTTTTGTTGTCTGGCAATATTTTGTAATAAAAAAGTTAAAGCATGATAATGTATGAAAACTTTAACAAATGCATGGCATGTATTTTTGCTTTATTATTAAAATCTTTCCTTCTAAATATAGCTGTATCTCACCAATTTCTCATGTACTGCTTTTATGTAGGTTGGAGTCTTTTTAAAATTCCCTCATAATTTTCTCCTTAAAACAAATATTATTTAGTAGACTATACTACCATTTTCAGGCACCTAAGGGTGGTTCAGTTGCTCAACCACCCTTCCTCTGGTTTATAATAGTGCTGAATTATACTCAGACCTCTACGGAGATCGTGTTTTTAAAAAATATTTATTTTTAGCACTTTGGAAAGTTTGTTATTTGTAGCTTGAACTAACAAAATGTACTTAGGTGAATAAAAATACCTTTATTGAAATTTTTGCAGTGAAAATAATCTTGGTATTGTAGTACTGAAACTCTTACACCATTCCCTCTTTCCCCATAATGGTCTTGACTTTAATATTTCTACTTTTGATAATCTGAGGTTTCTTAGTCCTGCAGCCACAGTGATATTGCAGGATACCCTATGGTTTTCTCTGTTCATATGTATTGTTTAGTGTTAATTTAGGACACTCTCAGCCCATTTCCTTGACTGTTAGAGAGAGAGAGAGAGTGTGTGTGTCTAGCTCTATAAGAAAAATTTAACTTTTTTGTTCTATTTTATCCAGTTGTCATTCTATGTGAGTTGTTCATGTTGTCTACTAATTTTGTACTGTGGAAGCAATGTTGTTTTTTCAAGACCTGTTTATATATTCAGGATGACATCATCCCTTGTTGAAAATTTCCCCCTCAATTTGATATTTTAATTTCAACTTACTCATCTTTTTAAGGAACAAATATCCCCACTTTTTCCTTCTTTCATCTGGAGCAGTTTAGTCTTTTATAGCAGAGAGAAGGTGAGCATCTGGCAGATAATGAATATAGCCTGAACTGCAGAATCGAGTTGGAGGTTGAAGTATGTGAGCTCCGATTTTTGCCAGTTCCATAAGTCAGTGAATAGCACATCTATTCAGACAGCTTCCCGATAATAGATGACTTTGCAGCATAGTGACCCCACATTTAAGCATGTCAAGATAATATAACCTTCTGACTCCTTGACAGAATTTTATCTTTTAAGTGACTTCATAAATATACTGTGCACACTTTATCAAGCAATCCAAGGTAAAACATCTCTTCTGTCTCTAGTAAGAGAGTAACACTGACATCTGTCAAAGGTCAGGGCTTCAGAAATTTAACATTAATAAATCTGGGAACTGCTAGTATTTTTATATTATGGTAGTAAAAAAAAGGGGGGGGTTTCTTTTTAAGAAAACATGTTTTAGTTCCTACCAAGAATTTCTAAGCACATTGTTTTTGTACTAAAATCTAATCTGTTCCATATTTTTTACTCAAAAAAGGTAAATCTTCTGTTTTTGAAAGAAAAAAAGTAGTCTATTTTTAAGGATTATCCATGTAGAAGAAAAGTCCAGGAAATATGTAAGCCTCAGTATGAGCTTTCCCATATGCCCTGACCTGACTTAAAATGACTCCATGATAGGACAAATCTTTTTCTTTTTAAAGATTTTATTTGTTTGTCAGAGAGAATGAGAGAGGGAGGGAGGGAAGGAGGGAGAGAAAAGCAGGGGGAGCAGAGGCACAGGGAGAAGCAGGCTCTGATGAGGGGCTCGATCCCAGGACCCTGACTGGGATCATGACCTGAGGTGAAGACAGACACTCAACTGACTGAGCCACCCAGGAAAAATCTTAAATGGGTCCTGGATGTCTGTGTGTGTGTGTGTGTGTCTGTCTGTCTGTCTGTCTATATGTATATTTATCTGTCACATCTTTATCCATTCATCTGTGGAAAGACACTTGGGTTACATACGTTACCTTCACTATTAGAAATAATGCTTCAATAAACACAGAGGTGCATATATCTTTTTGAATTCACATTTTCATTTTTTCAGGTAAATAACCAGTAGTGGAATTACTGGATTGTGTGGTATTTCTATTTTTAATTTTGGGGGAACCTTCATATTGTTTTCCAGAGTGACTACACCAATATACATTCCCACCAACACTGTGTGAAGATTCTCTTCCCCCCATATTCTAGCCAACCCTTGTTGCTGCTTTTTGATACTAGCCATTCTAATAGGTATAAGGTGATAACCCATTGCGGTTTTGTTTTGCATTTCCCTGATGATTAGTGATGTTGAACATGTTTTCATGTGACTGTTGGTCATCTGGATGTCATCTTTGGAAAAATATCTTTTGAGGTTCTCTGTTCGTTTTATTAGAGAGCAAAAGGGAGAGAGAGAGAGCGAGAGCGAGCGCATGCAAGTTGGTGGGGGGAGAGAGACTCTCAAGCAGGGTCCCTGCTAAGCACAGAGCCAGATGTGGACTCAATCTCATCAACCTGGGATCACGACCTGAACTGAAATTAAGAATTGGACACTCAATTAACTGAGCAACCCAGGCATCGTTATCCGTCGTTTTGTTAATGTGGTGTATCACATTGATTGATTTGTAGTAACTGAGCCATCCTACTTCCCACTTTATCATGATGAATGATCCTTTTCATGTATTGTTGATTATGGTTTGCTGATATTTTGGTGAGGATTTTTGCATCTGTGCTCATCAGGGATATTGGCTTGTAGCTTTTTTTTTTTTTTTTGGTGGTGTGTTTTTGGTGTTAGGGTAATGTTGGCCTGTACAATGTATATGGAAGCTCTCCTTCCTGTTCAATTTTCGGGAATAATATGTGGAGAGTAGGTATTAACTCTTCTTTAAATGTTAGGTAGTATTTACCAGGGAATTAAGCTTGTCTGGATTTTTGTTTCTTGGGAGTTTGTGATTACTTACTCAGTTTCTTTACTAGTAATCGGTCTGTTCAAATTTTCTATTTCTTCCTGATTGAGTTTTGGAAGATTTTATGTTTATAGAAATCAGTCCACTTCCTCTAGGTTGTCTAATTTTTGGGTATATACTTTTTTGAGGTAGTGTCTTCATAATCCTTGTGTTTGTATTTCTGTGGTGTTGGTTGTTCTCTTCCCTCTCTGATTTTATTTACTTAGGTCTTCCCTCATTTTTTTCTTTTCTTCTTTTTTAAAGATTCATTTATTTTAGACAGTGCTCACATGCATGACTTAGAGGAGGGGCAGAAGGAGAGGGAGAAAATCTGAAGCAGACTCCCTGCTGAGTGTGGAGCCCCATTTGGGGCTCCATCCCACAACCCGTGAGATCATGACCTGAGCTGAAACCAAGACTTGGATGCTCAGCCTACTGAGCCACCCAGGAGTCCCTTCGCTCATTTTTTCTTGATGCATTTGGCTAAAGGCTTCTCAGTTGTGTTTCTCTTTTGAAAGAACCAGCACTTGATTTTATTGGTCTTTTCTGTTGCTTTTGTCTCTATTTAATTTCTTTCATTTTATTTATTTATTTATTTATTTGGTCTCTATTTAATTTTTTTTTTTTTTTTTTTTTAACTCTGGTCTTTGTTATTTCCTTCCTCCTACCAACTTTGGGCCTTGTTTGTTCTTTTTCTTGTTCCTTAGGTGTAAGCTAGATTGTTAATTTGAGACTTTTCTTGTTTCTTGAGGTAGGCAGATATTGCTATAAAACCTCTTGGAAATGCTTTTGCTGCTTCCTAAATACTTTAGGGATTGTGTCTTCATTTGTCTCCTGGTATTTTTTGATTTCCTTATTGATTTCTTCATTGACCCATGGTTGTTTAGCAGCATGTTGCTTAGCCTCCCTGTGTTTGTGTTTTTTCCAGTTTTATTTTTATAATAACTAGTTCCACATTACTTTGGTTGGAAAATGCTTGATGTGATTTCAGTCTTCTTAAATTTATTGAAGCCTGTTTTGTGGTCTAATATGATCCATCCTGGAGAATGTTCCATGTGCACCTGAAAAGAATATGGATTCTGCTATTTTGGATGGAGTGCTCTGTATATATCTGGTTAAGTCCATCTGGTCTCATTTGTCCTTCAAAGACACTGTTTCTTTATTGATTATCTGCTTGGATGATCTACCCATTGATTTAAGTGCTGTGTTAAAATTCTCTGGTGATACTGTATTACTATCAGTTTCTATTACTACTATTGTATTACTATCAGTAAGTGATTTTGAGGTATTACTTTTCCTCGTATTTAAGTGTAGAATATCATTTGGGAAAGAGGCACACAGGCATGGCTATAATGGAAGAACAATGGGCAATAATCATAATCTGTTAATCTGATCTTTTCTCTTAGAAAGGAAATACTATTAAGTGACAAAGGGCATCATGGTTTTTCTCAAGGTCTCTCAAAATACTGCTTTCCTCATGTCAGTCTGGGGATGGTGGTTGAGTTAGATTAGTTGAGGTATATCCAGTTTTCTTGCCTCCTTCCTGAGTATTTCTTTTTTCAGAATAGGATCTTTGCTTCTTTGCAGAACCAAAGAGTATTTTTGCCCAATCACTGTGTTAAAGGTGATGGTGAAGGGTAGCAGAATGTGACAGCCCAAAACGTGTCTTTGGCATAAGGACTATTTTGAGCTGATTATTTTGAGAAACGGCAGACATCCAAGAAACTCTGATAACAGAAGTTTAGGGAAGGGAAATTGCAAAGGGGGCCTGTACCAGGAAGGGGGGCTCGTACCAGGAAGGGGGGCTCTGACCAGAGATCACTCTTTAATCTGAGAGATTTCCCTGCCTAGCAGGGCTAATTTTATTTACTCTGCATTTCCTCTTTTCCCCTTCTTAAGAGCTGCCTTCCCTTGCCTTTGCAGTCTCAGATGCTTACTCCTTTTCTTAGCTCAGGATGCTATATAATCAACCACAGTTGCTTGGTTGCCTTTTGTACCTCTTGCCTTTGTGGGGCTCTCATACATAATTAAAATAGTTTTTTTCTCTTGTTATTCTTTTTATTGTGTGGGGAGTGGGGATCTCAGCCAGAAACCTAGAAGGATAGAGGGAAATTCTTTTTTTTTTTTTTTTTTTTTTATGATTTTATTTCTTTTAATGAGAGAGCTAGCACCAGGGAGGTGGCGGGGGGAGGGGGGAAACAGGGAGAAGCAGATTCCCTGCTGAACAGGGAGTCCAACTTAGGGCTTGATCCCAGGACCCCAGGATCATGACCTAAACCAAGGGTAGATGCCTTAAGTGAGTGAGCCACCTAGGCGCCTGAAAAATTTTTCTTTCTCCACGGTGAATTCAACCCTATTATTTCTAGAGAATTAGGAAAATTGCTTGCAGTTTTAAAATGGCAAATTTTGGGGCACATGAGTGGCTCAATAGGTTAAAGCCTCTGCCTTCGGCTCAGGTCATGATCTCAGGGTCCTGGGATCGAGTCCCGCATCGGGCTCTCTGCTCAGCAGGGAGTCTGCTTCCCCCTACCCTCTCTCTGCCTGCCTCTCTGCCTACTTGTGATCTCTCTCCCTCTGTCAAATAAATAAATAAAATCTTTAAAAAAAATTATACATAGAAATACAAAGATTATAAAACTGAGTGGGAAATTTTCTTATAAACTGTTTAAGTTCTGTTTTGGGGGACACCTGGGTGGCTTGGTTAAACATGTGACTTGGTTTTGGCTGGGGTGGTGATCCCAGGGTCTTGAGATTGAGCCCTCTGTCCTGGGGCTCTATACTCAGCAGGGAGTCTGCCTCTCTCCCCCATCCCCCCCCCTTGCCCCAGTATGTGGATATGTGCTCTCTCTCTAAAAACTGCGCTTTTGTTTATAATGTTATGTTTTATATTAGGTGTACCTTTACTTACTGTCTATTTGGAAGAAACTTAGAAATTATTTTTTGTCTTTATCGAAAGTGTTCTTGAAATTACACCTAACCTTTTTTTTTTTTTTTTTTTTTAATCTTGGCCAGAACTGAGGAAATTTGCCACTTTAAACCTTTAAAATTAGCCTACCTAGGCACAGATCCCAGTTCTGTCCCAGATCATTTGTATGACCTTGGAAAAGTACATAACTTTTTCTGTGGCTCAGTTTTCTCATCTCTAAAATGGGGACTTCTTAGACTTTATTTATTTGACAGAGATAGACAGTGAGAGAGGGAACACAAATGGGGAGAGGGAGACGCAGGTTCCCTGCCGCAGGACTCGATCCCATGATTCGGGGATCATGACCTGGGCCAAAGACAGACGCTTAACCACTGAGCCACCCAGGTACCCTAAACAACTAGAAGGTACTAGGTTGACAGTATGCTGATGGCTTTGATATGGGGTATATGTGTGTGAAAACATAGAGGCTGGGAGAGAGAGGGAGTTGAGAACCTTCGGATCTCTAACATTTGGGGGGGGGGTAGTTACTGTAAAGATTAAAAAGGATCCGTTTATAGGGCAGGAGGAAACCAGCAAGGAGAGCGTGGTGTTTAGAAACCAAGGTCTTTTGTGATTAATTGAATTAAATGCTGCTGTCAAGTGCATTAAGTAAGATTTACAGCTACCATTGGATTTAGGTATTCCAAAGTGATTGGTGACTTTGAGAAGAGCATTTGTGGTGGGGAGCCGTGCGTGTGGACAGAAGCCTGATGGGAATGGTTTCAAGAGAGTGGAAGGAGAGAAACAGGAGCAGCAAGTAGAGACATTAAAAACAATTTGCATTAAAGCTGAAAAACAATAATATCTTTGAAATAATAGGTGACATTTCTTGAGCATTTGCTGGATGAGACACCATTTTAGGCACTTGTACTAACTTATTTAATGGTGAATAAGCATATAGACAATCCTTGCTTTGTACAATAGTGCAAGACCACGCAAGCTAAAACCATGCAAAGCAATCATCAACATTAGCGGGAAAGATTACAAATGTTCTGTGAACTTTAAAATTGTTTGTGAAAACATTGAACATTTTAACCAGCTCTTACTGTTGGTGATTAATGTATTAGGAAATTAAAAAAATGGTAAAGCTAATATTTACTTAGAATACACTGTAACTTAAACTACTAGAAACGTTGGAAAGTAAATTTTTATTTCGCTGTAAAAACCTTACAAAGATAAGTTTCACCAGTGCCCACTTTCTCATCATGAACTTAGGATAAGCATCTTTTCCGTTTGTCATTCTCCTTTCTGTGTTTAGATCAGTTGCCGACATTTTATCCTTTCCTCCTTCAATGTGCAATCTATCAGAGAGTTCATCTGATGCGAAGTTTTTGCCAGTGTCACTCCCTCTGGGACATCTCATTTTTTTTATCCCAACCACTTCCTCGTTTATGTTTATAAATTTGCCTTTGCTAGGTTCCTAGGGCTCCACTCACGCCCCTCCGTGGGTCTGGGTATGAGTGGGTCCTGCCTGAGCTTTCCTTTGCTAATATGCCAAATATGCCAGAGTTTTTTTTGTTTTTGTTTTTGCTTTTGCTTTTTTGTTTCTGTTTTACGTGGAGGGGTCAGGGGAGACAGGAGTGCAGTGGGCAGAAGTAACCCACAAGCGGAAAGACTGTACTTTCAGGGCAGGGTGGTTGCACGCGCAGCCCAGCTGTGCAGGGCCCTCTAATGATACAGGCCCTGATGAAATGCACAGTGGCTTCAGCTTGCCTTTACTGCTGGGAAACCAGTTTTCAGATACAAATTCACCACCTTCATTTGGTCACTCTGGCTTGTGGTCGGCACTGTTTGGGGGAAATAAAATTGAAAGCAAAGTCTCCTGCCAACGCAGAGAACCTCTCCACAGAGATGGAGGAACAGATTTAATATTGTATAAGCATCTAACCAACGTCTGATATGCATCCCAGACAACTGGCTAAAGAGAAAAGACAGAAAGGAATCTCGCCCTTGCCTATAGCCAGGCAGATACAACCTCTCACCTCCCTGGGCTCAAGATAAAGGATAACTAGTCCTCACGTCAGGGACCGTGACAGCACCGCCCATCACACAGAGCTCATCCTGGATTCACGCGGTAGTTGGGCTGACCATCTGTGTTTGCCAGGAGGATAGTAAAACTCAAATCTCTGTGACAGGTAGGTGGTTATAATTTGGGGCCAGATGTCCAAGTTAAACTCTCATGAAGGCTGAGATAGAGGTGCTGTCTTCCTTTCTGTTTACATTTTAAAGAGATGGCTGCTAGGTCCTTGAGAAAGACATTCTTGGATTGTAAAACTGTCAGGAGGCTTATTTAGCTTTTTGAAGAGATCTACATACACTTCAAAAGGGCAGAGAAAGAATGTGATTGCAAGTTTTCTAAAGGAAATGCTCAAGGAAAAGTGGGATGAGGGGAGAGATCTCTTTCCTTTCTTACACCAGAGAAAATTCAACTTTTTTAAGATTTGTGTTTACCCATACTGTACGTATGATCAGAAACTCTCTGAATGTAGTCCAAAATTTATTTCTGTTCATTTGATCTCACTGGAGACTGGAGGAGAGCTTGTTATCAACCGCTAAATAATTACTTTGATTTTGAAGATTAAACTTTTCTCCTTCAGGCCACTAATTAATTAGTCCAATCATTGTTATCTGAGCCCTTTCTTTTCTTGGTCTGTACACTTTATCAACAAATGAAGACATTTTCAGTCATATTTAACCAACCGTGCTGTGAAGAAAAATCTATATTAAATTCTCTTTGGTTCTGAATGGTGATGAATATCAAACTGATTGTTGTGCCCCACTGTCCTGGGCTCGAGGGGTAAATGGTAGACGTGGCCGGCATTGGTGTCTTCGCTCCTGGGACTTAACGTCCTGGCAGGGAATACTACATTGAATACGTAATAACCAGTGCCATGAGTGCTTCTCCTGGAGGGGAATGGGGTGCTTTGGGACGGAATCATGAATCAGAGGCCCTAACCTTGCCTGGAACTACAGGAGGTCAGATTGTGAAGGTCCTGTAAACCATAATAAGGATTGGGGATTAAAACTTAATGCCTTGGGCCCATCCCTAAGAGACTTTGGATTCTTTGGGTCTGAGGTAATTTAAGAGGCAACATTTTAACAAGATCCACTCCAGGACTTGGTGCAGTTAGTCCCAACACATCCCCTTGAGACACTCTGGGCTTTTTACAGCATTAGGAAAAAATTTAAAGGCAGAGATTGGTTATATTTGGATTTAAATGGATTGGTGGAGGGAGGGGCCCAGCATGGTCGTAGAATGCTTAGGTGGCTACAGTAGTATTTAAGGAGAGAAGGAAAGTAGTTCGGACTAGGAGGCAGATAGAGAAGTGAACAATTTTGAAATAGTGAGGAGGTAAAATAGGATTTTGTGATTGTTTAAATGTGAAAGGAGATGCTGAAGGATTGGGAGGTATCAAGGATGACTCCTAGATTTCAAATTTGAGGGACGGGCTGGATGGTGGTATCGTTTCCGGAGATAATAAGCTTTGGAGGAAGAGCACATCGGGGTTGAGGGGTAGGAATGCAGAGTTAATTTTTGGACACAGAGACAACCACGTGTAACTGTTTAGTGGGCAGTGAGATAACAGCACTTTAAAGCTCAGTAGCTCTGGACTGGTGTATGCTGGAGTTGTGTACTTGAGAGAGGGTAATCGAATGGGAATGGACCACCCAAAGAGGGGCCAGAGATGAGAGGGGGAGAAGACCTAGAACAAAGCGTGAGCGATGTCAGGACGTATCCTGGTGGGAAGAGGAGCCAGCAGTAGATGGCGAAAGGGAATAGAGAGATGGATGGAAAAGTAGGAGAGTGGGCTATTCACGTGGGTGTCTGTGCGGAGTGGCCGCCGGTGGGTTTCCCTATCTGTAATTGAGCAAACTCAGGTCAGGTCGACCGACATTTCAGGGTCATTTCCAATCACACGATCTGGAGGGTGGATTTCCTTGGTGCCGCATGCATTAGTTCTATCCCAGGCATCAATTACACACTGAGATCTGAAAACATCCCCTTGAGGGTGAGTGAGTTCTCAGAGCCACAAAAATCACCCAACTTCTGTCCTTCTATATGCACATTGTTAATGTTTTCCATTTCACTTTGGTGTCTGGACTTCTCTGGGGCAGGCATTCAATGGCTCTTTGACCCCGTGAATGAAAGAAAGCATCGGCAGGAAAGGGCCTGAGTGCCGGCCAGAGGTGATGGCAGTGATTGTGTCCTTTGCCGCTGGGGGCTGGTTTCTTGGCTATTTATCTTTGACTGAGAAATGCTGCAGACTGTTAAATGGGACTCCAGCATGTCTTTTCCACTGAAAGTGAATGTTTTTCTGCACCTAGAAGTAAATCTTCTCCCCCTCCCCCACCACTCTTTTTTCTCTT
>CM053613.1:81778118-81798131 GCA_028646535.1 Procyon lotor | reverse complement strand
CTTTTTAAAATAACATCCATCCTAATGGGTGTGAAATGATATCTCATTGTGGTTTTGATTTACATTTCTCTAAGGATAAATGATATCAAGCATCTTTTTTATGCTGATTGACATCTGTATATCTTCTTTGGAGAAATGTCTTTTTAAATCCTTTGCCCATTTAAAAATCAGATTATTTGGATTTTTGTTATTGTTGACTTGTAGGAGTTCCTTATGTGTTCTGGATTTTGGGTCCTTATCCAGGTGTATGATTTGTAATTATTTTCTCCCATTCCATAAGGTGCCTTTTCACCCTGGTGATTGTGTCTTTGAGACACAGGGGTTTTAAAATTTGATGTAGTCAAATTTATCTACTTTTGCTTTTGTTGCTTTTGTTTTTGGTGTCCTATCCAAATATGACATGTCACCAAATTCAATTTTATAAGGCTTCCTCTATTTTCTTTTAAGAGTTTAGTAATTTTACGTCTTATGTTTAGTATTCTGATGCATTTTGAGTAATTTTTTCCTATGGTATAAGTAAGGTAAGGTTCAAACTTCATTCTTTTTGCATATGGATATCTGCTTTTTTCAACATCATTTGTTGAAAAGACTTTCCTTTCCCCATTAAATAGTCTTGGCACACTTATGAAAGACCATTTGATCATATATGTGAGAGTTAGGTGTATATTCTTTTTTAATTTATTTTATTTTATTTGTTTGTTTGTTTATTTATTTATTTTAAAGATCCCATTTATTTATCTGACAGAGAGAGACCACAAGTAGGCAGAGAGGCAGGCAGAGAGAGAGGGGGAAACAGGCTCCCCACTCAGCAGAGAGCCCCATGTGGGGCTCGATCCCAGGACCCTGAGATCATGACCTGAGCCGAAGGCAGAGGCTTTAACCCACTGAGCCACCCAGGCACCCCAGGAGTATATTCTTGATTGATCCAACGTACTGACTCTCCATTAACCAAGTTCATTACATCTTGCCTACTAAATATCTTTTTCTATTGAAGTGTAGATGACACATAATATTAGTTTCAGGTGTACGATGTACTGCTTTTACCGTTATGAATGTTCACCACAATAAGTTTAATTACTATCTCTCATGTTATTATGATATTATTGACTGTATTTCCTATGGTGTACTTTTCATCCTCTTGACTTATTTATTATATAAATATAAATTTGTACCTCTTAACCCATTTTATATATTTCACCCATCCCCCCATCACCTCTCTCTGGCAACCAGTAGTTTGTGTTTAAAAATTTGTTTCATTAAGGAGGACACTTGTGATGAGCCCTGGGTGTTGTTTATATGTGATGAACCACTAAATTCTATACCTGAAACTAATATTACACTGTATGTAACTAACTGGAATTTAAATTAAAATGTGAAACTAAAAAAAAAAAAAAAAAAAGTAAAAATTTATTTCATTCATTCGTTTTTTAGATTCCATATATAAGTGAAATCATATGGTATTTGTCTCTGTCTAACTTATCTCACTTAGGATAATACACTCTAGGTCCGTCCACATTTTCACAAATGACAAGATGTCATTGTTTTTTTATGGCTGAGTAACTTTCCACGGATACATGCACCACATCTTCTTTATCCATATATCTATTGATGGACACTTGGTTCACTTCCATATCTTGGGTGTTGCAAATAAGCAATAAACAGAGGTGTGAAAATATACCTTTGCAAATTAGTGCATTCATTTCCTTTGGCTGAATACCCCATGGTGGAATTATGGATCATGTGGTATTTGTATTTTTAGATTGTTTGAGGAATTTACATACTGTTTCTACAGTTGTACCAGTTTACATTCCCACTAACAGTGCTTGAGAATTCTCTTGTCTCTACATCCTGTCCAAATTTTTTTTTGGTCTTTTTGATGCTAGCCAATCACAGTGGTGTGAGGGGCTATCTCATTGTGGTTTTGATTTACATTTCCCTGATAATTAGTGATGTTCAACATGTTTTCATGTGTCTACTGGCCATCTGTCTGTCTTCTTTGGAAGATTGTTCAGGTGCTCTGTTCCATGTTTGAATTAGGTTGTCTTTTGTTTTTGTTTTTGTTTTTTTTTGTGTGTTGAGTTGTATAAGTTCTTTCTATATTTGGGATGTTAACCCATTATTGGATTTATTATTTGTAAATATCTTCTCCCTGGTAGTTTGCCTTCTTGTTTTGTTGATGATTTCCTTTCCTGTGCAAAGCCTTTTATTTTGGTATCGTCCCAATAGTTTATTTTTGCTTTTGTTTCCCTTACCTGAGGAGACATATCCAGAAATAATGTTGCTAAGGCTGATATCTAAGACATTACTTCCTATGTTTTGTTTTATGCTTTCCCGGCCTTGCATTTAGGTCTTTAGTTCATTTTGAGTTTATTTTTGTGTATGGTAGAAGAAGGTGGCCCAATTTTATTCTTTTCCATGTAGTTGTCCCGTTTACCCATACCATTTATTAAAAAGATTATCTTTTCTCCACTGTATATTCTTGCCTCCTTTGTCATAAATTAATTGAGCATATAATTGTGGGTTTATTTCTGGACTCTCTGTTCTATTGATCTGTGTGTCTGTTTTTTGTGCCAACCATATTGCTTTGATTTCAACAGTTTTATAGTATATCTTGAAACTTGGGATTGTGATACGTTCAGCTTTGTTCTTCTTTCTCAAGATTTCTTTGGCTATTCAAGGCCTTTTGTGGTTCCATACAAATTTCAGGATTACTTATTTTAGTTCTGTGAAAAAATGTTATTGGTATTTTAATAGGAATTTCATTGAATCTGTAGATTGCTTTGGGTTAGTATGGGTATTGTAGTGATATTAATTGTTCTAATTTTTACCATGATGTATTCTTCCATTTGTGTTGTCTTCAGTTTTCTTCATCAGTGTCTTGTATTTTCAGAGTATAGGTCTTTCATCTCCTTGGTTAAATTTATTCCTCAGATCTTAATTTTTTTGTATGTATAATTATAAATGCATTGTTTTCTTAATTTCTCTTTTTGCTACTTAGTGTAAAGAAATGCCATGGATTTCTGTGTATTGATTTGGATCCTGTAACTATACTGAATTTATTTATTAGTTTTATTCGTTTTTTGATGGAGTTTTTAGGGTTTTTTATATATAGTATTATGTCATCTGGAAATAGTAACAGTTTTACTTCTTTCCATTTTGGATGCCCCTCCTTTTCTTGTCTGATGCTGTGGCTGGGACTTTCAGTACTATGTTGAATGAAAGTGGTGAGAGTGGACATCCTTGTGTTGTTCCTGATCTTAGAGGAAACCTCAGATTTTCACCATCAAGCATAATGTTGGCTGTGGGTTTGTCATATATGTCCTTTACGATGTTCTATTTCCTTTAAACCTCCTGTGTTGAGATTTCGTATTATGAATGGGTGTTGTATTTTGTCAAATGCTTTTTCTGCATCTGTTGAGATGATTGTAATGGCTTTATCTTTCCTCTTGTTAAGGTGATGTATCACATTGATTGATTCGCAAATATTTAACCGGGCTTGCATGCCTTGAATAAATCAAGCTTGATCATGGTGGATAATTTTTTTTAAAGATTTTATTTACTGGGGCACCTGGGTGGCACAGTCAGTTGAGCAGCCAGCTGACTCTTGGTTTTAGTTCGTGACCTCAGGGTCTTGGGATTGAGCCTCACATCAGGCCTTAGGCTTAGCGTGGAGTCTGCTCGAAAGATTCTCTCTCTCTCCCTCTGCATGCACCCATATGCACACGTTTTCTATCTCAAATCTTTAAAAAAAAAAATGTTTGAGAGAGAGAGAGAACAAGTGAGTGAGGGGAGGGATAGAGAGAAGGAGAGAGAATCTGAGGCAGACTCCCCACTGAGCGTGGAGCCAGGACTGTTGAGATCATAACCTGAGCTGAGACCAAGAATCAGGTGCTTACCTGACTGAGCCCCCCAGGCACCTCCATGTTGGATAATATTTTGTTGAGAATTTTTGCATCAATGTTCATCAGGAACATTAGCCTGTAGTTTGTTGTTGTTTTGTAGAGTCTTTGCTTGGTTTTGATATCAGGGTAATACTGGCCTCATCAAATGAATTTGGAAGTTTTCCTCCTCCTCCTTCTTCTTTTTTTTTTGGAATAGTTTGAGAATAGGGACTAACTCTTTAAAATGTTTGGTAGAATTCACCTCTAAGTCCATCTTGTCTTGCCCTTCTGTCTTTTGGAAGTTTTTGACTCCTGATTCCGTTTTTTTAATAGTAATTGGTCTGTTTAGATTTTCTCTTTCTTCCTGATGCAGGTTTGGAGGATTGTATGTTTCCAGGAATTTATCCATTTCTTGTAGGGTATCCAATTTGCTGCCATATATTTTTTCATTGAAGTCTCTTATAATTCCTTATATTTCTGTGGTGTCAGTTATTATTTTTCCTTCTTCATTTCTGATTTTGAGTTATCTCTTTTTTTGTTGATGAATCCAGCTTAAGGCTTATCAATTTTGTTTCTCTTTTCAAGTAACCAGCTCTTGGTTTCATAGATTTTTTTTATCCGTCTCTTTTTTCTTCATTTCCGCTCTAATCTTAATATATTTCCTTCTATTAACATTGGGCTTTGTTGCTTCTTCTTTTTCTAGTTCCATTAAGTACAAAGTTAGATTGCTTATTTGAGATTTTTTTCTTGTTTCTTGATGTAGGTCTGTATTGATATAAACTTGCCTCTGAGAACTGCTTTTGCTGTGTGCCTAAGATTTTGGATCATTGTATTTAATTGTCACTTGCCTCCTTGTATTTTTTATGTCTTCTTTGATTTTTTATTGTTTAGATTTATTGTTTAATAGCATGTTGTGTAGTTGTCACATATTTGTGTTTTTCCAATATTTTCCTTGTAGTTGATTTCTAGTTTCATGATGTGATTAAAACATATTATCAATGTGATTTCAGTCATCTTACATTTATGGAGACTCTTTTGGTGGACTGATGGTGATCTACCCTGGAGAATGTTCCATGTGCATTGGAAAAGAATATGTATTTTGCTGTTTTTGATGGAATGTTCTGTAGATATCTGTTAACTTCATCTGGCCTAATGTGTTGTCCAACGGCCATATTTCCTTGTTGATTTCCTGTCCGGATGATCTATCCATTGATATAAATGGGTTTTTAAAGTTCCCTACTACTGTTGATTATTGTTAGTTTTTCTCCTTATGTCTTTTAATACTTACTTTATGTATTTATATGCTGTTATGTTAGGAGCATAGTTATTTATAATAGTTATATTCTCTTTTTGTAATTGATCCCGTTATCATTATGTAGTATACTTCTTTGTCTCTTGTTACAGTCTTTGTTTTAAAGTCCATTTTGTCTGGAGCACCTGCGTGGCTCAGTCGGTTAAGCATCTGACTCTTGATTTCAGCTCAGGTCATGATCTCAAGGTCATGAGATCAAGCCTCGTATTGGGGCTTGATTGATCCATGCTAAGCATGGAGCCTACTTAAGATTCTCTCTCTCCCGGAGCGCCTGGGTAGCTCAGTCATTAAGCTTCTGCCTTCAGTTCATGTCATGATCCCAGGGTCCTGGGATCGAGCGCTGCATTGGGTTCCCTGGTAGGCAGGAAGCCTGCTTCTCCGGCTACCATTCCCTCTGCTTGTGTTCCCTCTCTCGCTGTGTTTCTCTCTGTCAAATAAAATCTTAAAAAAAAAAAAAAAAATTCTCTCTCCCCCTCTGCCCTACCCTTGTGCTTGCAAGAAAGAAAGTCTTTTTTGCTTGATATAAATTTTGGTCCTTTCCCATTTTTTTTGCTTCCATTTGCATGGAATATATTTTCTCTCCCTTCGCTTGCAGTCTGTATGTGTCATTAGGTCTGAAGTGAGTCTCTGTAGGCACCATATAGATAGGTCTTGTTTCCATTCATTCAACCTATTTCTTTAAATTGGAGCATTTAGTCCATTTGCATATAAATAAATTGATAGGTATGTACTTATTGCTATTACTTTTTTTCTGGTTGTTTTTGTAGTTCTCTGTTCCTTTTTCTTGCTCTCTTTGTGTTTGCTTGATTTCTTTAGTGTGACTTTTGTCTTTATTTTTTTGTGTATTATAGGTTTTTTATTTACATTTACCATTAGGTTCATATATAACACCCTATGTATATTGTAGTGTATATTAAATTGATGGTTTGTTTAAGTTCAAATCAATTGTTAACAACAATTGATGGTTGTTTAAGTTCAAATACATTCTAAAAGCACTAAATTTTTACCCTTTCTGTGTTTTATGTGTGTTATATTTTATATTTTAAAAATATTTGTGTATCCCTTGACTAAGTTTTGTAGATATAATGATATTACTAAATTTGTTTTTTTAACCTTCATACTGGCTTTGTAAGTGGTTAAGATACTATCTTTACTATGTGTTTGCTTTTATCTGTGAAATTTATTCTTTTGTAATTTTCTCTTATTTATGGCCTTTTTCTCCACTTGAAAAATTCCTTTTAACATTTCTTTGTAAGCCTGCTTTCGTGGTGATGAACTCCTTTAAGTTTATTTGTCTGGGAAGCTTTATCTCTCCTTCAATCCTGAATGAGAATTTTGTCAGGTAGACTAGTCTTGGTTGTATTTTTTTCTTTCAGCACTTCCTTTGAATACACCATGCTACTTTGAATATATCATGCTACTCTCTTCTAGCCTGCAAAGTTTCTGCTAAAAAAAAAAAAAAAAAAAAATCATCTGATAGCCTTATGGGGTTTTCCTTCCGTGTAACCATTTTGTTTTGCTGCTTTTAAAATTCTTTCTATATGATTACTTTTTGCCATTTCAGTTATTATGTGTCCTGGTATGGACATCCTTGGGTTCATGTTAGGGGCTGTCTGTGCTTTCTGGACCTGGATATCTGTTTCCTTCCCCAGATTTTAGAAGTTTTCAGCTATCATTTCTTTAAATAAATTGTCTGCATCTTTCTTTTCTTGTTGGGATCCCTATAGTGCAAATGATACTCCACTTGATGGCTCACATTTCCCTTAACTTACTCTCATTTTTTAACTTTTATTTTAATTTTAGAGATAGTGCACGAGTGGAGGGGGTGGCACAGAAGGAGAGAGAGAGAGAGAATCTTAAGTGGAGCTCAATGTGGGGCTTGATCTCATAATCCTGAGATCAAGACCTGAGCCAAAATCAAGAGTCAGTTGCTTAACCAACTGAGCCACACAGGTACCCCTAACTTACTCTCATTTCTCATTATTCTTTTTTCTTTTTGCTGTTCAGCTTAGTTGGTTTCCATTACCATGGCTTCCAGATTGCTGATCCATTCTTTTGCATTCTCTGATCTGCTATGGATTCCCTCTAGTGTATTTTTCATTTCAGTTATTGCATTCTTTAGCTCTGATCAGTTCTTTTTAATGTTTCCTGTCTCTCTGTCGAAATTCTCACTGACTTTATCAAGTTCATTGAGTATCTTTTTGACTGTTACTTTGAAATCTTTATCAGGCATATTGTTTATCTCCATGTCACTCAACTCTTCTACTGTGATTTTTTTTTTTCCTTATGATTCTATTTGGGACATATTCCTCTGGCCCCCACATCTGAGCCTCTCTTTCTTCTTCCCTTCTTCCTCTCTCCCTCTCTTTCTCTTTCTTTCTTTTGATTTTATTTGTCAGAGAGAAAGAGAGAGAGAGTACAAGCAGGGGAAGCAACAAGCAGTAGGCAGAGGGAGAAGCAGGCTCCCCGCTGAGCAAGCAGCCCGATGTGGGACTCCATCCCAGGACCCTGAGATCATGACCTGAGCCGAAGGCAGACACTAAACAGACTGAGTTTAGTTCAGGTGTCCCCCTCTGTTTGTTTCTATGTATTAGGTGGGTCAGTTATACCTCGTGGTCTTGAGAGTAATGGTTTTGTGTAGAAGAGGTCCTGTGGTGCCCTGTAGTGCAATCCCTTCCTGGTCACCAGAACTATGTTCTTCAAAGGTGTCCCCTGTGGGCTGCATGCACCCTCCTATTGTGGCTGAGCTGCAGTTTCCTTCCTTCTAGCTGTCTACAGTGTCCCATTTGTCTGCTGAGGGCACACTAGGCAGGGTTTGCTCCCTGTGCTGTTAAGAGGCCCAGCTGCATGTGCAGGGAGTTCATTGGTTGGCCGGGCCAGCCCTCACCCTGGCCATCTCTATTTAGCCCTTCTTTCACAGCTGCTGTTCTTGCATCCCACTAACAGGCACAGCTGAAGGAGCTGCAGGCACACCAGCGTGTGGGGTTATCTCCACCCCTCCTCTCACCCAGGGCAGGAGTCACTGTGGGGTGGCACCAGTCCAGTCCAGGGTTGCCTGCTGGGGGTAGTGGAGCAGCAGCCTCTTGGGAGGGACATCTGCCAAGGTAGGTGGGTTGGATGGAGCAGTTGCACGGGGAAACACTGGGGTGAGACCTGATGATGCTAGCAAGGTAGGTGGAGAATGGTAGAAATGGCTCCCAGGAGCCTCTGGTTATCTAGGCAGGGGAGGGGAAGAGAAATGGTGCTTGCCAGCACTTTGATTTCTGGAGTAATCTCCTGCAGATCCCTGTCCCTCTTGTACCCATTCTAAGTTGCATCAATAAGTCTTCACATACACCCCAGGCCCGTTTCAAACTCCGTCTTCTGTGCTATGTCTTGGGCTGAGTTCTTCAGTATGCTGTCCTCTTAGTGATGAATTGGTTCCCGTCCCTCTCTAGGTCTCCCAAAGTTAAGCTCCCTAATTTTTTAAAGGTTCTAGAGTTAAGCCTCACCGGTTTTCAAAGTCACATGTTAAGGGGACTTGGTTTCCCAGTTTGGGGTCCGATCCTCTTCTCCATGCTTGTGATGCCCCTACTATTTGTGACTAGTTGTGCCATGCATTTGGTAAGAGGGGCAGAGACACTATGTGGCTTTCTCTCTACAGTTACATGTGGAAGTCTGTTCTGCCAGTCTTCAGGGCATTTTCAGAGTTACTCGCTTAAGTGTGGCTGATACTTAGGTGTGTCTGTGGGATGATGTGCGATCAGGATCCTCCTCATCAGGTACCTTCCCAAAATTCTAGTTTGCTCTCTTTAGGGAAAGCTATTTCCTTCCCCCATTTTCCCACCCAAGCCCTTCAGTGATCTGCTATGTCCTTACAGTAGTCCAAAATCTTTGATGTGGCCTTGATCTCCCCACTGCCTACCTCTCCAGCTCTATTTCACATCCTTTCTCTTTAGGGATGCTTGGGAGACTCAGTCAGTTAAGGGTCTGCCTTTGGCTCAGGTCATGAACCCAGGGTCCTGGGATTGAGTCACACATTGGGCTCCTTGCTCAGCGAGGAGCCTGCTTCTCCCTCTAACTCCTGCTCCCCGTGCTTGTGCGCTCTCTCTCTCTCTGACAGATAAATAAATCTTTTTTTTTTTAAGTGTATTCAGAGAATAAGGAGGCACTGTAAAATGAAAAAAAAAATGGTGACTGAAAAAAAAAAAGTGCTAAAAGGTAAGATCTATAAAATCTTGCAGAAAATATAGCAAAAAAAAGTACAGTGGTATAAAATAGAATATTTAGGAAATTTGGAAGATAAATCCAGGAGATGTAATATCGGACAATTCCAAAAGGAAAGAATAGAGAAAATGACAGGGAGAAAATAATCAAAGAAATAATAATACAATATTTCTAAAATTAACACTGGTCTCTAGTTTGAATGGATCTGTGGTGTGTCCAGCCAATAAATGAAAAAGTCTTACTCCTACAATCATACAATCATAATGCCAGTTTAAAGGGATGATTTGAAGAGATTAGATGAGAGAAATAGATGATATAGATTTATAAATCATAACAGTACTGAATTTCTCTGTAGTTACAGAAAACTGAAGAATAATGGACTTAAAAGTTTGAAGGAAAACCGTTATCAACCCAGAATTCTAGATTCAGCCAAACTATCCAACACGTTCCACCGTAGAATAAAAATTCATTTGGGTAGGTAAGTAAAAATTAAAATTTTTCCCTTATAAAGTTTTGGGAAGATCAAACATATCTATGTTTGATCAAAATGAGGAGTACACTCAGGAAACAGGAGGTGCTACACAGGAAATTTGGGGGGGGGCGGTTCCCAGGTTGGTTCCCTGTCGAGCTACTAGAAAGTAGCCATTTCTGACTGGAATAGATGAATAAAATGGTCTGGGGAAGAATTCTGCTGGATGAAGAGAGACTTGAAACATTGATGTCAGTGATGTTTTAGAACATAAACTTGGAAGAATTTTCACAGATTCGATGGAGGATGTGGTCAAATTAGAGAGAAGTAATAGAAAACGAAGTACATAAAATCTCAATAAAACCAAACATTTGTGATATGGGGGGAGGGAAGGTATGCTACGTGGCTCAACAGGTAGCAAATTGAATTTGCAATGTACACACTACTAATAAGCTCCTGTGCATATTGTTGAGGCTTAAACAACACAGGGGTTGGGGTACCAACTATCTGCACAGTTAAAATTCTGCATAAAACTTTTGGCTCCCCCAAAGTTTAACAACTAATAACCTCCTGTGGACCAGAAGCTTTCCTTATAGCATAAATGGTCAGTTGACACATATGTATGTTATATATAGTATGTATTGTATTTTTATAATAAAGGGAGGTAGAGAAAAAGTGGTTTTAAGAAAATTATGGAGAGAAAATACATTTACAATACTGTACGGCATTGATACTTTATGTTGTCTGTTTACAAGAGGAACTGTCATTACCAACATCAATATTGTCTTGTAGGATACAAAACACTGTAGATGTGAATTTATTACTAACATTAGACATCAAAAAAGAAAAGATAATGGGAAAAAGAAACTATGAATTTCTTGTAATTATTGTAATGATTTTGTGTAATGATTCATGCACTGATAATGAAGAGCAAGCAGTACGATTGCTTTATGGTAGCCTAGTGTAATTTTATACAATTACTTCACTGTAGCCTAGCCTATACACTAATGAATAAATTGTTATAAAATGTTACAGCATAGTTATAGTCATAATACTGTAGTGGAAACATTGGTATGTTAAAAAACCCCACTTACCTGTAATGATAGACTGAAACAGTTTCTCCAGTTCTACTGTACTGTGATAAAATTTTTTGGAAGCGAAGTTGTAAAACAGAAAACTAACACATTAGCAATTTTATATTAAATATCACTCACCTGATGCCTACGTAAGGATAAGCTACCCATTTCCATGCAAGTCTTACACATGACGTTCTCTATGATGAATACTTAGGCAGTGATGATTGTGGGTGACAAAAATATCTGCCGTTCTTGCTGTACGTTTATTGGATTTTCATACAAAGGCACTCACACATATGCAACAAATAACTTTATTATACGACATTATCCATTAAGTAGAATTAGATTATAAAATTCTTCATCCTCATTATTTTCAAATTTAATAGGCTGAGGAGGAAAAAGAAGAGTTGGTCTTCCTATCTTGGGAAACAGACAGAACAGGTAAAAGAGGTGGAAAGAATATGTAAACACCTAAAACACTTATGGAAAAACATGTTAATTTCTGCCTTTTTGCTTTTTCATTTCCCCAGAAATGTTTCTATACAGTACCAATCCTTCCACTATTTGTTTTAGTTTCAGTACCCATATCACAGAAGGGTCCACGTCATAAAAGAAGTCAAAAGCAATCCTGAATGATTGGAACCCTTCTGCCAGATTGTCTAATATAAATTTTTTTCTGGCACTGTTTCTTCTACGCCTTCTTCCTCATCGTCTGGCACTGGCTCAGAAGCATTCATCTCCACCAAGTGGTCTTCTGTGAATTCCTCTGGTAAGGTGTCTGTCAGGTCTTGAATTTCTCCAAGATCCATTATCTTGAAACCCTTTATCCCCATCTTTTTTTTTTTTTTTTTTTTTGGTCATATCCACAACTCTTATGTGATTTCCTTGAGTGGCTCTGTCTTAAATCCAGTGAAGTCATGCACAAGATCTGGACAGAGTTTTCTCCATCGGAAATGCATTGTTTTGGGTTTGATGTCTTCCCAAGCCTTTTATAAACAGAGGCATTTTCAGCGGTGTATCCTTCCAGGCTTGCATGATGTCATGATTTTCAGGGTTTCTTCTAGGGTTGGTAATCTTTTCCATACAGTACCACGTGTAATGAGCTTTAAAGGTCCTTTTTACTCCCTGACATAGAGACACGATGAGAGACGTTGTGTTTGGGGGAAGGTAGATCACTTTGATACTTTTGATGTTGAACTCAAAGGGGTGTCTGTGGCCAAGAACATTGCCCAGTATCAAGAGAACTTCAAAAGACAGTCTCTCACTGGCAGGTTGCTTCGTAACTTCAGGGACAGAACATCAGTGGAAATAATCCAAAAGAGATCTCACTCTCCAGGCCTTCTTACTACAACCAAGGGTCAGGGGCTTAGCAACTTTACAGATAAGGGCAGCCCTGATCACAAACACAAGTGCATTTGCACAAAATAGTAGAGTTAACCCATCCCTTTGTGTGTTAAACCCTCACGCTCACTTACTCCTAAAGGTCCTTTATGGCATTTCGCCCCACCCCCCCATCCCACCCCACCCCCGCCCCCAAATTAAACAACTTTCATCTGCATTACAAACCTGTTCAGACAGAAATCCTCTCTCAATGATTTTCTTAATAGTGTCTGGAAACCCATCTGTTGCCGTTTGGTCAGGTGAAGCTGCTTCTCCTGATAGCTTGACATTTTTAAAGTCAAACTTCTCTCTAAAATTATCAAACTATCCTTTGCTACCATTAAATCCCCCAGCCTTAGATCCTTCACCTGCCTTTTGCTTTGTCATATAAGGAAGGACTTAATTTTTTTTCTTGAATCATTAAGAGTCTTTTAGCTATGCTTTTCTTTCTTTTTTATAAATACTTTATTTATTTGACAGAGAGAGTGAGAGAGGGAACACAAGCGGCGAGAATGTGAGAGTGGGACTCCATCCCAGGAACCTGGGATCATGACCTGAGCTGAAGGCAGACGCTTAATGACTGAGCCACCCAGGTGTCCTAGCTATGCCTTTCTTATAGCAACCTTGCACCCCCGTAAAAGTTATATTTTCATTATGAAATAAAAAGGTATTTTTGCAAAATGTGCAAGGTTTTTGCTCCTGCTGGCATAGCGGCAGCTACAGCCTCACAAATTTTTTCTTTTTTTTTTTTTTTTTACAGCGGTCTTTATGCTGGCCTCGCTTATCTTGGAATAATGGACAACCACAGCTGCAGACGTCAATCTATGGTACTCATCGAACAAGTTAAGTTTTCCTCATAATGTCATGATTATTCTCTACTTTCTGGGAGCACTTCCGGCATCACTAGTGGCCCCCTGTGTGAGTCCCGTGGAACATGTTATTCAGCGTTTATGGTATTGCACTAAACATGAAGAAAAGTAGAGAAGAACCAAGAAAGATCACTTTTTTTTTATTAACACATAATGTATTATTACCTCAGGGTACATGTCTGAATCGTCAGGCGTACACATTTCACGGCACTCACCACAGCACATACCCTCCCCAGTGTCCATGACACTTGCGCTGACCCCAGTAGCAACAGGAGTTGGCTACAAAGTTATGATACTAGTGCCGTACGTACTCTAGTGAATTTTATGCAGTTATGACTTGATCCTGCGTCTTTGTTTACACTTCTTTTTGACTATGAGGGATGCCATGTGTGTAGGGTCTGTGTTAATGTATACAAGTTTTGATAAATACCTTTAGTAATTTGTATACATTTTATGTTAACAAATGACAAAATAGGCTAGTATCTACATATGGTTTATGAATTCATGACACCTTTTTTTTCCCCCTATATTTCTAGGCTATGTGATTTGTGAGTTTTTCCAAACTGTTGCAAACCTCCAAATAATTTTCCATATATTTATTGAAAAGAAAAATCCACCCATCAGTGGGCCTGTGCTGTTCAGACCTATGTTGTCCAAGGGTTGACTGAGGATATATTGGAAGAATATAGTGAAGGCAAATGGTGTGCAAGTGTGATATGAGGACTGAAGCTTTTACTACCAACTCTGGAAATTGATGGTAAATGGCAAATGGAAACATCAAGAAATGGCAGTGTTACAATACTTCTGGTAATCAATGCAGGGTCCTTTCTCCTCTCTCCCTTATTTATAGATACCGAGATACTGAGGTGACAAGCTTGAGCCAGTCACGTGCTGAAGAGGCAGAACAAGGGTTTTGGATGGATCCTTGAGGGCAAATTAGGTGCTGTGTCAGCCCTGTATTGCCTCTAGGCTTCTTGTACCCAAGAAAACTAAATCCCTCATTTGTTCATAAAATTGAGATTTGCAAGCAGACCAAACTCTGCAAGCACAACATTTAGAAAATATGGTGACAAATAGTGCTTAAAGCAATACAAATATTTCAAGGCAGTTGCATCTGGGGGAACGGAGTGGTAGAAATTGGTATTAGTCAATGCTATAGTTAGCTCAGTTTGATTTTTCAGACAGTGTGTATTAATATATATTAAAAAAGAAAAGTGTTTCTCTGCATGCAACACTTTGATACCTTTCCATTCTATTTGAAATAAAATAAAACCTCCTGCAAAAGATCCTTCATGATATGGCTGACCCTGGCCACCTTTGTGCCTTACTTTCCCTCACTTTCCTCCTTGGCTACTAACCCCCAGCCACACTGTCTTGCGAGTGCCCTTTTTGTAAATTTGCACACGAGGTTTCCTCTGGCTCAGTCACAGGCCCAGCAGGAAATAGAGGACACATTCAAACTCGGTACCCCAGGTGGATTAATAAAGGGTAGGATTTAAGGAAACCAACAAGGGGATAGTGCTATACTCCGGGGTTGGCAACAGCAGGGAGTCATTCATCTCCAGTCCTCAAGGCCCAAAAAAGAAGCCGTGTGAAGAAGGTCAGCTAAGAGAACTGTGTGGCCTTTAGGAAAACAAAGCTAATAACCAATAGGTATTTTGGACATTGAGAGTGCTGGGCTCGCTGATAATTAAAATGATCGAGGCAGTTGACACAGAAAAAGAAGCACATTGGGTTTGAAGGCTTGCTTACCTTAAAAGGCTCTGCAGTTCTTGGCTAAGTCATTGATGGCCGCGGGGGTCAGGCCCTCATAGGGCATGTGATGAGGACTCATGCTTCTTGGTCTCCAGCGCCCCAGTACTGACACAGTTGAACAGTTGTGTTTAGGGTCAGAGAGGACCCTAGATGTGCCATTGGCCAACTGGCCTGTGAAGATCATTCCATCATAGTCTTGGTTCCTTGCCCTCCAGAGAGTTGCCACCCCCTTTGCTGGGGGTAGATGAGGAGGAAAGACAGAGACCTGGCCCTCCCGGAACCAAGTGAAGCTGACAAGGTAGGTGCCATTGTTGGTCTCACCTTTGCTGAAGTGCCCGCCTTCCGTGCTGGGGAGGACATACATTGGCCATCGGGAAATTCGTGCCCTATTCCTTCCTTCATCCCAAGTGGTCCCTCACCTCCAGCGCGATGTTTCACTGATTTCTCCCTGCAGTCAGTGTCTCAAGGGTGGAGGATGGTAGATCTCCTTGTGTGGCACTGGAGGTGGTGCTCATGTGGGTGAAAGGTCTGGGTGGGATCAGTTAGTCTAGTTTCTCCACGATTCCCTTTATTCTTATCTCAGTCTCTGCTGATGAAACTGGCTGGATCCAGTGGCACTTGATGGTGTAAGGACATTATAACGGTGCTCCTGTGATGCAGAAAGGTAGGCATCCCTTATCCACACCAAATCTGAAATGGCAAAGAATGTGACATACTGTTGGTACATGGTTGAGCCTGTTTCTGTTAACCTTCATGATGGATTTGTATCTTTTTTTTTTTTTTTAAAGATTTTATTTATTTGACAGAGAGATCACAAGTAGGCAGAGAGGCAGACAGAGAGAGAGGAGGAATCAGGCTCCTCGCTGAGCAGAGAGCCAGATGCGGGCCTCGATCCCAGGACCCTGAGATCATGACCTGAGTTGAAAGCAGAGGCTTCAACCCCCTGAGCCACCCAGGCGCCCCTTTATTCATATATTACCACCAAATGTCTAATCCAGGAGTTGCCATAATTAAAGTGCAAAAGCTTTAGGTAATACATATGCCTCAATTATTCCATTTTTTACTTAAACTACTATTCTATAGGATGCAAAAACCCACTTAAAAATATTCAACTTAAAAATTATGCTAAGAAATTCTGTTTTGATTCAGAAACAATTATAACCGTAAAAATTAAAAGAAGTAAATATTAAGAAATATTATTTTTTAAAAAGATTTTATTTATTTATTTGACAGAGAGAGAGGTCACAAGTAGCAGAGAGGCAGGCAAAGAGAGAGGGGGGGAGCAGGCTCCCCACTGAGCAGAGAACCCGATGCGGGGCTCGATCCCAGGACCCTGAGATCATGACCTGAGCCAAAGGCAGAGGCTTTAACCCACTGAACCACCCAGGCCCTCCATATTTCGTTATTTTGAAGTCTTAATAGAATAAACAGAAAAATCATAGTAAAAAATAAACACAACCACGAAATATGAAGTTTTCCTTTGGTAAAAATTTACTAATTTTTGAATAGGTACAACGTGAACATGGTTCCAAGTTCAAAAGTTACAAAGTGGAATGCAGTGTGAAACTTTTTTTTTTTCCGTTTTCAAGTTTTTATTTAAATCCCAGTTAGTAACCTACAGTGTAATATCAGTCGGTGTAGATTTCAGCGATTCATCACTTCCACAAATCACCCAGTGCTCTTCACAACAAGTGCACTCCTTCATTCCCATCACTCATTTAACAACCCCCCCCCCTCCCCACCGCCCAGCAACCCTCAGTTTGTTGTCTATAGTTAAGAATCCATTTCTGGTTTGCCTCTCTTTTTAACGCCCTATGTTCACCTGTTTTGTTTCTTAAACTCTGCACATGGGTGAAATCATACAGTATGTGTCTTTTTCTGACTGGCTGATTTCGCTTAGCATTCCTCATACGCTCTGGCTCCAACCCTGTCATGGCAAATGGCAAGATTTCATTCTTTCTTGATGACTGTAATATTCCATTATATATACACCACAGCTTCTTTATCCATTTATAGATGGACATTTGGGCTCTCTCCATAATTTGGCTGGTGTAGATAATGCTGCTCTAAGCATTGGGGTGTATATATCTGTTGAAGCAGTGTTTTGTATCCTTTGGGTAAATACCTCGTGGTGCAATTGTTAGTCCTATCTTTAACTTTTTGAGGAACCTCCATATTGTTTTCCAGAGTGGCTGCACCAGTTTGCACTCTAACCTACAGTGCACAAGGGCTCTCATTTCTCCGCATCCTCGCAACACCTGCTGTTTCTTGTGTTGTTGATTTTAGCCATTCTGACTGCTGTGTGGTGTGTCTGATTGTGGTCTTGATTTGCATTTCCCTGATGGTGAATGAAGTTGAGCATCTTTTCATGTGTCTGTTGGCCTTCTGTATATCTTCTTTGGAAAAATATCTATTCATATCTTGTGCTTACTTTTTACCTTGATTATTTGGGTTTTTTTGGGTGTTTCATGAGGTCCTTATAGATTTTGGATACTAACCCTTTGTCAGATATGTCATTTGCAAATATCTTCTCCCATTCCATAGGTTGCCTTTCAGTTTTGCTAATTGTTTCCTTTGTTGTGTAGAAGCTTTTTATCTTGATGAAATCCCAACAGTTTATTTTTGCTCTTACTTCTTTTGCCTCAGGGACCTATCTAGTAAGAAGTTGCTATGACCAATGTCAACTGTTGTGACATTGTGTTCTCTAGGATTTGGATGGTTTTCTGTCTAACACTTAGGTCTTTCATCCATTTTGAATTTATTTAGTGTAAAGTGTAAGAAACTGGCCCAGCTTCATTCTTTCCCATGTTGTTGTCCAGTTTCTCCAACACCATTTATGGAAGAGACTGTCCTTTTCCCATTGGTTATTCTTTCCTGCTTTGAAGAAGATAATTGACCATTTGGTTGTGGGTTCATTTCAGGGCTTTCTCTTCTGTTGCATTGATCTATGTGTCTTTTTTTGTGCCAGTACCATATGTTTTGATTGCTCTAGCTTCTTTTCCCTTTTGTTTTTTTTTTGTTTTTTTTTATTAATTTCAATTTGTAATATAACTTGAAGTCCAGAATTGTGATGCCTCCAGCTTTGCTTTTCTTCTTCAAGATTGCTTTGGCTCTTTCTTTGGGGTCTTTTTCGGTTCCATACAAATTTTAGAATTACTTGTTCTAGCTCTGTGAAAAATGCTGTTGATAATTTTGATTGGGATTGCATTAAATATGTAGATTGCTTTGGGTAGTATAGACATTTTAACGGTATTTGTTTTTCTGATCCATGATCATGGAATGTCTTTCCATTTCTGTGTGTTGTCTTCAATTTCTTGCATCACTGTTTTTATAGTTTTCAAAGTACAAGTCTTTCACCTCCTAGGTTATTTTTAATTTGTGTGTATGTGTACTTTTGTGTATGTTTTGTTTTTAAAAAATTTTAATTCCAGTGTAGTTAACATACAGTGCTATATTAGTTTCAGTTGTATAATATAGTGATTCAGTGATTCTGTATATTACTCAGTGCTCAGCATAAGTGTGCTCTTAATCCCCTTCACCAATTTCCCCCATCCCCTTACTTCCTCCTTTCAGATAACCATCAGTTTGTTCTGTATAGTTAAGAGTCTTCTTTTTGGCTTGTCTTTTTTTCTTTGTTCTTTTGTTTCTTAAATTCCACATAACAGTGAGATCATATGGCATTTGTCTTTTTCAGACTGACTTATTTCACTTAGCATTGTACCCTGTGGATCCATCTAGGTTGTTATAAATGGCAAGATTTCATTCTTTATTATGGCTGAGTAATATTCCGCTCTGTATGTATGTACATATGTGTATGTAGGTGTATACACACCCCCACATCTTTATCCATTCCTCTATCAACGGACACTTGAATTGCTTCCATAATTTGGCAATTGTATATAATGCCGCAATAAACATAGAGGTGCATAAATCTTTTTTAATTAGAATTTTTATGTTCTTTGCATAAATACCCAGTAGTGGAATTAACTGGATTATATGGTAATTCTATTTTTAATTTTTTGATGTACCTCCATGCCGTTTTCCACAGTGGCTGTACCAATTTGCATTCCCACCAACAGTGCATGAAGGTTCTTTTTACTCTACATCCTTTCCAACATTTGTTAATTCCTGTCTTTTTGATTTTAGCCATTCTGACAGGTGTGAAGTGTTACCTCACTGTAGTTTTGATTTGCATTTTCCTGATGATTATGGTGTTGAGCATCTATTTTTATGTCTATTGGCCATCTATATGTCTTGTTTGGAGAAATATGTTTCATGTCTCCTGCCCATTTTTAATTGGGTTACTTAGAGGGTTTTTTGGGATATTGAGTTGTGTATAAACTCTTTATATATTTTGGATATTAATCGCTTATCAGGTATATCATTTGCAAATATATTCTGCCATTCAGTAGGTTGTCTTTTTGTTATGTCAGTAGTCTCCTTTGCCATGCAAAGCTTTTTATTTTGGTGAAGTATTACTAGCTTATTTTTTCTTTTGTTTCCCTTGCCTGAGGAGACCTATGTAGAAAAATGTTGCTAAGGCTGACATCAAAGAGATTATTGCTTGTGTTTTCTTCTGGGATTTTTATGGCTTCATGTCTCACTTTTAGGTCTTTAATCTATCTTAAATTTATTTTTTGGAATATGGTATATGAAAGTGGTCCAGTTTTCCCACACCATTTATTGAAGAGACCATCTTTTCCCTATTGTACATTCTTGCCTCCTTTGTTGTAGGTTACTCGACTATATAAGCATGCATTTATTTCTAGGCTTTCTGTCCTGTTCTGTTGATCTTTGTGTCTATTTTTGTGCCAATGCCATATCATAGTTTTGTAGAAGATCTTTAAATCTGGGATTGTGGTACTTCCAGTTTCATTCTTCTTTCTAAAGATTGCTTTGGCTATTCAGGTTTCTTTGTGATTCCATACAGATTTTAGGACTATATATTCTTGTTGTTTGAAAACTACTATTGGTATTTTGATAGGGATTGCATTGAATTTATAGCTTCCTTTGAGTAGCGTGGACATTTTAATAGTATTCTTCCAGTTCATGAGCATAGTATGTC
>CM053613.1:81751155-81778018 GCA_028646535.1 Procyon lotor | reverse complement strand
ATTTATTAGTTCCAATGGTTTTTTTGATGGAGTCTTTAGGGTTCTCTCTATATAGTATCATGTCCTTTACAAATAGTGACATTTAAGCTTCTTCCTTTCCAATTTGGATGCCCTTCATTTCTTTTTCTTGCCTTAATGCAGATGCTAGGCCTTCTAGTACTATGTTGAATAAAAATGGTGAGAGTGGACATCCTTGTCTTCTTCTTGCTGTTAGGGGAAAAGCTCACCATCGAGTATGATGAGTTTGGGCTTTATTGAGTTTGGCCTTTATTATGTCCTCTCTATGCCCACTTTGTTGAGAGTTTTTAATCATGACTGAATGTTGATTGTTGTCAAATGCTTTTTTCTGCGTCTGTTGAGATGATTGCATGGGGGTTTTTTTTGTTTGTTTTTTTTTTGTTTTTTTTTTTTTAAAGATTTTATTTATTTGACAGAGAGAAACACAGCGAGAGAGGGAGCACAAGCAGAGGGAATGGTAGTGGGAGAAGCAGGCTTCCCGCTGAGCAGGAAGCCCGATGTGGGGCTCGATCCCAGTACCCTGGGATCAGGACCTGAGCCGAAGGCAGACACTTAACGACTGAGCCACCCAGGTGCCCCGATTGTATGGTTTTTATCCTTCATTTTGTTAATATAGTTTATCACATGGATTGATTTGTGAATATTGGAACATCCTTGCATAAGAGTCCTCTTTCATTCCTGTCTCCCACCATTTTCCCTTTCCAAGTTAATCACTCATCTCTTTTATAAGTATCTTTCTAGAGCCTATATGTGTACACAGATGCACACACAGTTACATACATTCATTTTTTACATAAATGATTGCATATTACGTGCATTATTCTGTGTTTTGCCTTTTATGCAAGGATGCATTTTGAATATCTTCATGTCAGTACATGTTGAGCTGCTTCTGTTACCCATTAAGATGGACAGGCGTTGTACGGCTCCATTGTACGGCTCTATCGTTCTTTAAGCAGTCCCCTAGTGGACCTACAGTTTCCCAGTCTTCTACTAATGGAGTGTTGAAATGAATAATCTCATCCTTACATTCTGGAAATGGAATTGGGTTGAAATTTATTATTATTATTTTTTAATATTGAGAAAGATAGCAGAGCAGAGCAGGAGGGAGAGAAGGGTAGAGAGAGAGAGGCAGAGTCCCTGCTGAGCAGGGATTCCCAATGTGGGGCTCCTTCCCAGGGTCCCGGGATCATGACCTGAGCTGAAGGCAGACAGTTAACTGACTGAGCCACCCAGGTGCCCCTGGGTTGAAATTTAAAAGCATTTATGTGGGGGCACCTGGGTGGCTCAGTCGTTAAGTGTCTGCCTTCGGCTCAGGTCATGATCCCAGGGTCCTGGGATCGAGCCCCACATCGGGCTCCCTGCTCGGCAGGAAGCCTGCTTCTCCCGCTACCATTCCCTCTACTTGTGTTCCCTCTCTCGCTGTGTTTCTCGCTGTCAAATAAATAAAAAATCTTTAAAAAAAAAAAAAAAAGCATTTATGTGTATGTTCTAAAAAAACAGAAAAAATTGTGTTTTTGTTCTAGTCATTATCTTTATATAACATGAATTTATAAGTATAATAAATTTATATAAAATATTTAATCTATCTTTCCTCAGCAATGCATTGACTTCTTACCATAAGTAGGTAATGATTTATTTCTTACCATAAGTAGGTAAATGATTTATTTACACTTCCTTGCTGCAGTTTCCTTCTCTCTAGTACTATATTTTTGCTCATTGAATTATTTGCCTTTGTGTTTATCCTTATTTACATAAAAATGTATGTTTTTAAAAATAATATATACTACAGTAAATTATATGACTATAGTCTATACTATATAGTATATATGCAGTATATAGCAGATCTATGGACTATAGTGTTGTCTAATATATTGTATATATACTATATGACATAGAGTATATATACTATATTATAGTATATACTAGATATTAGAGTATATAGTATGAACTATATTATATATAACATAAATACTATGTTTATAAATATAGCTTATACAATAGTATAAGTTACATATATAGCTTATTAAAACATTTTGTGTATAAAGTATGTATAAAATGTTTAATATATGTGCATATGAGTATTTTAATATATATGTGTATAATGTCCCTTATAGTATTTCTGTGTTGTTTCAGTTTAAAATATTTACATTCTGTTTTCCAAGCATAATGTCCGTAGTTAAGCACCCTTTTGTAGCAGGTGTTGCACAGAAGTGCAATAGCTTGATACCTGTATTCATTCTAGACAGTCCCTTGTGTGAGGACTGGGACCACAGCTGTTGAATGTTTTATCCCCAGCTAAGGTCTGCCATATAATAGTTGTTGAGTAAAACAAGTGTGCATTGAATGAATGCTACTTGTTCTTCCTACAATGCTTCAATATCTTCTCTGTTGGGATCTTTTAAGTTCTCACTATGTAGCATCAGCATAATCAAAAAGGACGGAAATAAGAAACAAGGTGATTAGTGACTGCGTGTGGAATTTTTTAAGACCCAGGCTTCCTCATGCTTAGATTATGTCTCCATTCCCTACGTTACAATGTCTGCTCCAAATCACTCCACCCTCACCCAGAGAACAGCAGGTGTAAAGAAGTGTCAGCAGTGATCTGATTGTAAACACAGAGTTTTCGCCCATCACCCTTCTTCTTCATGGATGATTGTGCTGCTTCCTCTGTTTTATCTTATTTCTCTTCCTCTCAGCTTACAGAAGATCATATTAATTTGATTTTTAAAATGTGCTATATCTCTTTTCTGGTTACACTACGTCTTAGGTTCTTTACAACATGTTCTAGAGGTAGAGAGATGCAGCCTCATTTACTTGGCAGATATTGACTGGATGCTATGGTGCACATGGCCCTATTTAAAGAACTAGAGATGAGTAAATACCACTATTTCAAGGATAGCTCTGGAGTGCATCTCTGTGGAGGGTGCTCTCTGTGCTCTGGAGAGATGGAGGATGACAGAGAAACCAGGGATCGGGGAGTAGGAAGTAGAGGAAAAGGAGTCTTGGACGGGAAAGGAGTTGGTACCAAAGTGGCATGCAGGGCCACTTGGGAGACTTTGAATATCATGTCCTGACAAAGGTCTCAGCTGAGCTCCAGGTGGCTTTGCTCCTGCAACGTTGTCTCTGCTAGCCCTCTTGGTTGTCACCAGGGGGAGACCCAGGTTGTGGGTTAAGGAATGACCCTTGAGAATTTTGGGGGTGGAGTTCACAGGTGTATAGGTACCTGAAAGCTTTGGACCCGCTGAGAGGCCACATGGGCTCTGCTAGTGCGCAGTGAGGGACTCAGGCATTCCTACATCATGGTCATAAGCCCTCAGGGTGAGTGAGGCTCTCAGCTGGTTGGTGTTCACCCTCACATTGGTACCTCTTCCCTACCAAGTGCCCCAATCAACATGTCTGAGGCTTCAAGACCAGGAGCAAATGGCAAGAATAACTGCTCCGCGACATCCATCAGTCTTGCCTCTCCGAAGTCTGCTGAGAGGTACAGAAAACCTTAGGGTGAGCTCAGCATGTTCAGCCCTATTGCAATGGAGCCCTGGCTCCAAGTTTTATCCATTTAGGCTATAAAACAAGAAAACCCCTGTCTTTAAAGAAGATGCTGCCAGCTACCAGCCTTAGATGAGGACTGAAAAAATAAACCTTGACAAAAAAAAAAAAAGGAATATTTTTACTGCATATAAAGGTAATTGTTTTTGTAAATAGGATTTTTGCAGGTTTTTGTGTTTTTTTTTGGAAGATCTCGTGGGCATATTTTGAAGTTAAGATCTTAATTGTTGGAAATAGAATGGAATGGATGCTGTATTTTGTGAGATGGTTTTTCTGCATCTATTGTGAGGATCATATGGTTCTTATCCTTTCTTTTATTAATGTGGTGTATTGCATCGATTGATTTGTGAATGTTGAACCAACCTTGCCACCCAGAATAAGTCCCACTTTGTCATGGTGAATAATCCTTGTAATGTACTGTTGGATCCTATTGGCTAGTACCTTAGTGAGAATTTAGGCATCCATGTTCATCAGGGATATTGGTCTGTAACTCTCCTTTTTGGTGGGGCCTTTGGTTTTGGGATCAAGGTAATGCTCACCAACTTGATTTACAGTTAGGCTCAATTTTTTTTTTTTCATTTTTAGGAACTACTATTTTCTCTTTTATCTAAATTTTTAATATGTAAATCATGTATGTGGTTCCAAAAGTGTGTAAAAGGCGTAAGAGAAGTCTCATTTCTATCCATGTCCTTTCTACATGCCTTTATGGATAGCTTTCTGTTCGTCTTTCATTTGCAGTCCAGTGGGTTTTTTTTTTTTAATTGATGTTGCAAGTATAAGGAAACACATTCATATATGTCCTTCCCCCACCCCACCCCCCGCTTTTTTTTTTTAAACCTGGGTGGTGGCATACTGTATACTGGAACTTCTCTCCTTTAGCATATCCTGGAAACTACAGCGTCTCAGTTTCTAGGTGCCCTTCCATTCCTTTTTATGGCTGTATTGTTTTTTCCTGAGAAGATGTATCATAATTTGTTTCATTTGCCCTTTACGGGTGCAGAGTTTGTTTTCCAATCTTTTGTTATTACAAATAACAATGAATTTATATGAAATGAATGTGCCAGTGAATAATCTTGTGCATAGTCATTTCCTATTTCTTTTGGTGTCTTTGAGAAAGCCAGGTCAAAAGGTAAATACATATGTAATTTTTCTAAATATTGTCAAATTTCTCTCCACAGGGGCTGTGCCAGTTTGGATTCCCATCGGCAGTGCTTGAGAATGTCCATCTCTTCCAGGGCCTCATTAATATTGTATGTTTTCAATCTTTGGGATTTTTGCTAACTTGATACACAAGAAATAGTCCCTCAGTGTTGTTTAAATATGTATTTCTTTTTCTGTGTTTAAGGCCCATTTTCATTTTTTCTACAAAATTGCTTACTTACAACTTTGTCTAATTTTTCTCTCTGGGCCTTTTTCTTTTCAATCTTTAAGAGCTCTCTATATAATAGGCTTATAGTTTATTTAGGATGCAAATTGCAAGTGTTTTTTTCTCTGTAATTTATCTTTTTACTTTGCTTATGGTTTTGGGGGGCACGTGTGTTTTATTTTTCACATTGTCTAACTTATAAATCTGGATTTTAAGTTATCAGTCTGGTCGCAGAGAAAAGAGAAGATTTTATTCAGTGTACTGCAAATGTCTTTTTCACAGGTTTTAGTTTATTTTTTTCACTCCCTTAATGGTATCTTTTGATAAGCAGTTCCTGATTTTAATGTGCTAAAACTTACCAGTATTTTTCCTTACCATCGGTGCCTTTAGAATTCAGCCGAAGAAAACATATTTTACCTTAAAGTCACTATGACATTTTCTTACGTTATTTTCAACAGTCCAAGAGCTGTTTATTATTGTGCCGATCAAACTTTAGTCTGAGAACCTGTCGTAGTTCGAAACTGCTTCTTAGTGGTTCTTGATAAGTATAGAAATAAATTGAGAGGCTTCAGAAACTTCTGTGGGAATGTGATGTTGTTATGGCTTGTGAGCATGTGGCTAGCAGATTCATCTTTTGAGGGTTCTAGTGTTTTCCAACTCATGTGAGGAGTCAGGTTTCATAAGCTATGTTCTTGTCATGCGTAGTAGGACCAAGCATGGTTCCTTGAAAGTTTAGATGTTTTTAAAAAAGTGGTTTTTCACCACAGGTGGTGTGAGATGTACTCTTTAAGAGGCTTTATTGCTTTGGTTTTCATATTTAAGTCTATGATTTCCCAGGACTGGTGTGTGTGTGTGTGTGTGTGTGTGTGTCTGTGGTGTAATATAGGGTTCCAATTTCATTTTTCTCCCCATGGAAATTCTGTTTTCCCAGAATTGTTTTTTTTTTTTTTTTTAAAGATTTTATTTATTTGACAGCGAGAAACACAGCGAGAGAGGGGATACAAGCAGAGGGAATGGTAGCGGGAGAAGCAGGCTTCCCGCGGAGCAGGGAGCCCGATGCGGGGCTCGATCCCAAGACTCTGGGATCTGACCTGGGCCGAAGGCAGACGCTTAACGACTGAGCCACCCAGGCGCCTCTGTTTTCCCAGAATTGTTTATTGAAAAGGCTGTCCTTCCCTCACTGCTCTGCAGGGATTTATTTGTCATGACCCAAGAGTTTTGTTCTCTATATTCTATTTCATTGGTCTTTTGTTTCTCTTTGCATCAGTTCCACACTGTCATAATTCCATACATAGCTTTAAAATAAGTCTTGACAATTATCATATGACCTCTCTGATATGAGGAATTTGAGAGGCAGGGTGGGGGGTTGTGGGGGGAAGAGAGGGAAAAAATGAGACAAGATGGGACTGGGGAGGGAGACAAACCATAAGAGACTCTTAATTTCAGGAAACAAACTGAGGATTGTTGGGGGTGGTGGGGGTAGGCATAGGGTGGCTGGGTTATGGACATTGGGGAGGGTATGTGCTATGGTGAGTGCTGTGAATTGTGTAAGCCTGATGATTCACAGACCTGTACCCCTGAAGCAAATAATACATTATATGTTACTATAAAAAAAAAAAGTCTTGATATCTGGAAAAGCAAGTTTTGCAGCCTTCTATTTTAGAAGTGTTTTGATTATTTTTGGTCTTTTTAATTTCCTTAGAAATGTTAGAGTTATATTGTCAAAATACACCCTGCGCCCTACCACACGTACAACCTGCTTAGATTTTGTTTGGAATTGTGTTGAATCTGTTTAGTCTTTAAATACGTGGTTAGATTGCGTGTGCGTGTTTTTTGCCCATTGCTGTATTTATTCCTGACCATTGGGTTACCCAATGTTTTTGATAGTTCACTAAGTGCACATTTCTAAATATATTGTATGTTTTAGAATACTACAGATTTTAAAAAATACATTTATAATAGGTCAGAAAGTACCAAGTTTCTGGGATTAAATGTAATAAAACATGTTTACATTTTCTATGCAGAGATACCATGCAATTTTAGTTATATTGTCTAATTATCTATTGTTGCTCTGAGAGAAACTATCAATTTTTGTATGTTGAGCTATGTCATGTTACCTTCTAAATTTTTAATATTTAGCCTCTTAGTTTTTTTGAGTGAGCAAATAACCAGAAACTGTTACTTTTGTTCCTTCCTTTTTAAAAATACTTACTATTTTTTACTTCTGTTCCTGTCTGAGATGTACCACCAATGTGTTAAGTAGAAGTCATTCATGTTTTCTTCTTGACATTAATAAGAAATGTTTGTTTATTTCATTCATTAAGTGATATTTATTGTAGTTTTCTAGCAGATAAACTTTTTCAAGTTATAAGATGTTTCTTGTTTCCCTAGTTTTTCCCTCAGTGTCTAAGGAATTTGTGTTTATTTTTATCAAGGTTTTCCTTTCTTTTTTTACTGAAATATAATTAACATACAGTGTTATATTAGTTCCAGGTATACAATGTAATGATCCAACAACTCTGTGCATTACTTCGTGCTCATCAAGATAAGTGTGCTCTTAACCCCCTTCACCTCTGTCACCCCCCCACTTCCCCTCTTATGACCACCAGTTTGTTCTCTGTATTGAAGAATCTGTTCCTTTCATTTGTCTCTTTTTTCTTTGTTCAATTGTTTTGTTTCTTAAATTCCACATATGATTGAAATCTTATGGTATTTGTCTTTCCCTGACTTATTTCACTTAGCATTACATCCTCTAAGTTCATCCATTTTGTTGGAAATGGCATAATCTCATTCTTAATGGCTGAGTGACATTCTATTATGTATGGATACACACGTACACATGTACGTGTATGTATATATGTGCATAAATGTATGTGTGTATATAGATATACACATACATCACCTCTTTTTGATACATTCATCCATGGATGGACATCTGGGCTGCTTCCATATCTTGTCTATTGTAAATAATGCTACAATAAATATAGGGGTACATATATCTTTTTGGATTAGTGTTTTCATTTTCTTTGATAAAGGCCTAGTAGTAGAATTACTGGATCATAAGATAATTCCATTTTTAATTGTTTAAGGAACCTCTATAGTGGCTGCACCAGTTTGCATTCCTACTAAGAGTGCATGAGGGTTCCTTTTTTTCCACATGCTTGTCAACACCTGCGGTTTCTTGTGGTTTTGGTTTTAGCCAGTTCTCACTGGTGTGAGATATTATCTCATTTTGGTTTTGATTTGCACAACCCTGTTGATTAGTGATGTTAAATATCTTTTCACATATCTTTTGGCCATTTGTATGTCTTCTTTGAAGAAAAATCTGTAGATACCTTCTATCCATTGTTTTAATTGGATTTTTTTGGGGTGTTGAGTTGTATAAGTTCTTTTTTTTTTTTTTTTTTAAAGATTTTATTTATTTGACAGAGAGAAAAACAGTGAGCGAGGGAACACAAGCAGAGGGAATGGTAGCGGGAGAAGCAGGCTTCCTGCAGAGCAGAGAGCCCGATGCGGGGCTCGATCCCAGGCCCTGGGATCTGACCTGGGCTGAAGGCAGATGCTTAACGACTGAGCCACCCAGGCGCCCCGAGTTGTAAAAGTTCTTAATACATTCTGAATATTAACTGTGTATTGGATATATCATTTACAAATAACTTCTCCCACAGAGTAGGGTACCTTTTCATTTTGTTGATTCCTTTCTGATGCAAAAGCTTTTCATTTCGATATAATCCTAATAGTTAATTTTTGCTTTTGTTTCCCTTGCCTCAGGAGGCATATTTAGAAAAATGTTGCTATGGCCAATGACAGAGAAATTACTTGCCTGTGCTCTCTTCTAGGATTTTTATGGTCTCAAGTCTCACATTTAAGTCTTTAATCCATTTTGAGTTTATTTCTGAGTATGGCGTAAGAAAGTGGTTCAGTCTCTCTCTTGCTGTGTCTCTTTCTGTCAAGTAAATAAATAAAATCTTTCAAAAAATAAAATAAAAATTTCTTTTTCTGCTACTTCATTATTAGTGTATAAAAACCCAATATATTTCTGTTTTTTTTTTTTTTTTTTTTTTTTGTGTGTCCTGTGACTTTACTGAATTCATTTATCTGTTCTGATAGGTTTTGTTTTTTGGGTTTTGGTTTTTTTGTGGAGTCTTTAGGGTTTTCTATATATATAGTATCTTGTCATGTTAAAGTTTTACTTTTTCCTTACCAATTTGGATGCTTTTTACTTCTTTTTCTTGTGTGATTGCTATGGCTAGGATTTCTAGTACCATGTTGAATAAAAGTGATACAAGTAGACATCTTTATCTTATTCCCTGACTTTAGAGAAAAAGCTGTTTTTCACTATAGAAGATGTTAGCCGTGGGTTTTTCATGTATGGTTTTTATTATGTTGAGAAATAGTCCCTCTAAATCGACTTTGTTGAGAGTTTTTATCATGAAAGGCTGTTGAATTTTGTCAGAAGTTTTTCTGCATCTATTAAGGTGATTGATCCTGTGATCCTTAACCTTTTGTTGTTCTTGTGATTTATCATCTTCATTGATTTGTGCAGATAGAATCACCCTTGCAACCTAGGAATAAATCCTACTTGATTGTGGCGAATGATTTTTTTAAATGTATTGTTGGATTTGGTTTGCTAATATTTTGTTGAGGATTTTTATATCTGTTCATCAGAGATTTCAGCCTATAATTCTAATTCTTCTTCCTTCTTCCTTCTTTTTTCTTTCTTCTTCTTTGTAGTATCTTTACCCGGTTTTAATACTGAGGTAATACTGGCCTCATAGAATGAATTAGGAAGATTTCCTTCTTCTTCTCTTTTTTGGAATAGATTGAGAAGAATAGGTGTTAACTCTTCTTTACATGTTTGGTAGACTTCACCTATCTATCTCTTCCTGGACTTTTGTTTGTTGGGAGGTTTTTGATTATTGATTCAATTTCATTGCTAGTAGTTGGTGTGTTCAAGTTTTCTATTTCTTTGTGATTCAGTTTTGGGAGGTTATATGTTTCTCGGAATTTATCCATTTCTTCTAGGTCATTCAATTTGTTGGCATATAAGTTTTCACAATCTCTGATAATCCTTTGTATTTCTGTGATGTTGGTTATTACTCCTCTTTGATTTGTGATTTTGAGTCCTCTCTCCTTTTCTCTGTTTCTGTTCTCTCTCTCTCTTTGAGAAGTCTGACTAAATGTTTATTAATTTTATCTTTTGAAAGAAAAAGTTCCCGGTTTCTTTGATGTGTTTTTTTTTCCTTAGTTTCTATTTCATTTATTTCTACTCTAATATTTATTATTTCCTTTTCTCCTGGTTTTGTTTCTTTGCTTTCTAGCTCCTTTTTGTATAAGGATATGTTCTTCATTTGAGATTTTTCTCCTTGAGGCAGGGCTGTGTTGCTATAATCTTCACTCAGGACAACTTGCTATGTCTCAAAGATTTTGCACCCTTGTCTTTTTATGTTCATTTATCTCCATGTATTTTCTAATTTCCTCTTTGATTCCTTGGTTGACCCATTAAAAAAATATTTCTTTTGAGGTTTTTCTTCCACATTTTTATTGAAGTTCCAGTTAGTTAACATACAGTGCAATATTAGTTTTTGGTATAAAATTTAGTGACTCAACACCTACATATATAACACTTAGTGCTCATCACAAGTACCCTCCTTTTTTTTTTTCTTTAAAGATTTTATTTATTTATTTGACAGAGAGATCACAAGTAGGCAGAGAGGCAGGCAGAAAGAGGGGGAAGCAGGCTCCCTGCCGCACAGAGAGCCCGATGCGGGACTTGATCCCAAGACCCTGAGATCAGGACCTGAGCTGAAGGCAGAGGCATTAACCCACTGAGCCACCAGGCTCATAGAGTACCCTCCTTAATCCCCATCACTTATTTAATCCATCCCCTCTACCACATCCCCTTTGGTAACCATCAGTTTGTTGTCTATAGTTAAGAGTCTGTGTCTTGTTTTTCTTCCTTTTTTCCTTCCTATGTTCATTTGTTTCTTAATTTCCATATATGAGTGAAATCATAGGACATTTATTTTTCTTTGACTAATTTGACTTAGTGTAATACTCTAGCTCCATTCATGTTGGATATATATATATATATATATATATATATATATATATATATATATATATATATATATACATCTCCCACATCTTCTTTATCCATTCATCAGTTGATGGACATTTGGGCTCTTTACATAATTTGGCTAATTGTTAGTAATGCTGCTGTAACATCAGTGTGTATGTATTCCTTTGAAATAGTAATTTTTGTCTTTGACTTGTGGATTATTTAGTAGTATGTTTTTTAGCCTCCATGTATATGTGTTATTTCCAGGTTCTTCCTTACAGTTGATTTCTAGGTTCATACCACTGCAGTTGGAAAATATGCGTGATAAGATTTTAGTCTTTTTAAATTTGTTGAGACTTGTTTTGTTGCCAACATGTGACTTATTCTGGAGAATGTTCCCTCTGTACTTGAAAAGAATATGTATTCTGCTGTTTTGAATGGGATGTTCTGAATATATTTGTTAGATCCATCTGGTCCAATGTGTCTTTCAAAGCCAGGGTTTTCTTGTTGATTTTCTGTTTGGGTGATCTATCCTTGATATAGGTGGGGTGTTAAGTTCCCCTACTATTATTGTATCACTACCAGTTTCTGTATATTTGCTAACAGGTGCTTTATATATTCAGATGCTCCCATGTCGAGTGCACCAATATTTACAATTGTTACATCTTCTTGTTGGCTTGTTTTCTTAGGATTCTAGAGTGGTTTTTTTTTTTGCCTCTTGGTACAGTCTTTATTTTAAAGTCTATTTTGTCCAATAGAAGTATGCTACCCCAGCTTTCTTTTCACTTCCACTTGCATAATAAATGTTTTTTCATTCTTTCACTTTCAATCTGTATGTGTCTTTAGGTCTGAAATGAGGCCTTTGTAGGCAGCATATAGATGGGTCTAGTTTTTTTTAATTAAGTCACCCTGTGTCTTTTGATTGGGGCATTTAATCCATTTACATTCAAAATAATCATTAGGTATATATTTATTGCCATTTTGTTACTTGTTTTATGGCTTTTTTCTTTTTCTCTACCCCTTTCTTTTGCTCTCCTCTCTTGTAGTTTGATGGCTTTCTCTAGTGATAGTCTTGGTTTCCTTTTTATTTTTGCATATCTATTGCAGGTTTTTGATTTGTGGTTACCATTAGATTTATAGATGATATCTTGTGCATTTGGCAGTCTATATTAGGATAATGGGCACTTACGTTTGAACTCATTCTAAAAGAACTAAATTTTTACTCTTCCCCCACCATATTTTAGGTATATGGTGTCATACCTTACATCCTTTTATATTGTGAATCCAATGCCTGATTTTTATAGATATACTTGATTGTACTGCTTTTGTGCTTTAACCCCTATACTAGTTTTATAAGTGATTAATGTACTACATTTTGTGTTCATGCAAACCTGTGAATCTTTTTTCCTTTCCCACTTTTCTTACTCCTGCTGATGTTATTTCCTTTCCACTCAAAGAATCCCCTTTAACATTTCTTATAAGGCTGGTTTAGTGATGAATTCCTTTAACTTTGGGAACACTTTCCTTATTGCTTCTATTCTGAGTGATAGCCTTATTGGATGGAGTGTTCTTGGTTGTAGGTTTTTTCCTTTTAATACTTTGACTGTATCACGCCTCTCCTTTCTGGTCTGCAAAGTTCTGCTGAAAGATCAGCTGATTGCCCTACGGGGTTTTCCTTGTATGTAACTGTTTTCTTTTCTCTTGCCCTTTTTTTTTTTTTTAATTATTTATTTATTGATTCGACAGAGAGAGAGAGATCACAAGCAGGCAGAGAGGCAGGCAGAGAGAGAGGGGGAAGCAGGCTCCCTGCTGAGCAGGGAGCCCGATGTGGGGCTCAGTCCCAGGACCCTGAGATCATGACCTGAGCTAAGGCAGAGGCTTTAACCCACTGAGCCACCCAGGTGCCTCTCTTGCTGCTTTAAAAAAAAAAAAATATTTATTTATTTGAGACAGAGAGAGAGATAGCAAGAGAGAGCACGAGGGTGGAGGAGAGGGAGAAGCAGGCTTCCCGCAGAGGAGGGAACCTGATGCAGGGCTCCATCTTAGGACCCTGGGATCATGACCTGAGCCAAAGGCAGATAATTTACTGACTGAGCCACTCAGGCTCCCCTCTCTTTACCACTACTTTTTGCCATTTTAACTACTATGTGTTGAGGTATCTCCTTGGGTTGATTTTGTTGGGGTCTCTCTGTGATTCCTGGATCTAGATGTCTATTTCTTTTTCCAATTTAGGGAAGTATTGAGCTATTATTACTTCAAATAAAATTTTTGCCCCCTTTTCTCTCTCTCTCCTTCTGGGATCCCTATAATGCAAATATTATTACACCTGATGGTGCTTCTGAGTTACCTTAACCCATTCTCATTTTTTAGTATTCTTTTTTCTTTTTCCTGTTCAGCTTAGTTACTTTCCATTACTCTATCTTCCAGTTCACTGATCTGATTGGTTTCCTCTAGTTTGGTATTTATTACCCCTAGTGTATTTTAAATTTGAGCTATCGAGTTCATCTCTGGTTGGTTCTTTTTTTCTATTTATCTCTTTGTTGAAGTTCTCACTGAGATCCTCCACTCTTTTCTCAAGTCCAGTGGGTCTTTATGATCATGACTTAAAACTCTCTATGTGGCATATTGCTTATCTCTGTTTCATTTAGCTTCTTGCTGTGATTTTGTCCTATTCTTCCATTTGGGACATACCTGCCATCTCATTTTTTCTAACTCACTGTATCTGAGTGTCAGGAAAGTCTGCTACATCTCTTGCTCTTGAAAGTAGCGGCCTCATGAAGAAGAGGTTTTGTAGTGCCCTTGAGGGCAATGACCTCTGCTTGCCAGAATCTGGCACTTCAGTCATGTCTCGTGTGTGTGTTGTGTGCACCTTACAGTTGTGGCTGAGATGCATTTACCTTTAGCCGAGTTAACTGCAATGGCCCTCTTGGCTTGTTTTGAGCAGGGTTTGCTCCCTATGTTGGTAGTGGGCCAGTCTGGGGCTGCCTTGGGCTTGAGTTGAGTGAGACCAGTATTTGCCAGAGTTGCGGTAGCACCAAACTGCAGTGTGCTACTCCTGTGTCATCCTCCTAAAGTTTTGTCGGTGGGTTGGGCCTGCCATCAGGTCAGATGCCTGCCGGCAGCCCGCTGCTGGGTCCAACTCCAGTTGGAGAGGTGTGTATGGTTATCTTCCTCTCTCCCTGGGGCGGGAGTCACTTTGGTGTGGTGCTGGAATCTTTTGGGGCTGCTTGCACACTGCCTTGTTTGTGGCATTGCTTTGGATGGACTGCCAATGGCACGTTGGAGAGGATGGGTCCACAGGAGAACATAGGGGCAGGGAGCGTGGTACCAACAAAGCACAGAAGGGGATCTGCAGCTGACTGGGAAAAAAAATCCCACTGATTCTGGGTTGGAGGGGGTGAATCCACAGAGGAGCCGGGGTGGGGTGGGTTGGGGGGGTTGGGGGGATAGTGCATACTGTTAGCGAGCTAGGGGGAAAGTGTTCGGCCTTGGCTGGTTCTGGTGGATGTCTCTGTATCTGGGCTAGGACATGGGAGAGAGAAATATCGTTCAATACTTATGTTCTTGGAGAGGTGTCCCAAAGACTTCTCTGTCCCTTCAGCACACACTCGGAGATGAGTAAACAAATCTCTCTCCTGTATACCCCAGGCATTTTTCAAGCTGCAGCTTCTGTGCTATTATCTCAAAAGGACACTTTGTTGTGCTCTTTAAGAGCAGGGATTCCGTTTTCTATCACCCTCTGAACCTCCCAGAGCTGAGCCTGCTGATTGTAAGGACGCTCAAAGTTAGGCCCTTCAGGTTTTAAAAGCCAAATATTATGGAGATTCGTCTTCCCAGTGTCATTCTCCATGTCTGAGGTACCTGGTGTGTGGTCTGTTCCTCTCTCCTCTCCATAACCATGGTGTCCTATTCTCCCATGGTCAGTCCCATGGGCAGCCTGGCTCCTGACTGTATTTCTAACCCTTCCGATCCTCTTTGATGGGGCCCCTTCTCCACAGTGAGCTGTAGTCTGTTCTGCCAGTCTTTGGTTCATCTTCTGAGTTATTTATACTGATGCGAGTGTTATCTGGGTGTATCCATGGGAGGAGGTGAGCCTAGGACCTTCCCCCTCTGCCATATTCCCTGGTTGCTTGAGAATAGTTGTTGTAAGTTTAAAAATCTGGGAGAAAATCAAAAGAAGAATAAATTATACACAGTTTATGAATTTCAGTGGCATAAAGTTTCACTGGAACATAGCTGTACTAATTCATTGACATGTTGTCTATTGCTGTGTTTACCCTACAAGGTGGCAGAGCAGTTGTAACAGAGATGAATGGCCTGCAAGTTGTAGAACATAGACTATGTAGCCCTTCACAGAAAATGTTAGATGACATATCATGATGATCACATGTTTGTTCTCATTTACCCTCACCAGAGTATCAGGTAAGATGCTTTCAGTCACAAGTAACAGAAATTATGACCCAAACTTGTTTAAGGAATATGAACATTTATTATCACGTGTAGACAGGCTCCAGGGAAGGGATAGTCATTCTTCATGTCTGATTCTCCTGGCTTTGCATCCAGTGTTATTTGTCTTTGTCCTTAACGTCCTCCCTGCCCAGACAGATTATTTTGGTTTTGATCTTCTTTGTCCCTAAAATAAAATTTCTCTAACAATACACATAGAATTATTTACAGAGAATGGTTTCTAGGGATTTTGTATATGTATGCTTCAGCAAATGTAGTTTAAGAACATGTTAATCTGATTTCCAATTACATGACCAAGTAGGTTGACACTCTTCGTGCCATATGCAATGGTCACGTCACTGGCGTCAATGACACACACTGACATCTTTGAAAACGCCCTCATGGGAAGATACTGAATGTAACCATGGAAGTTCCCAAACCTTTCTGTGTCGTCCTGATGTTTGCTGCCTTAAAGATCCCTGTAGTGAGAAGCTGGGCTTCTTAGGAACAGTCCCTGAGAAGCTTTTTAGGCACCGATGACCCTGTGAATGAAAATGTGAGTGAGGAAGGGCCTGAAGTGCCAGCCAAGTGCGATGATGATAATGGCTGCCTTTTTTTTCTTTTTTAAGATTTTATTTATTTGCCAGAGAGAGAGAGAGAGAGAGAGAGGGATCACAAGTAGGCAGAGAGGCAGGCAGAGAGAGAGAGGAGGAAACAGGCTCCCCACCAAGCAGAGAGTTGGATGTGGGGCTCGAACCCAGGATCCTGAGATCATGACCTGAGCCAAAGGCAGAGGCTTTAACCCACTGAGCCACCCAGGCGCCCCTAATGGCTGCGTTTTTGTCACGTGATATCCAGTCAATTTCCTGAGAGATATAACCCTTATCTACCACAGAGGAGAGCTGAAAGAGTGACAAAAGAGTAGCTGTGTTTTGTCCACCCAACCTAAATGTGTCTGTCTGCATCCAAAAGTAAATGTTACTTAAAAATTTCAGTTGCATGGGGGCACCCGGGGGACTCAGTCAGTTAAGTGTCTGCCTTCAGCTCAGGTCATGAACTCAGGGGCCTGGGATCAGGCTCTGTGCTCAGTGGGGAGTCTGCTTCTCCTTTTGCTTCCTGCCCCTGCAACTGATCCTCCTCCTCTCTCTCTCAAATAAAGAGAATCTCAAAAAACTTCCAGTTCCATGAAGATCAAAAAAGTTTAGTGCTAATAAAAAAATAAAATTTTTAAGTCAAAGGCAATGATTAATAGACTATTCTGTCATTTGAAATACTCATCCACCTAGATGATGTTTGACTGGAACATCCTACACTGTAGGGCAGGTCATCTGTTCATATGTATGAAATATCAATCAAAATGTAAAGTTTCCATTGGAACTTATAAAGAGAAACAACATTTCTTGTGAGAGAGGGAATAAAACATATTAAAATAAAAGGCTCAAATCTAGAAATCTAAATGAAGTTGGAAATAACTGAGGGACTAGAGATCTCATTAAAAGTACTGTAGTATCAGCCTGAATTTCTGAAGAACGTAAAATAATTACATGCTTTTCACAAGTTAGGGGAAGTATTCCATCCGCTGGTGCCGTGTAGGCTGTCCCAGGAGGTAAGTGAATTTTCCCTTCCAACAGTCATTTATTTCAATAGTAGTTAACTGACTCTGGTTACAAAACGTTGTGGTCCATCCTCCTTGTGAAGTATGACTCCCAGGGACAGGAATCTTCATTCCGACGTGGTACTTGTCTGTTATTGTTTGACTCTCTAGTAAGAGCAATGCCTGTGGTTAAGTGTGACCTTCCCTCTTTGTCCTTCCCTTTGTTGATTTCTTTCTCTCTTTCTCAAACTCCTATTTGAGTTGCCTTCCCTTCCTCTTGCTATTTTTTGATCACCAGCTTTGTTTTAGCCACTTCTGCCCACTCATGTGAGAGATTTCAAGTCATCCTGACTCCCCCTTGTTCATCTTCCCCCATAGTTAGGCCTCTGTCTCTAACCTGAGTGTTAGAGGTCTGAAAGTTGGTGTCCTTGCACCAAACTGCTTATTGTTGTTCCATTAACGAAGCAGTGGTCTTATTCCTCCTATGAATTTATTTCCATAGTTTTTTGTTAAAAACTAGCCTAAAAATATAAAACACTCATATTTTAAAAAATCCAAACAGTAAAATACCTAGTTCGAATTGATACTTTAAAAATGAGATTTCACAAAAAGTAATATACAGCAGACAGCACAAACTGAGTTAATGCCTTATATTTTAGGTTTGTTATATAGCATTTCTGTACTGATATCATTTTCTGTATTAGACAGGAAGCAAACGATGACTTAAAAATATAAATTTATTCCTCACCTAACAGTCCCAAAGTGAGCAGACCAGGGCCAGTAAGATGCTCCATAGTTTCAAGGGCTCCAGTTCCTTCTTCCTTGGTCTGACATTCTTTTTGGAGAAGGTATGATAACCTTAGCTTTATTAGCTTCTTATAGCTTTACTGAGATAGAACTGATGTACAAATAACTACATGTATTTAATGTATGTAGTTGGCTGAATTTGAACATATGCTTGTACCCATGGTACCATCATCAAGGTGCAATTTTTTTTTTATTTAGATTTTATTTATTTGAGATAGCATGCACGGGTGAGGAGGTGGGCTTGGGGGGAGACAGCGGGAGAGGGAAAAGCAGGATCCCACTGAGCAGGGAGCCTAACACGGGGCTTAATCCTAGGACCCTGGGACCGGGACCCAAGGTGAAGGCAGATGCCTAACTGACTGAGCCACCCAGGCACCCCATGGTGCTAATCTTAACCTATGACATCTATCTCATGATCTGACATGGCTCTTTCATCTCTCAGCATTACATCTAGAGTTTAACCAGTAGGAAGGGGAGGGCAAGTTGTTCTACTCTTAAGGCATGACCTAGATGTTTCCCATAGCACTTCCACTCATAGTCCTGGGCCAAATGTTGTTATGGTCACCACTAGCTGCAAGGAAGACAATAGGCTTTAGTTGGTAACCATGGGCCCAGCTAAAATAATGGTGTTTTGTTACCAGTGGTGTTTTCCTACCAAAGGAAGGGAGAATGGATCCTGGGAGACCACACCCAGTCTCTGCTGTACTCTCCATGCTGAGCCCCCCATAGACCTTGCAGTCGTCTAGATCCGCAGAGTAGTCATAAGCGTGGTTGTACTGTGTTTGTAACCTGTGGACAAAGTGGAAAAATAGTGGCGGTGGAAGAATTGGAAAATTCTGAAAAAAGCTATTTCAGGTAATCCTGGAATAGCTAAGTCCCGGTGATTTGGTTTGGTAAAGAGAGTTTCCATAATCCTATAATTTTATTAAAATTATAAATAATTACATAATAAATAATTAAATATAAAGATATATACTTTTGATAAATGCATGTAATAAAATATACACTATATATAAATATATAAGAATAAAACTGATTATATTTTTAAAATACATAATTAAATACAACAAATAAAATTTCCACGTGACATGGTTAGGTTTATGTGAGTTTTGGTAGCACTGTACCCTGGATGACTGAATAGCATTACCCTGGAATCCTAACATCCCTGTGCCCATCCTAATAATGTACTGGCATGCTTTGCTGAAAAGAGAGACTTTAAGCTTATTATTGTCAACTATATCTTGTGCAGTATTAATGTGTCAGGGTATTCATTTTGTCAAGCGTCAAGCTAAGTGCTCTGAAAGACTATGTCAGATATAGAGCAAATTTTCTTATGATGAATGTTAACATTTACTTACCAGTACGTTGATAATAATAGTAGGATTCCACTATATTTATAGGTTAAAGATTATGGTAGAGGGACTAATGTCCCCCCCAAAGATACCTGCCTTCTAATCCCTGGGACCTATGAATATGTTACCTTCTCTGGCCAAAAAGGACTTTCCAGATATGAATATAGGTATGGATTTTGAGATGGGAGATCATCCTGGACGATGCAGGTCGGACCGATCGAAATCTCACGTATCCTCCAAAGTGGGACAGGGAGGCAGAAGAGTGGGTCAGAAGGATGTGATGTGGGGACTGGACCTGTTGTCGTAGCTTTGTAAGACCGAAGAAGGGGGCTGTGAGGAACGAGGGAAGCTGAAAAAGGCAAGGAGGCAGATTCTGCCCAAAGCCTCCAGAAAAGAATGCTGCCTGTTAGTTAAAATACAGGTATTTTAGCTCAGTGAGACAGAGGGGTGACTACTGAACACAGAACTGCAAGGTGATATAGGTTTATTGTTTTAAGCCGCATTGACATCTTTTCAACATCAAGTCATCCCATCCAACATTTATATAAATAGAAGAAAAAACTTTGCCCCTTAGTTGTATCACTTAGTAACATTAAACATTTTTTAATTTTTAAAAAATATTTATTTATTTGACAGAGGGAGAGAGATTACAGATAGGCAGAGAGGCAGGCAGAGAGAGAGGGGGAAGCAGGCTCCCCGCTGAGCAGAGAGCCCTATGTGGGGCTCTATCCCAGGACCCTGAGATCATGATCTGAGCCAAAGGCAGAGGCTTTAACCCACTGAGCCACCCAGGCACCCCAACATTAAACATTTCTTCATTTAGATCATGCACACTTTAAAATGTTTAAAAAAGGTTTTAGCTCTGTATTTGAGATAGAGTGGGAGGGAGAGAGAGCACAAGCCGGGCGCGTAGGGGCAGAGGGAGAAGTAGGCTCCCCGCTGAGCAGGAAGCCCATTGCAGGGCTTGATCCCAGGACCTCCGGGTCATGACCTGAGCTGAAGGCAGACACTTAAAAGACTGAGCCACCCAGATGCCCCTAGGTCATGCACATTTTGTTAAATTTGTGAAATAGCTTTTCAGAGCACAAAGTGGATCATATCACTCCTTCCTTGGTTGATTTTTGTAGTTTTCCAAAGCTTACTGAATGAACCCTAAAATTCTCAGCATGGTATTTGAGAACCCCCGTGATTTAGTTTCTTCATTTCTTTCTAGCCTTTTCCTTCGCTATGGTCCACTAAATACTCTCACTCCATTGGCCTGTTGAACAAAGTTCGCGGTGATTTCGCTTATGAGTAGACTTATCAGATAAAAAGAAAAAATGCAGGATACCAAAATAAATTTGAATTATTTCTAATAAGGGGTAACCTATTTTCCATGCAGTAGTTACCCTTTATCTCAAGTAATATGCATAAGCAATTAGAAATCACTCAAATTTAACTTATACCCTAGATTATGATTTGCTAAACCTGGCAACCGTACTCATGATCTTTATGAGTTTTCTCTTTCACCTCAATCTCTGTCTACAGATATCCTTCAGGGCTAAGTCAAATATCAACTGTAACATAAGCCCTTGCCTTTTTACTTTCTCCATAGAATTGGTAAGTTTGAATGTCTTTTCGGATTGTAGCCTTGCCGAACATTTATTTTTCTCCTTTTGCCCGTAATTCCTCATATCTATTAGAACCTTAATAAACATTTGCAGAATACATGAATAAATATTAGGCAATAAGTCGTTAGTTGAGATAAATCTCAAAATGAATGTTATTGGTAAACTCAGGCTTTATAGAAAGTTATTTGAAAGCCAAGTATAAACACTTCTTTTAAAAGTAACGTGGCTTTGCATTTGCCACTAAAACACATTTAATAAAATGGAATCTCCATATCAAATTGCTAAGTGCATAAACTAAAGGTTAGGAAGTTATGCCAACAGAGAATTAGGATAACCAAACCAAAATGCCTACTCCGAAGCTGAGGGTAACCATCAAAGACATTTGCACAGTGCCCCAGACAGATCACCGACCCTAGGAGGTGCACTCCCATGTTTTTTTTTTTTTTTACCTTTTTTGCACTCCCATGTTTAAATAGGAATGTGGAATACTAATATTTTCCCCTTTTGGATAAAGAACTATAAAAAAATCTCTTGAAAAAAAAAGTTTGAAATAATTTCCTTGAGCTGATTTCTCTCTTTAAGATCCAAGGTGATTGACATCACAGGCACCTGCTGGGAATTGTGCTCCAGGAATTCCATGATTACTGGGATTCAGATTGATAAATTTCCCCTGCGTAAGAATGTCTCTTGGAACACCCATGCCAAGCACCACCCACCACAGGAACAGAGCGAACTTACCATCACACTGGGAGATGTCCATGAGTTGAGGTTTCACCATTTTAACTCCCACATTGGACCTTCAAAAAAATAAGGTAACAAACTAGCCTATGTGTCCATACACTACAGGTAACAGACGTCTTTTGCTTGTGTGTAAAAAATTATTTAAAAATTTCTACAACTGAAAATGATATTGTGAATTTTGTATGTATGGGGCATACACAACAGCATTCATTACTCTTTAAAATCCCATTCACTTAAGGACCTCAGGCTCCTTAGCATGGTGTGCAGACCTTTTTTCACAGTGTTCCTGCTTCTTTATCTATGTTCCTTGCTATGCTGACCTTCTATTTTTTCTAGAAACTTGCCTTCTGATGATTGTAAACCATATCAAGGAAGTCAGTGCCTTTGCCTGATCCACTGCTATTTCCCTGGTATCCTCAAAGAGGCTGGCAGAAAGTCACGTGTAGTCTGATGCATGAGTAAATATACATTGCATGTCCTTCTTCCAGCTGATGAGAGACTACCTGACTCTTCCGGCTTCAAAGCTCTTATCCTCCTCTTGACTTACTCTTTGCCTCAAACCTGTGTGTGTGTATATGTTAAAGGGACTATGGGAAGGAATGGGGATCCAGGTGCTAGGTATAACAAATATAAGTGGTACTTCATTCTCTGCTGTGGATGACTCTCCAGGTTCAATTCAGAAAAAGGAAGAGATCACAGTTTCATCCTATGACTTTAGGCACAGAATGGCTAGTGATTAGGAAAAGATTTGGTGAGATGCACCATCAGAGATCAAAGGGAAAGAGCAGAACGCCAACTGAGCTTTTACTTATTTCAGAAGGGAGTCAAGGACTGCAGATCAACACTTGGAGATTTTTCATAGAATGCATGTTCTATGCATTCTGGAAATCTGGAATGCAGGATTCCATATGCATTCCATACAAGGGAATGCATGTTATGAATCCCATGACATGGAATGTTATATGAAATCCGGAATGCATGTTATTTTTCTGTGTTGCTACCCATACCTTACTTCCTCTTAGCATATTTTTTGAACACTTGAGGGAAGAAGGTATCGTTCTACTCTGTCATCAAGCTTAGGGAAAATGAGTCCTCAGGATCAAACTGGATAATAGCAGAATGGACAGGAAAAGGAAATGGGCTGAGCTTTTGAAACTTACAGAGAGTTAGCAAAGGGGCAAAAGAGTCTGGAACTGTAGGTGGTCTCAGGCCTTGGCCAACACGTTCTGGATTGGTGGCGGTACACAGTTACCCTTTGCAAAATGGCTCATGAAGAAACCCTGATAGTTCATTGTAAGCCATGAAGTTTTCCAGCTTAATGGAGAACTGGTAGACCAATGAGTGAGCATCTGTTGGTGAACAGGGGAAGAAAGAGACTAGATGCAGCCATGATTAATGAAAAAAATATGCTTATACCCCAGTTTGTGGAGGCCTGTAAGCCGGCGGCTTTTAAGAATCACTACATCACAACTTGGTGAATATGGACTCCTTCGACCTGAGCAGCACATGGTGAGTAGTGTCTTGATCTTGAGATCAACTGGAGATGACCAGTAGGAGTTGGCTTTTGGGAGAGATGACTCAGGATGCAGTGTGTACAGTGGACTAGAGCACGCAGGAGTGTTGGGAGGGAAGCTGTGACAAGTAATCTAGATGGGGTGATAATGACTGAACCCGGCAGCACTGGGCATGGAGAGAAATGGATGAATGCAAGAGGTATTTAAGAGGTGGAATCGACAGACTACGATATGGGGGACGAAGGCACAAAGAATCCTTTTTTGGAGTAACGTTTGTAAACACGTATTGGGATACCTTTACACTGAACATATATTGTAAACCTAGGTCTATAGTAAAAGACATGATTGAGTCTGAGATTACTGGTCATGCGAAAGTAAAGATGCATAAAATTCAGAGTTCCACTTGGGGCAGCCCTCTGTTCGTGAACACTTCGGTGAGAATGCGAGATTTGGCAGGGGGAGTCATACAAAGGGGTCTCACAAACACACCATGTGTCTGACCAGACCTCGAGTAGAAGAGGCATCAGAAAATGTCATGCTCCATGTTAATTGAGATGGGCAATATGGCTCTGCCCGTGCGAACTTCGCAAGGTGTTGCAAAGTATACTCATGTGTGAAAAAGGTTTTATTCCTTGACAGGAAGATAAGAATTTCTCAATTCTGAGTGGTCATGTGAGTCAGGGCCTTACAGGGTGTGTCCTGAGGTCTCACGCAGCTCAGCCCTCGAGTTCAGGGTCAGGCCATATTCAGCGAAGACATGAGTGATGCCATTAACAAATTTACCTTTGAAAATAACCCTGTCATGGCCTTGGTTCCTTGCATCCGGAGAGCAGATACTCCTTCCCTGGGGTGGCTGATCACAAGGACAGAGACCTGGTCTTCTCTGAACGGAGTGACACCGACAAGGTAGGTGCCATTGTGAAAGTCCGTCGTCTTTCCTGCAGTGCTTTTAGAGAAGGGGATGACATCCTGGCCCTCGGGAAATACCACCTCCTTTCCCTCTTGTCCGGGAGGAGGTCTAGCTCATCTCCCCCTGCAGCAGGAGTCTCAAGGCTGGGGGATGGTGGCGGTGTTCATGTGGGTGAAAGGTCGGGGTGGGATCGGCTGCTATCGTTTCCCCCTGATTGCCTTTATTCTTTGCTCAGTGATGTGTTAGGGTATGAGGACTTCATGGAGGTATTCCAGTGATGGAAGGAGATAGGTAAGTTTAGACCAGACTGAAACTACAAGGTATGTGACATAATGAAACGAACCAAGTCATTTTACTTATTATGAATTTGAATGTTTATTTACCTATCATCACATTATTTAAACTCTTGACAATTTGACATGTAAACATTTTTTAAAATAAAAATAATTTTTATTTGTAGTTGGTATATACTATTCTATTACTGTCAGGTATATTACATAGTGATTTGCCCATTCTTTACAAAATGTTCACCACAGGCAGTGTAATCGTGTGTCAACATATGGAGTTATTACAGTATTACTGACCATCTTCCCTATGCTGTACTTTTCATCCCCATGACTTATTTATAACTGGAAGATTATAGTTCTTAATCCCATGTATCTGTTTCACTTATCCCTACTTTGTCCTCCCCTCAAGGCAGCAAAGAGTCTGCTCATTTGTTTATTACTGGGATTCAGCATGTAAGTAAAAAACTGATATTTGTCTTTCTCTGGCTTATTTCATTTAGCATGATACCCTCTAGTTTCACACATGTTGAGGCAAATGGCAAGATCTCGTTCTTTTTCATGACTAATAGTCTCTTTTATATGTGCATCATATGTTCTTTATCCATTTATCAGTCAGTGGACACTTAGGTTGCCCCCTTATCTTGGGTCATGTAAATAATGCTTCAGTAAACACAGGGCCGCATATATGGTTTTGAAATAGGGTTTTCATTTTCTATAGGTAAATGCCCCGAAGTGGAATTACTGCATGGTATTTCTATTTTTAACTTTCAAGGAATCTCCCTGTTTTGCATAGTGGATGCACCCAATTTACATTCCCACCAACAGTGCACTACAGTACCTTTTTCTCCACATCTTTGTCAACGCTGTTATGTCTTGTCTTTTTGATACTAGCCATTCTGATAGGTGATAGCTCATTGTGGTTTTGGTTTGCATTTCCCTGATGACGAGTGGTGTTGAGCATCTTTTGCCATCCATAGGTCATCCTAAAAAAATGGGCAAAGAACCTGATTGGACCCCGGGATCATGACCTGAGCTGAAGGCAGACACCTAACAGAATGAGGCACCCCACTCTGCCCGTTTTTAATTAGATCATCGAGTTTGGTATTGGGTGAGTCTTTGTAGGATATATCATTTGCTAATATCTTCTCCCATTTAATTGGTTGCTTTTCATTTTGTCAATAGTTTCTATTACTGGGCTTGACATAGTCCAAGTAGTTTACCGTACCTGAGGAGACATCCATAAAATGTTGCTTGTGTTGTTTTAGATGTTTTAGGGTTTTAGATCTTACAGTTGGGAATTTAATCCCTTTGGAATTTATGGTGGATGGTGTAAGAAAGTGGCCTAGTTTTCCCAATATCATTTATTGAAGAGACTATATTTTCCCCATTGTACACTCTGATTTACCATGAAAGTGTAGACTTATTTCTGGGGTCTATATCCTGCTCCCTTGTTATAGGTGTTTCTATTTGTGTCAGTACCGTACTGTTTGAACTACTGTAGCCTCGTAGGAGGTCTTGAAACCTGGAATTCTGCTACCTCTAGCTTTGCTCTTGCAATTTGGGGACTTTTGTGGTTCCATGCAAATTTTAGGATTGTATGTTCTAGGTCTGTGAAAAAAACTATTGGTTTTTTCATCAGGATTACATGGAACCTATAGGATGCGTTGGGTAGAATACACTGTTTTACAAAGTTCTTGCAATCCATTACCATGGTTTATCTTTTCATGTTTGTGGTATCTGTAATTACTTCCTCAGTGTCTTACAGTTTTCAAGTACAAGTTTTCCACTTGGTTAAATTTATTGCTAAGTATAAGTGGGATTATATTCTTAAATTTTCTGCTAGCTTGTTATTAGTGTATAGATAGGCAGATTTCTATATATCAATTTTGTATCCTCAACTTTGATGAATTCACTTACTAGTTTTAGTACTTATGTTGGAATCTTTAGGGTTTCTGTATATGGTATCCTGTCACCTAGAAATAGTGGCACTTTTGCTTCTTCCTTTCCAGTTGAGATAATTGTTAATTCTTATGCTTCCCTAATTGCTGCAGCTATTACTTCCGGTAGTATGTTGAATGAAAGACATGAGATTGGACATCTTTGTCTTGTTCCTGATTTTAGAGGAAAGGCTTTAGTTTTTCAACAGTAAGTGTGGTATTACTTGAAGATTTGTCATGTATTTCCTTTATTATGTTGAAGTATATTCCCTGTAAACGTACTTTGTTGAGTCTTTATCACAAATGAGTGTTGAATTTTGCCAAGTGCTTTATCTCATCTATTGTATGACCATATGGGTTTTTTTTTTTTTTTTTTAAGAGATTCCTAACCAGGCTCCCTGCTCAGGGTCGGGCTTCATCTCACAATGCTGAGATCCTGACTGGCAATCAAGAGTTGGACTCTTAACTGACTGAGCCACTAGACTCTCACATTGATGATTTCTTGTATTGAATAATCCTTGGAATAAATCTCACTTAAACATAGTGAATGAACCTATTAATGTTTGTGAAAATAGTTTACAAATGTTTTGTTGAGGATTTTTACAGATCTGTTCATCAGGGATATTAGGCTATATTTTTTGTTGTGCCTAAGTAATGGTAGTTTTCGAAGAATA
>CM053613.1:81710432-81750655 GCA_028646535.1 Procyon lotor | reverse complement strand
GTTAAGGTTGTTTTCCCCTCTAGCAAGGTATTAACATTAAGATAGTTGGGAGATTCCTTGAGGAATGTCACACGCGTCCCACCCAGGAGTGGGGGAAGGTTGCAAGGTGTCCGCATACTTTGTCCTCTGCATGCCTTGCTCCCAGAAATAGATCTATTTTTAGTCTGTCTCCTCTGGCAAAGGCAGCAAAAGCAGTAATAAGTGATTGGGAATAAATCAAACCAAAAAGCTTTTGCATAGTGAAGGACACATCAACAAAGTGAAAAAACAACCTACTGAATGAGAGAAATTATTTTCATATGATATATCTGATAAAGGGTTAATATTCAAAGTCTATAAAGAAGTCATATAACTTACACACATGCCCACAAATCTGAATAATGGGCAGAGGACCTGAGTAGTAATTTTTCTAAGACATGCAGATAGCCAACAGACACCTGAAAAGATATTCAACAGCACTAATCATCAGGGAAATGCCATCAAAAGCACAATAAAATATCACCTTGCACATGTCAGCATGGAGAGTATCAAAAAGATAAGAAATAGCAAGTGTTGGTGAGGATGTGGAGGAAAGGGAACCCTTGTGCATGGTCAGTAAGAATGTAAATCTGTGTAGCTAATACGCAAAACACGATGGAGTTGTCTTAAAGAATTAAAAAATAGAGCTACCATATGATCCAGGAATCCCACTTCTGGGTATTTACCCAAAGAACATGAAAGCAGTTACTTGAAAAGATATATGTACCCCACTTTTACTGTAGCATTGTTTATAATAGCCAAGATATGGAAGCAACTGAAGTATTTTTCTATGGATGAATGGATAGAAATGTGGTGTGTGTATAAAATAGAACATTACTTAGCCCATAAAAAGGAATGAAATCTTGCAATTTGCAACAAGAGGTGTAGACCTAGAGTGTATTACACAAAGTGTAACAAATAGTACATAATTTCACTTACATGTGGAATCTAAAGAAATAAACTAAAAATAAAACAATGCAGAAATAGACTCATAAATAGAACAAACTGGTGGTCGCCAGAGAGGAGGGCATGAGGGTATGGGTAAGATAGTGGAAAGAGATTAAGAGTTACAAACTTTGAGTAATAAATAAGTCACTGGGAAGTACAACATGGGGAATATAATCAGCAATATTGTAATAACTTTGGTGACATTGCTAACTACACTTATTGTGTTGAATATTTCGTAATGTTGAAGCACTATGTTGTATACCTGAATCTAAAATAATAGTGCGTATCAATCACACTTCATTTTAAAATAAATTTAAAAACCTTCTCTTTCTTGGGTGCCTGGGTGGCTCACTTGGTTGGGCAGCTGCCTTCGGCTCAGGTCATGATCCCGGAGTCCCAGGATCGAGTCCCACATCGGGCTCCCAGCTCCACGGGGAGTCGGCTTCTCCCCTCTCATGCTGTCTCTCTCTCTCTCAAATAAATAAATAAATAAAATCTTTAAAAAAAAAAAAATTCTTTCTTTTCCCAATTGTTCAAGCCACTATCATTTCTTGCCTGGATTAAAGTACTCATTTTTAGAGTGAAAACTGTCCAATTAGTTTAGGCCCTTGTAGCTAAAACAGTTTTTCTCAAGCAAGACGCTTCCTGTCTTGGGGTAAAGTCCAATCTTAATATGTCTTTATGCTGTGGCCTCTTTTCACCTCCTTTATTTCTGCCACTCCTCTTGCGTTCCATATTTTAATAAGAGGAAGTTTTTCTTTTCAGGAGCTGATCTTCCTATCTTTCAGCGCTTGCTCCTTACACCACCTTTTTTCTCTTCCTGGATTGCTCACCACCTTCACATTTTGCCCCAAACTACCTTACCATGTGTTAACTTCTAACTTAAAAATCATTAGAACCGTAGAGGTCCCTAATTAGTATCCTTTTAGCAGTGGGCTGTGTTTTACAGCAACTCAATTTCAGTGCTAGGGTACCTGCAAACTTTTCTAAAAATATGGATTCCCATGCTGCCGCCCACCTCAACTGAATCATAAGCACTAAATGCTTGTTCAAGAGTATGTTTTTCAAAAGCCTTGCAGGCAGTCTCACTATTGCATAATTGAGAACAATAGTTACAGACCACTGGTTGTCAAACCCTGTAAACTTTAGAACACACATAAAGCTTAACTATAAATGGCTCCACTTCACCCCCGCATCAATCAATAAAGCCCTCATGGTACAAAGCAGTAGAGCACACCAAAAGGAACAAAAAACAAAGAAATGAGATATAATAAGAAGTAAAGATTAAAAGAACCCAAGTTGAATCTTTGAAAACAACTTGTAAGATTGACAACACTAACCAAGAAGTAGAGAGATGCAAATTAATAAAATCCCAAATAAGAGTCTTTTAATGTACCTCTGGAAAATTTTAAAAACCTTCATTTGCACAAAAGGGAATAGAAAAATTGGACAGAAAATAGTCATTCAATACATGCAAATAATCATAGTAATGATAATGTAATGATGATGATAAACTTACCATTTTCCCCATTTCTAGAAGGGGAAATATCTCACAGGCTGAGATTGTTTTATCAGTGGGTACAGATATCCCTGGTTTACATAACAAGAAAAAATTGTCCAATTACTTTTAAGAGATAGAAATGTTTTATACTAAAACTTTATAAGCACAATATAAGAAAAACATAAGCCAATTCCCTTTTGAATATATTAAACATAGCTTTAAAATTCTCTTTTCTATGTCTATCAATACAGATATAGATGTAGCTATGCGTATGTATGTGAGTTTTTGTTAGTCATGGTCAGTTATGTTAATTTAGGATTAAAAAATGGCCAGAGAAAGAAAAAATCTTGCAGTATAATTTACATCTTAGTGATTTAAAGACAAACATTTCATGGTTTTTCACTGTTCCCAAATTTATCTGATTAGGAGTACAGTTCTCAAAAGAGCATTTGAAATATTTCAATATTTATTTAGTATTAAAATTCCATAAATGGAAAAAGTTACTTTCTTTTTGAAGTCAGGAAAATGACAAAGATGTTAGCCATTTTAGAAATCCTGATTTAAAAAAAAAAAATTAAGAGATATGAAAATTCTACGGGAAAAAGCACACTGTCCTTTTTTCCCATTTTCCTTTTTTCTTTCTTTCTTTTTTTGGGGGGGGGGGCAGATATTGTGCTTCTTCACAAAGAAGACCAAACACAAATTATGAGCATTAGGGAGTCAGTACAGAGCTGTATACAAAATAAACTTGTAAAAACCAATAACATTTTGACCCTAACACTATGCCAAACACTTATCCTGTCCTTAATCCTAACCCTAGGTATGACAAAGAAAATTTAGTATATATATGTAATGGAATATAGCTCAGAAAATAAAAGAATAAAAAATTGCCATTTGCAAGGACAAGGATGGAACTAGAGAATATTATGCTAAGTCAAATAACTCACAGAAAGACAAATTCCATGATTTCGCTCACATGTATAATTTAAGAAACAAATGAGCAAAGGTTAAAAAAATGAGAGGTAAATCTAGATACCAACTCTCACCTATAGAGAACAAACCCATCATTACCAGAGGAGAGGTGGGTGGGCCATGAGTTAAATAGGTGATGGGGATTAAGGAGTTCACTTGTTGCGATGAGCACAGGGTATTGTCTTCAAGGGTTGAATCACTATTATACACCTGAAAGTGATATTACACTTTATGTTAACTAGAATTTCAAAAACAATGCACAAAAGAGAAACAAAGAACAATAGCATTTATCTAATCATTAGTACAATAGAAGATAAGTACTGACATTCATGGAGGCATTTTGAAGACTCTCTTAAGGACATTTTTAAAAGATCTTAGTGAAAAGCTTTGACTATAAAGAGTAGAATGGCCTGATAATATAAAATTGTAATTTTTCCCTTAATTTTAAAATTCTATGTATTTTTAATTAAATTCCTGAGAAGATTTTTCTTGGATTGGGAAGAGAAAACCTGATTGTAAAATTTTGTGGAAGCTTAATAGTCTGTGGATACCTGGGAAACATTTAAAAAATAGGAGTATCCTAGCATAAATTATTGTAATAAAAACAAGGTTATACAATTGTAGTATCAAATAGACAAATCAAGTCAGATAGGTACTCTAGAAACAGACCTGCTTATATATGGCAGTTGGTTATATGTCAGTGGTAACATCACAAATCAGACAATTAAATTTTGTAAATTGTATTGGGAAAATTGACTCACTTGCGACAAGTTGAAAAAAAGGCAAAGATTCCTATCTCATGCTGCATACAGAAAAGCCCAAATGAATTAAAGACCTAAATATGAATGTTATAACTGAATATGCAATATAAAGAAACTCAGTTTCTTTATCACCTCAAATCAGGAAGTATTTCTTAAAAAGATCTCAAAAGAGAAACTGTAAGAAAAAGCGTTTAAATGAAAAGTTTATTCAAGTGAAGGACACCATAATCAAGTTAACAGATAGATGACACACTGGGATAATATGTATGGAACATTTAAAATGAATAAAGAATTCAGAGGTAGAGTATAAAATTTACTACTGAAAATAAAGAAAACGTCAGGTCCATAGAAAAATAAACAAAAATGTAAATTAAACCATAAAATATTTTTTACGACTTTATTAGGCACATTAGGAAAGAGACGGATGCAATTTATTTAGGAGAATGGCTAAGTTATGAATTAGATTTACATACAGCAATGTAAGTTAGACCTACAAAATAATTCTGAATAAAAAAGTATTTAAAGTAAGGTAAATACACTAACGCAATACTATATGCCTTTCAAGGTCAGCCACCTGCCTGAACATATGTACTGAAGAACTGGAATCCTATGGGGAAATAGTAGTATGCAATGGGCGACTCTGGGAGAAAGGGAATGAGTATGGGGGGAGAATGAGTAAAAAGAGTTCAAAAAGATCTGCTTTATATCTGCCCAAGTATCTGGTGACAGAGTGACTCTCCTTCACCTAACAACGGTCCACTCTGAACAAACTGCTAAAAACAGATGCCTGAAGGCTATGGAGAGCCAACACTGGCGAATTCTGAAAGACGAAGCTTGGAAGAAGGAGCCACGAAGAGGCAAGTTTTCGATTTCTGAGGCTTTAACCTGAAAACATTTTACAGAGAGGCCTGGAGTAGCTAAAATGGACTAGAAACCTACCCTTTTTTAAAAAATGGCTTCCACAATTTGAGAGCTGAGTCCGCAGCAACCACACTCCCTGGAAAAAGGGTGAAATCCCAGATCCGTAAGAACCAGAGAAGGGCGTGAGTCAAATTGTGAGTACGAACGCTACTCACTGACCCCTGAAGCCTACCTATGGGGTAGACAAAGCAGTCTGCAGCTAACGCCAAAAAGCTCAGCCGAGTTTTGAGTTACTCCAACCCCGGGTGAGATAGAATTTGCAGTTTTAGTTGAACCGATGATTGCCTGCCACAAAGATATCCACACAATCCGAGGAGTAAAACGGAATCTAAGGTCTCCATAACATGGATGCATTTCAAGATTACTCAGTTTGGAGGAGCCGGAAAAAAACGTATTCCTTCCCAAAGGAAAAGGCAATTAATGGAAGCCAGCCATCAGATAACCTGGATGTTGGGATAGTCAGACAAGTACTTTGAGACAGATATTGTAACTAAGCCTAATAAAGTTAAAAAAAATAATAATAAAGAAATCTCAGCAAAGATAAATATTAAAGAACCAAACAGAATTACAACAGAACAAAACAGTATCTGAAATAAAAATATATCCCTTAATCAGCTTTGCTAAATTGCCTCCCTACTTCTCCATGTTTATTAGATAAAGCTTATGCATATGAATTATGTTCAGACCTTATACCCATTTATTAATTTTAGGTGTGTTTGATTTATAAGTTTCTGAAGGACGTAATACAATTTCCCACTATGTGCCTACATCAATATTAGCTTATAATTCTGTTTTTGCTTTTGTACGTTGAGGGTTTTTTTGCTAGGATCACCCAAATGGAGGATTATTACATCTTTTTTGTAGATTGTTCCTTATGTAGCATCACATTTTATACTTATTTATGTTTTTCTTTGCTCTTGAACATCAACAATTTGTGCCACAAGTCAACGTGGCACATGGTGTAAAATGTTTAAGGAACTCAGAGGACAGAAATATGAGCCAGAAATTTTATAATAAGACAATCTGACCTTCAGTTTAAAAACCACAAATTCTTATGAACACATTATAATTCAGGAACTATTTCCCCTGAGTCCTTCCTAAGGAATCTACTAAGCAGAATGAACTTCAAACAATCAAAATGACTGGAGAGTTTGAAATAAATATTTGTGTTAGGAAATAATATATATTTACTTACAGAAATAAATCCAAATAATGCTTATGTGGTATAGGGTATGGTATATAATGGCTGTGTGTTCTGACAGTGTAATTGCGTAAAACTACAAAAATGGTTGGAGAATGGGGAGGGATGGAAAGAGCAGAATTAAAAAAAAAAAAAGAGCAGAATTATTTCACTGACTGACTGAGAGTCATTAACTGGAGTAAAAGGATATTACTTCAAGTCAGATGAGGAAGAGCCAGGGATGGGACACAAAGATGTCACTAGCTAATTTCATTACTGTTCATGATAAGGGACCAAGAGACAAAGAGAGAGAGAGTTATACAAAAGGATTAGAATAAAAACCCTTAGAACAAGAGTATAAATTTCACTAAGTAACATAAAAATATTCAAAAAGAAAAGTTATGTTTATAACATAAAACAATGCTGGAATTTGCACCAAACATATTTATCACATCAATAAATATAAATGGATTTATCTTAACAAATATTTGTTATATTTTATAATATATTTTATATATTATATAAAATTTATATTATATAAAATATATTTTATATATTTGTTTATATATACAACAAATGAGATTTTATATTTATATAAAATATAAAATAAAAACAATTTTCAGGTTGTTCAGTATTTGCAAATGATATATGCAAGGAAGAGTTAATATCCACAGTATATAAGTAACTTATACAACTTGAGGTGCCTGGCTGGCTGAGTCATTAAGTATCTACCTTCAGCTCAGGTCATAATCCCAGGGTCCTGGGATTGAGCCCCGCATTGGCCTCCCTACTCAGCAGGAAGTCTGCTTATCCCTCTCCCATTCCCCTTACTTGTGTTCCCTGTCTCACTGTTTCTCTCTGTCAGATAAATAAATAAAATCTTTAAAAAAATCTTTAAAAAAAACAACACAAAAAACCCCACAAATCTTGACACCAAAAACAATCAGATTAAAAATGGGCAGAAGACCTAAACAGAAGTTTTCCCGAAGAAGATATATACAGATGGCCAATAGACACACAGAAAGACGCTCAATATCACTAGCCATCAGTGAAATACAAATCAAAGTCACAATAAGATATCATCTTACATCTGTCAGAATGACTAAATTAAAAACCATAAGAAATAACTTTTCATGAGGATGTGCAGAAAAAGGAACTCTTGGGGCACCTGGGTGGCTCAGTGTTAAAGCCTCTGCCTTTGGCTCAGGTCATGATCTCAGGGTTCTGGGGTCGAGCCCCGCATTGGGCTCTCTGCTCAGTGGGGAGCCTGCTTCCCCCCTCTTTCTGCCTGCCTCTCTGCCTACCTGTGAGCTATCCCTCTGTCAAATAAATAAAATCTTAAAAAAAAAAAGATAGAAAAAAAGAAAAAGGAACTTTTGTGCACTGTTTAGAAATGGAAACTGGGGGCGCCTGGGTGGCTCAGTCGTTAAGCGTCTGCCTTCGGCTCAGGTCATGATCCCAGGGTCCTGGGATCGAGCCCCGCATCGGGCTCCCTGCTCTGTGGGAAGCCTGCTTCTCCCGCTACCATTCCCTCTGCTTGTGTTCCCTCTCTCGCTGTGTTTCTCGCTGTCAAATAAATAAAATCTTTAAAAAAAAAAAAAGAAATGGAAACTGGTGCAGCTACTGTGTAAAGCAGTATGAGGGTTCCTCAAAATATTAAAGAGAGAAATACCATATGATCCAATAATTCCACTATTGAGTATTTACCCAAAGATAATGAAAACACGAATTCAGTAAGATATATACACCCCTATGTTTGTTGAAGCATTACTTAAAATTGTCCAAAATATGGGAGCAACCAGAGTGTCAATAGATAGACGAATGGATAAAGAAGTGACACATATACACATGCAAGCACACACTGGAAAATTATGTTGCCATATAACAGGAAAAGATCTTGCCATTTGCGACAACATGGATGGATTTATGATATAATGCTAAGTGAAATAAGTCAGACTTAGACAATTATGTGCATATGATTTCACTCATATGTGGAATCTAAAAAAACAAAGAGCAGAATAAGATATATAAATACAGAGACCTGATGTTGAAGTACTCACATTATTCTATTTCAAGTCTTACTATAAAGCTACCATTACCAAACAATGTGGCATTGTTTAAAAAAAAGGGGGGGGGACACATTGATCAAGGGAACAGAGTAGAGAGCCCAAAAATAAACCTATATAGGACTTCTGAGGAAGGTGGTAGAATAGGAGGACCCTATGCTCACTTTGCCCCATGGATACAACTAGGTAACCTCAGTGTAAATAACCCAGAAAATGACTTGAAGACTGGCAGAACAAATTCCACTACTAAAAGTAGAGAAGAGGCCACATCGAAGAAGGTAGGAAGAATGGAGACATAGTGGAAAGCTAAACCAATGGTAACCATCCACGAGTGGGAGGGAGCGGGGGAATGGAGAGGGAAGAGAAATAGACTGTCACACTGGGGAACCTTCATGGGGAAGATGAATCCCCTTAGCATTTGGCTTTGAAAACTAGAAGGGCCAAATTTTGTGAGTTCTTAAAACCAGCAGGACTAAAAGCCTAGAACATGAAAAATCCATGGGCTTGGTGCTAGGAGAGCCAGAAGGGCCATAGGAGACTGAGCTCCCACCTTTGAAGAGATAGCACAACAACTTGTAGAGATATAGCATAAAAGCAGTGGTTTGAAAAACACTCCAGTTACATGAGAGGAGAGTTACTTACTAATCTCAGAGCATGTCCTGGGGTGCAGGGTTCTCTAAGGGATTTGCCGAGGAGCAAAAGATCTGGCAGTTGCCATCTTTTTTCCTATTCCCCAGCATAAACACATGCCCCCTTCAGGAACCAGCATGGCATGGACATACACTACTTAACTTGCTTACATCTTGCCATGCTCCCTCGAGCTGGGACTGCCTCAATCATAGGGCTGCAGGTCACCTCCCCCAGAAGAATGGTGCAAACCTTGCCACTAATACTGTGTCTTCTGATTTTGCACTATGTGGGGCCTTAGTCTGGCAGTGGTGGGCAGTCACCTCCTGTGGAGGACATGTGCACCTTATCAAAAGTGCATGCCCTGCCACCTACTTTCAAAAGCAGGAGATATAGCTGATTTTCCTAACACAGAGAAATGGACACAAAGAATTAGACAAAATGAGGAGACAGAGGAATATGTCCCAAATAAAAGAACAGAACAAAATTACAGCAAGAGACCTAAGTGAAATGAAGAAATGTAATATTCCTGATAGAGAACATAAAATAATAATCATAAATGTACTCATTGGACTCGAGAAAAGAGTGGAGGACATCAGCGAAATTCTTTTTTTTTTTTTTGCGAAATTCTTTTTTTATCAGTGAAATTCTTAACAAAGAAATTTAAAAAAGAACCAAAAATGAAGAACACAATAATTGAAATTAAAAATACACTAAATGGAAGGCTGGAAGAAGCAGAAGAATGAATCAGTGACCTGGAGGACAGAGTAATAGAAACTAATCAAGCTGAGCAGGTGACAGGAAAAGTTATGCAAAATTAGAATAGACCTGGGGAACTCAGTGACTCCATCAGGCATAATAACATTTGCATTATAGGGATCTCAGAAGGAGAAGAGAGAGGAAAAGGGGCAGGAATTTTATTTGAAGAAATAATACCTGAAAACTTCCCACATCTGGACAAGGAAATGGAAATTCAAATTCAGGAGGCATAGAGATCCCCCAACAAAATCAACCCAAGGAGGTCTACCAAGACCCACAGTAATTAAAATGGCAAAAACTACTGATAAGGAATTTTTTTTTTTAAGATTTTATTTATTTATTTGATGGAGAGAGAAAGATCCCAAGTAGGCAGAGAGGCAGGCAGAGAGGGGGAAGCAGGCTCCCTGCTGAGCAGAGAGCCCGATGTGGGGCTCGATCCCAGGACCCTGAGATCATGACCTGAGCCAAAGGCAGAGGCTTTAACCCACTGAGCCACCCAGGCGCCCCCTGATAAGGAATTTTAAAAGCAGCAAGAGTGAGGTGCCTGGGTGGCTCAGTCGGTTAAGTGTCCAATTCTTGATCTCAGCTCAGGTCTTGATCTCAGGGTCATGAGTTCAAGCCCTTCATTGGGCTCCAGTGGAGCCTATTTTGAAAGGAAAGGAAAGGAAAGGAAAGGAAATTAAACAAAAGGAGCGGAGAGGAAAGGAAGGAGAGGGTGAGAGAAAGAGAGACAGCAAGAGCAAAGAAAACAGTTACATACAAGGGAAACCCCAGAAAACTATCAGGAGATTTTTCAACAGAAACTTTGCAGGCCAGAGGAAAGGGCATACTATAATCAATGTGCTGAAAGGGAAAAAAATGTGCAGCTAAGAATGCTCTATCCAGCAAGTCTATATCATTCAGAATAGAGAGAGAGAGAATTCCTCAGACAAATAAAAACCAGAGGAGTTCATGAGCACTGAACCAGCCCTTCAAGAAATGTTAAAGGAAAATTTGTGAGTGGAAAGGGAAGACTATGAGTAAGAAAAATACGAAGCATGAAACAGTAAAAACAAGTATATCTGTAAAAATCAGTCAAGGGACTCACAATATAAAAGGAGATAAAGTATGACAACGTATACCTAACAGAATCAGAAATGAGAAAGGAGAAACAACCAACAACACAGAAATACAAAGGATTTTAAGAGACTATTATGAAAAATTATATGCCAACAAATAGGGCAAGCTTAAAGAAATAGATAAATTCCTAGAAACATACAACTTACCCAACCTGAAGGAGGAAGAAATACAAAATTTGAACAGATTGATTACCAGCAATGAAATTGAATCAGTAATGATAAAACAAACAAACAAACAAAAAAAACTGCCAATGAATGAGTCCAGGACCAGACGTCTTCACAGATAAATTCAACCAAACACTGAAAAAGGAGTTGATACCCATTCTTCTCAAACTTTTCCAAAAGAATAGAAAATGGAAGGGAAACTTCCAAATGCATTTGATGAGGCCAGCTTTACCCTGATTCCAAAATTGGATAAAGATAGCACCAAAAAAAATCCCTAAGGCCAATACCTCTGATGAACACAGATGCAAAAATCCTCCATAAAATCTTAGCAAACCCAATCGAGCAATACATTGAAAAAAGTCATTCACCATGATCAACTGGGAATTTTTCCTAGGATGCAAGGGTGGTTCAATATTTGCAAATCAATTAGTGTGATACATCTCATCAATAAGAGGAAGGGTAGATACAATATGATCATTTCAAGAGATACAGAAAAAGTATTTGACAAATGACAACATCCATTCATGATAAAAACCTTAAGGTAGGTTTAGAGGGAACATACCTCAACATAATTAACACCTTCAATGAAAATCCCACATCTAACATCACAGTGGGGGAAAGTGGGAGCTTTTACCTTAAGGTCAGGAACAGGAGAGTCATGTCCACTCTCGGCACTTTTATTCAACACAGTACTGGAAGTCCCAGCTACACCACTCAGACACCAAAAAGAAATAAAAGGCATCCAAACCGAGAAGGAAGAAGTAAAATTTTCATTATTTGCAGACCATATGGTACTATATATAGAAAACCCTAAAGACCCCACCAAAAAACTAATGGAATTGATAAGTAAATTCAGTAAGGTTTCAGGATATAAAATCAACATACAGAAATCTGTTGCATTTCTATACACTAATATTGAATCAGCAGAAAGAGAAATTCAGAAAATAATCCCATTTATAATTACACGAAAAATAATAAAATACCTAGAGAATAAATTTAACCCAAGAGGTGAAAGACCAGTACTCTGGAAACTGTAAAACTCTGCTGAAAGAAATTGAAAATGATACAAAGAAATAGAAAGACATTCCATGCTCATAGATTGGAAGAATAAATATTGTTTAAATGTCCACGCTAGCCCAAGCAATCTACAGATTGAATGCAATCCCTATGAAAATACCAACAGCATTTTCCACAGAACTAAAACCATTCTAAAGTTTTTATTTAAATTTCAGTTAGTTAACATACAGTATAATATTAGTTTCCTCAATCCTAAAATTTGTATGAAACCACAAAAGACCCCATATAGCAAAAGCAATCTTGAAAAAGAAAAAGAAAACCAGACTTCAAAGTATATTACTAAACTGTAGTGACCTAAACAGTATGGTATTGGCACAAAAATAGATACATAGATCAATGAAACAGAATATAAAGCCCAGAAATAAGTTCACAATTATGTGGTCAATTAACCTCCAACAAAGGAGGCAAGGATATCCAGTGGGAAAAAGACGACTTCTTCAACAAGTGCTGCTGGGAAAACTTGACAGCTACATGCAAAAGAATGAAAATCGACCCCTTTCTTGCACCATATGCAAAAATTAACTCAAAATGGGTTACAGACCTAAATGTGTGACCTAAAACCATAACAATCCTAGAGGAGGACACAAGAAGTAATTTCTCTGGCGTTGGCTGTAATATCTTTGCTTTTCATGAGGGAAGGGAAACAAAAGCAAAATAAACTATTGGGACTACCTCAAAATAAAAAGGTTCTTCATAGCAAAGGAATAATAAAACTAAAAGATAGCCAATGCATTAAGTGGGAGAAGATATTTGCAAATGACATAACTGGTAAAGGGTTAGTATCATATATATATGATATATGTATGTATGTGTGTATATATATACGTGCATATGCATGTATTTTTTTGCATATGATATATATCATATGCAAAATATATATGTCATATGCAAAATATTTTATATACATACATATATATCATGCAAAAATATATATGTATATACGCACACGATATACATACACACATATACCTACAACTCGCATACAACTCAACACCATAAAACAAATAATCCAATTAAAAAACAGGCAAGGACACCTGGTGGCTCTGTTGGTTGAGTGTCTGACTCTTGAGTTCAGCTTCGGTCACGATCTCAGGGTCTTGAGATCAAGCCCTTTGTCAGGCTCTGTGCTTAATATTCTCTCTCTCCCTCTTTCTCCCCTCTCTCTGCCCCTCTCCCCGCACTCACACGTGCTCTCTCTGTAGAAAAAGAGGGAGAAGACATGAACAAATATTTCTCCAAAGAGGACATACATGGCTGGTAGCTACATGAAAAGATGCTTAGCATCATTCATCATCAGGGAAATGAAAGGCAAAACTATAATGATGTATCACCTCAAAGCTGTCATAATGGCTAAAACCAACAACTCAAGAAAGAATGTTGATGAGGATGTGGAGAAAAAGGAACCCTTGTGCCCTGCTGGTGGGAATGCAAACTGGCACAGTCACTGTGGGAGAATGGAAGTTCCTCAAAAAGTTAAAAATAGAACTATCTTATGATTCGCCAATCACACTACTGGGTATTTATCCAAAGAATGTGAAAACACTAATTTGAAGGGATTATATGCATCCCTATGTTTATTGCAGCATTATTTACAATAGCCATATTATGGAAGCAGCTCGAGTGTCCAATGACTGATGAATGGATAAAAAAGATGTGGTATATGTATGTATGTATGTATGTACACACACACACACACACACACACACACACACACACACACAGGAATATTATTTAGCCACAAAAAAGAATGAAATGTTGCCATTTGCACCAACATGTATGGAGCTAGAGGGTATAACACCAAGCAAAAGAAGTCAGAGAAGGACAAATACCATATAATTTCACTCATATGTGGAATTTAAGAAATAAAACAAAGGGAGAAAAAGAAAGAAAACAAAAAACAGACTCTTAACTATAGAGAACAGAGGGTACCAGTGGGGAGATGGGTGATGAGATGAGTGAAATAGGTAAATGAGATTAAGAGTACACTTATCTTGAGCACTGAGTAATATATGGAATTGTCAACCTGTTATATTGTACACCTGAAAATAATATAACACTGTATGTTAGCTATACTGGAATTAATAATAAAAATAAACTTCTACAAATACCATCCACTAATATATGACAAAGGCAATATAATGCGAAAATGATGGGCTTTTCAACAGTAGTGCTGGAACAGTTAGATATCCACAGGCAAATAATGAGCCTAGACACAGACCTCACAATTTACATGGTTATCTAACTGATTTGAAACTTGACATGCACATGAACACCTGCACATTAATATTTACATGCACATGAACACCTGCACATGATTGCCCCAAACTGGAAGCAACCAAGTAGTCCTTCAGCAGGTGAAAGGGTAAACAAACTGTAGTACAGTCATACAGTGGAATATTATCCCACAATTAGAAAAAAGGGATCAACTCATGCAAGAACATGGATGAAACTTAATGCAAATTCCTAAGAGAAAAAGGCTACATACTATATGATTGAATTAATGAGACATTCTTAAAAAATACTATAAAGATGGAAAACTAATCAGTGATTGACAAGGGTTAGGGGAGAGGAGGGGGTTAAATAGGTGATGCACAGGAGTTTTTGCCTTTTTGTTTTTAGAAAACATTAAGACTTTTTAAAGAGCAATTTTAGGTTCACAGCAAATTTGAGGGGAAGGTAAAGATATTTCCCATATGCCCCCTGCCACCACACATGTACAACCTTCCTCGTTATAAAACTTCCCTTCTGGCCAGAGTGGTACATTTGTTACAATTGGTTGACCTACATTAATAGAATATAATCACCCACTGTCCGTGGTTTACATCACAGTTCACTCTTGTTGTATGCTCCATGGATTTGGATAAATGTTTGATGACACATATCCATCATTATAGCATCATACAGAATAATTTCACTGCCCTAAAAATGCTAAGCACAGGGGATTTTTTTTAGGGCAGTAAGATTGATTACTCTTTATGACAGTGTAATGGTAGATGCATGGCACTATGCAAAAACCCATACAAGTTTATAGCACCAACAATGAATCTTAATGCACGCAAAATTTTAAAAAATCATTTAGGAGATTGAGGGAACCAAGAATGGGATGCAGAATGTGACCCAATCTAACAGTATTACCAATGTATGACAAAACCTCACTGAAGGGGATGGGGGTAAGGGTGACCTGGGAACTTTGAAAATGGGTGTAGAGACTTAGGGCTAAAGATAAAAGGAATTGCATATAGGTACTGTACTACTGGTTAATAATTCAGAAGCCATTGTATATGTATAATGGGATTGAAGAAATAAGCAAATGGACGATGGCTGGTGGGAACCAGAGTTTTCACTGTTGGAGTGAAGGGCTACATGAGCAAGAGAGAAAGGACTGAGTGAACCAAACGATAATGGAAAAGAGAAATATTAGTATGCATTCCTGTTTAGCTTGGTATAGATTCAGATTTTATATGTGATATATATATATATATATATATATATACACATGAATTATAGATATGTGTATTATTGGTTAGGATCATATGTATTTCTGAGTTCTGACACGGTCTGGAAACAAAGACACTCTAACAGCAACAAACGCACTCAGTGCCCAAATCTTGATTTATAACACCATGCTCCAGTAAAAGGAGCCAGGGCTCTCTGAGTAAATGGCTGATTCTAGGACATGGCAAGGAATCTACAAGATGAGACTGACACATATTATAGTGCCAGAAATTAAGTACTAAAAACAGACACAGGAGCCAACTGCAGGAGCTCTCAGTGGCCAAAGCTCTAACAAGTGAAACAGCAAAATAATTTAGTGTTGGATTAGAACCCAAGGTATGAAAGAAATAATCAAAAGAGAGCAGCTACTGGCTAATCTAATTAACACAAAGGGGAAAAAAAACCCCACAAATATGCACAGTTAGAAATTCTAGGAGGGGGGCATCTGGGTGGCTCAGTGGGTTAAAGCCTCTGCCTTCGGCTCAGGTCATGATCTCAGGATCCTGGGTTCGAGCCCCTCATTGGGCTCTCTGCTCCGCAGGGAGCTTGCTTCCTCCTCTCTCTCTGCCTGCCTCTCTGCCTACTTGTGATCTCCCTCTCTCTGTGAAATAAAGAAATAAAATCTTAAAAAAAAAAAAAAAAAGAAATTCTAGGAGGAAAACCTTTGAGGATAAAACTTAAAAGTCACAAGAGACTTTTTTACAATTTTAAACAAATACATATAAAACTCTAGATAAAATGGATACTTAAGACAATACAACCTATTGAAAACTGATTTGAGTGGAGTCTCTAAATAGACAAATTCATCATAGAAAAAGAGGAAAAAGTAAAAGACTGCTCCCATAGAAAAGCACAAAACTAGATTGGAGGAATTCTATCAAACTTTAAACATCAGTTAATCCCAATATTACTTAAACAATTTCAGCATCCTGGAAAAACAAGCAAGCAAACACTCCCAAAGTCCTCTGATGAAGTTAGTATAGGGTTATTTCCCCAAACTTGATAAAATGTGTATCAAAGAAAACTAGAAAATTTATGATTTATGTAGAAATCTTCAATAAAATATTAGCCAACAAAATCCAAACAAATACTAGAAAAAAATTTCATAACCTAGAGAGTTTTATTCCAGGAATATAAATTTGGGTCAGTTTTAGCAAATCCTTTAATATAATCCATATTAATAAAGCTAATGAGAAAAATTATGCAATTATCTCCATAAATGCGCAACAGGACTTTGACAAAATTAGCACTGATTCACATTAAAGACACTCAACAAAAAGAAGTTGACGGATCTTCTTTGGACATAGAAATATACTTTAGCTCAAAAGCTAGCATCTTACTTATGGGAAAGCACTAGCAGCTTTGCCACCAAAACCAGGAATAAGAGAAGGATGTCCACTATTCCACTACTATTTAACATTACATTGGAGAGATAGCTAATGCAAGAGAAAGCAACTAGAAACATTAGAATTGGAAAGGAAGAGTTAAAACTTTTCATGCAATGGTTTTTTTTTTTTTTATCATGGAAAGTCCAAAATATCAATGCAAAAGTTACTACAAAAAATAAAAGATTTTAGTAAAATAGCAGTTAATAAAATTAATGTATAAAAACCAACAGCCCTCCAAAACGAGTCTAATCAAAAGCCCACATGTGGGTGTTTACAGGAGCTTGATTATTAATAATTTATGGAACTTGGAACCAACCAAGTTTTGCTATAGTAGGTAAGAGATAAAGGGTGGTACATCTGGACAGTGGAGTATTATCCAGCGCTAAAAAGAAATGAGCTATCAAGCCATGAAAACACCTGGGAGCAGGGGACTTAAATGCACACTACTAAATGAAAGAAGTCAATCTGAAAATGCAACATATTCTGTGATTCCAATTATATGACATTCTTACAAAGGCAGAACTGTAGCGACAAAAGATCACTGGTTCCTGGAGCAGGGGGACGGATGAATAGGCAGAGCACAGAGGATTTTTGGGGTAGTGCAAATACTCTGTATGATATGATGATGGATATATGTAACTACACCTTTGTCTGAACCCGTAGGACGGACAACATTGCAAATGAACCCTCAAGTAAACTATAGATATGGGGTGATTAGGATGTTTCAGTGTAGGTTCATACTTGGTAATGAACGTACCATTCTGGTGAGTGGTGTTGATAATGCGGGAGTCTGGGCATCAGTGGGTGTCAGCGGGTAGGTAGACAATCTCTGTCCCTGCCTCTCAATTTTCCTGTGAACCTAAAACTGCTATAAAAAAATAAAGCTTTTAAAAATAAAACAAAAATCTCCATAGCTTATATATATATACACAGACAAAAACCAGAGAGAAGACAAAGTAAAAGAGATGGCCCAATATGTGATAGCGAAAGGACAATAAAACACTCAGAGACAAGTTTTACATGAATGCCCAACACTTACTTGAAGAAAACTCACAGAATAACTACTAAAAGAAACAAAACCTTGTTTTTGAATAGAAAAATTTAACATTATAAAGATACTGTTTCTTCCAAAGTTAATTTACACATTTAATGAAATTACAATAAAAGAATAATCATTTTTTTCTGGAGCTGGACAGATCTATAGAGAATTCGTTTGAAAGGAAAATAAGAACAGCCAGAAAATATATGGAATATTGAGGAAAAGCAGGGGTGTGGGTAGAGTTAGACCTCTTAGATATTAAAACTTGCTCATAAAAACCTCTAATTTAAATACAGTTGTACTGGTGCAAGAATAAAAAGACAATGGAACAGAATAGAAATCAGAAATATATATAATATAGACAAATTTAGTATGCTATAGAGGCCACCTCAAAATCAGTGGAGATGATGTAAAGTGGAATTTTTAATAAGGATATTAACGTAACTGAACTGTCTTATAGAAAAAGGTAAAGTGAGATCAATACTTCATACCATTCAACTGGATAAATTCCAAGTGGATCAGATACTTAAATAGAAAAAAATGAGGGGTGCCTGGGTGGCTCAGTGGGTTAAAGCCTCTGCCTTCAGCTCAGGTCATGATCGCAGGATCCTGGGATCGAGCCCCACATCGGGCTCTCTGCTCAGCGGGGAGCCTGCTTCCCCCCTCCCACCCCTCTCTGCCTCTCTGCCTGCTTGTGATCTCTTTCCTCTCTGTCAAATAAATAAATACGTCTTTAAAAAAAAAAAAAAGAAGGAAAGAAAAAAATGAAATGATGCAAGTGAACAAAATAAGAAAACAGAGGTCAGGGGATGCCTGGGTGGCTCAGTTGGTTAAGCAGCCGCCTTCAGCTCAGGTCATGATCCCAGGGTCCTGGGATTGAGTCCCACATCAGGCTCCTTGCTCAGCGGGGAGCCTGCTTCTCCCTCCTGCCTGCCTCTCTGCCTGCTTGTGTTCTCTCTCTCTCTCTGACAAATAAAATCTTTAAAAAAAAAAAAAAAAAAGAAAGAAAAGAAAAGAAAAGAAAACAGAGGTCAATTCCTGTACAATCTTTGAGTGGGAGAGATTTTTCTAACTGTGACTCGACATCCAGTAGCAGGGAGGAAAAGTAGATTCCTTGAAAAATCACTTCTGCATAGAAAAAGAAATCATAGGGGGGAAAAAAAGAAAACCAGAATTAATGTGTGAAAGTAATACATGCTCCTGGATTTAGTGACGAGGAAGTCATCGGCCGTGTGGAGGGCTCTGTTGAGGGCATGTTGGGGGTGGAACCTTGATGAGACTGGACGGAGGATGCGTGGGGAGAGAGGAGATGGAGGGAGCAGAGTAGGAAGAGCGGAGCAGACCTGGAGAGGGGAAAGGAGGGGCCCGACTGGCTCTCTGGGACTGACGACACATGCTGCCCAGGAGGGATCTTCAGGTCAAACTGGAGAAAACTCTTCCTTTGTGGAGTTTCAGGAAATTATAAAAACCATCCAGGCAACGACTAAAAAAGTCACCACCACCAGCAGCATTTTCCGAAACTTCGTATTTGAGGACATGACAAGGGCCCCAGAAGGGATGACACGAGAGAAGAAATCATGGGGAATCCCTCTGTACTCTTTCAGTGTTCTATCTTTTCTTGGGACTCTCTTCCTCTTTCGCGAACCACTTCCTTCTTAACTCTCTTCTGATACCCTCGTATTGCATGGAGCACTGGGTGTGGTGCATGAACAATAAATCTTGAAACACTGAAAAAATAAAATAAACATTTTTGGGGAAAAATAATAAAAAAAAATTAAATTAAAAAAAAAAAAAGATAACTGATACCCTCGACCGTTTTGTCCACCCGTCCAGGTTTTAGTGAGGATCGCTGCTTCCTCCTTTCATTATTCTGAAACGGGAGTCAGATCTCCCTCATGCAATCTCTCGCTACACTCTAGTTTCCTAGTTTTAACACTTGCCACAGTGAGAAGCAGAAAAAATAATTCACCAGCTTGTCTTTTGGGGAAAGACTTGGGATAGCGGATGGGCATGTACGGATATGCACTATCCGTGAAAATGCTATCCAAAAACACAATCCATAAAATGCTCTTCAAGAAAGTTGGTGAGGTTAAATGAGTGGGGGGGGAGGAGCTGGTAGCTTTTGTTTTCTGAGCACCAAGTATCAAAGTTGGAAGTAGAGACTCCTTCAGGATAGAATTGCTCTGCACGATAAGGAAGACTTGACCTGATAAAGAAGGGAAACAAGGAGTAAGGGAGAGAGAGCAGCTCTACCCGCATGTTTATGTTCGTAGGGTCACGGAGAACAGAAATCAGGTTACATGCATTCTAAATAGCTTCTTTTGCGGTACAGGATGTAAAGCCCCTTACCACATTCTCGGTGAAATCTAGATTACGTGAAAAGCTTTTGTGTGAACCGATCCGTCCAGTGGAATCCAGCGAGTTCCGTGTTTGAATCTGGTTGGTGTGGATCAAAAACAAGGACTGCCCATGCCCAACGGAAGACAGACAACCAAGCGTCAGCTTACACCTGGCTTGTCTTTGGGCCGTCCTAGGGGAGGTGGTTTTAAATAAGGTTCGGTACACAATCGCAGCTCCTGTTACTATTAGGAATCACTATCCTAAGACTGAACTATGACTTCTTCCAAATTACTGAGGCATGGTTAGGGGGAATGTGGAGAGGTATTGTATTCTGGGTCTAGATTAGTGTAGGAGCAAAATAAATGGATGCAAAAAGACAGGACAAGGGGACAGCTCTAATCTGTATCACACGGTATATGCAATACTTTATTTTCTGAACACCGGCACTGCCCGTTACTAAGGAATTGGAATAATGCCTAGTTCCGCACTGTATGCCCAGTGTCAGACAAAAACATTAGTTTCATGAATGATTTGAATACCAAATCCCGCTTCTCAGACCAACTGCAACTTTTATTCACTCAAGCTGGACTTTCTCAGAATGTACAGACAGCGTGCTTAACAGGGCAAAAAAACTAGAGCCAAGGGTCTACTCTGAGCCCCCTCCCCTGCCACCACTCCAGAGACTGACCCAGGTCGTCTCACTTTTAGGTGAATTTTGCAGTGTGTGAGCTGCACTGTGTGGTCTGATTTTTTTTTTTTTTTTTTTTTTGCCTTACCAAGAAAGCGGGGGATAGAGATGGCGGATATAGATGTTTTAGCAATCTTTACCAAAAAAAAAGTACAATTAAAATTACACTTAAGAATCTTAGACTTTTAACCTCTTTGTCATAGATCTTCAAGCTTATTCTGTTTATATATTTAAAACATATTGAGTACTTACTAAGTGTCAGGTACCATGGAATGTGCTGGAGACAAAGAGAATCAACAAAATAAGCATTTATGTAGGATTAATGTACGGCAAGTAAAATACCAAGTTCTTTTTGGTCTCTGAATAAACCTTACTCTTCCGTGCTCCTGAGTCTTTGCCTAAAATTCTCATCACCTCTTCCACCTGAGAATCCCAATCACCACCATGCACCCTGGTAAACTTGGACAATTCCCGCTGATCATTTGAGTTTGAATTTGGTTACCAATATTCTTTCCTCAATAATTTCAGTTAAGAATTTAGTTTCCTGTCCTCCTACAGACCATTATGCATACCTTGCTTATTAAAGGGTAGCAGAACATGCCACCCTAAAATATGCCTCTTTTGCATAAAGATTTTATTCAGCTGATTATTTTGAGCAATTGCAGACACAGGAGAAGCTAGCAGGGCTGTATGAGAAAGAGCCCTTAGCTTCCCCACTTTGAAGTTCCACACCCCTTATCTCTTTCTTTTAGGCTCAGGATGGGATATAAACCTCAATCGCCTGACTGCTTTTTGAGTCTCTTATCTTTGTGGAGCTTTGGTAACATATATAATCAAAATTTTCATCATGGCCGTCTTTCTTTTTATCATAGGGGGATCTCAGCCAAGAATTTAGAAGGGTAGAGGGAAAATTATGTTTCCTCCTCTAAAGTTTGGTGACCATGATGGGACCTGCTGAGACACCTTACCTGCTCTGGAGCTTGTACATGGGATCCTGGGAAACTGGCAGGAGTCAGCAAAGGATAAGAATTCGTACCAAAGTTAGCTCTCTTGGATCTTGGTCTATGGTGCCTATTCAAGAAAGGAGGGTAAAAGTTCTGTACTGTCCCTTATTTTCCAAATTCAGATTAGCAGGAGAAAACTAACATTCGTGAGAATTTATTCTTATATTGTGACTCTGGTTAAAATTTGCTTTTGGGTATCCATTGGTTATCGCTTCTGTCCCTCGCAGGGACAGCTGTTCCTTTCCTATTTGCCTTGCATGTTGTGAGAACTTGGTTTGGCTTCTGCCTGCCTCCCTGGGGCATGCAGGTTGTTGGCTCTGAATGTAGAGGCAGCTCGGCTGTCGTTGGTTTGGGGGTCCTGAAAATATGGCCAGACAGAAATGTGGGCTGCACATCATTTACAGTTATGTCTTACTGTCTGTAGCCAGCCTCTCAGGGGAACTAAGACTTTCATTTGGCTATCTTTGGGGATGCTCTGGATCTTGGGAGAATTTTCTCTCTTGTACCCTCCTTGTACCATCCCTCAGGAGGGATGCCTCCTGAGTTAGTAGTTAAGTCATAAAAGGTTTATTGATTTTGGCTGAGTCATTTGGGGTATATCTTTGGTTTAAAAGAAAATGGGGAGAAAAGGAGTTTAATACTTCCAGGGGTATTTCTGTTTGCCCTAGTTGAATCTTTTTTTTTTTTTTTTAAAGATTTTATTTCTTTATTTGACAGAGAGAGACACAGTGAAAGAGGGAACATAGCAGGGGGAGTGGGAGAGGGAGAAGTAGGCTCCCTGATGTGGGGCTCGATCCCAGGACCCCAGGATCATGACCTGAACTGAAGGCAGATGCTTAACCGACTGAGCCACTCAGGCACCCCGTCCTAGTTGAATCTTAATAAGATGTTTGAAAAGGGTTTTTTTGTTTTGTTTTGTTTTGTTTTAAGAAGTTCTACAGTCAGAAATTGTCCAAACTGGAGGCCAATATTCAGAGCCTGATAGGAACATTTTATAAAGGTCTCCTCTCCTAAGCTAAAATGAACCTATATACTTCTAGGAGGAAAAAAAATCCTGAAATTTTTGTAGGATTTATCAAAACATTCCAGAGACACATAGCTCTAAATCTAGAACATGGGAATCTTTTAAAATTTTTTGGTTGGAAATCCTCTCTCTGATATAAAGAAGCAAAGAGAAAAAAGTTTATTTGAAGGGGTGGGTCAGCCCTCTGGTATCATTCAAACTGTAATCCAGTTCTTTGAGGATTAAAAGCAACTCTTCTTACTTACAATTGAGTCTTTAAATAACCAGAAATGTGGCTCTAGAAACAATTCAAAGTCTTCCTCGGCCTACCAACCCCAAACCTCCCTATCCATCTCAAAATGTTGTAAATATTTTAAAAGATCAGGACAGTGGAAATGGAACTTTCTTACAGATAAGAAAAAGAAAGAAAACTTTAAATAGTAATGGCCTTGGATTTCTGATAGTAGACAAATATACCCCAAAGACCTTAGGAGAAAACATATTCTTTCTTTGTCCCTTGAAGATGTAAGTTTTACCATGTCTTTGAAATGTAAACATTCCAAGAGATAACTAAAACACTGCCTAGACTGATGGGAAAAAAAAGAGCCTTTTCAAAATATAAACTCCTATGAAAGTTTCTTTGCCCCAAATCTAGTTCACAGCCTCCGTAAGATTACTTGTCAAGGGTGACTGTGTAATCTTACAAGTCTTCTCCATAAACATAAATAAAGAAGCTTTAACCATCTGAGCAGGTAAACTTAACTTGTTCTACCTGTTAGAAAACTAATTTGGATTCAACTCTTGTTTATAAAGTAGTGAGTTTTGTATTATTGTACCTGACTCATGGCTAAAAGTTTTAAAGGTAAAGCTGTAAGGTCTCTGTATCTGTCTGTTTATATACATCTGTAGATGTGTGTTATGTTTACATGATAATTATACATAATTATCAGATTATATATAATTTCTGACTCCGGGTGGTAGTGCCAAAATTAATTTGTAAAAAAAGCTCTATTTAACTGGCATAAAGAAATGTAAGCACTAATGTAAATTAAGAATTACTAAAACTCCCAGAAATACAGAAACTAACCCAAATGATTTTCAGGCTCGCGTGATTTGGGATAGTCTTCAGTTAAAAAGCTAGTTTACCTTAGTCAGTTTGATTAAAATAGGCACGTCTTCAGAGTTATCAACATTAAATACAATGCAGATACCCAACTTTTATTCTAACTGGGCTTATTAATCAAATAAACTCATGATGTCTCTGTTACAAAATTTGTCAGCAAGAAAAATTATGGTTTATGGCTAACTTTGTGTAATGTCTCGTAAAATTTCCACGTGTAATCTAAACATAATTGTTAAGAGCAAGCGAATTAAACAAAAGTAAAATAAACTTTATAAGTAAAATGTTCAATAATAAGGTATGTCTACTTAAATACTTCCCCCTTGGTGATTACACCCTTAGAATTTTGCTAAATCAAATGATAAAAATTCACTGAATATCTAGATCATTTCTAAATAACAGAAAATACGGATAGATTATTAATTGAACATAAGTGTACCACTTTGGGCTTCTAATTAGAGAGACACCAAAGATACTTGGATCCATTAATAAACATATCATGTGCCACACTAAAAAAATCACACTATGAAGAAGCATATGGCTCTAGAAATTGTGAGATATATTCCTAGATTTGCCAATCTAAAGAATGCTGATGTAAGCAGTTCACAATTGCTTGCTTAGTTTTCATTACAAATTAAGGTTTTTGAAAGTGAGGCATTCTAATTAATATACATAACTATAATTAGTAACAGGAACAACTTTGTATGCGAGGAATGTAGGATATGTTTTTAGCTGAGAAAAGGTATGAAGTATGGAGATGTGTTTAGATGTATAAAAGAAAATATATTCTCCTAAAATTGAATAATTGGTTATTTCAGAATGAGAAAGAGGAGAATAAAGGGTAATAAATGGATATAGTAATTTGGGAAGAGAGGCAATCTTACCTCGTGTAGTTGAGCTGGGTATAAGTGAATGACTTTTCAAGATTTTATTTATTTGACAGAGAGAGAAAGAACAGGCACGCACAAAATAACATAAGCAGGGGAAGTGGGAGAAGCAGGCTCCCTGCTGAGCAGAGAGCCTGATGCGAGGCTCAATCCCAGGACCCTGAGATCATGACCTGAGCCGAAGGCAGACCCTTAACCAACTAAGCCACCCAGGCGCCCCTAAGTGAATAATTTTATTATAAGGTTTTGAATACTAAGGTTTAATATCAAGAGTGTACTTCTGTAAAACTAAAAATTATCTTACATCTGCTAAAAGGACACAGCTTTCTTGAACCACTGGTCTGTTTTAGACAAGAGATTATGGAAGTTTTTTGGTATCTTTTAAATAACAGATCTGTAACAAAAATTATGTCTTAACCAAAATAACTTCCTATGTTTCATGTTGTCTTTATCAGGTCTTTGTTTACCTACAAAACAAGACAAAAAAAACCAAACCAAGTCTTCTCAATATGAAAAGAGCTAAGTGTTGCACACAACTATGTAAACTTCAATATCTGTCCTTAAATCATATGTTGCTTTTGTTAGATACATAATTACGTACAGTTTCATAGTGATCTGTGTCCTATTTAGTCAAGTGCCCAAAACCTTGTACTATTTTGACAAACTTCTCAAACTTCTCATTTTGTCCTTTTGGCTTCTGAATTAATTTTGGGATTGTCTACAGGATCCCTGAAACATCTCAAAATATTTGTCAGTTCTCTTTATAAAGAATAAAAAGAAAGTTGTTACATTAAACTTATTTGATATGTTAAATTGCATGGGAAGCATCATCAAACAAGAAGTGATTCTAAACATTTTTTAGGTAATATTTGTATGGATTATTAATATTAGCATCTCAGACATTATATAACATTCCTAGAAACCTGATGTTCTTGCTATAATGTTATCAGTTGCCATTCTAGTTACTATCTTAAAACATATGTCACAAAACAACCAAGTTCTCTCATCAATTGCACTAATATAAACTTTCATCAGATCTTTAACCATGGCCGTTTCTTAGATGTATAGCTGACATATATTTTGGGTATATAACATGGTGATTTGACAATTATATACATTATGCTATGCTCCCCTCGATAACTTTATTTATCATCTGTTACCACACAATGTTATTACAATAGCATTGACCACATTCCCTATGCTGTACTTTTTATCTGTATGACCTATCTTATAACTTGAAATTTGTACCTCTTAATCTCCTTTACTTATTTTGTGGATCTCCCAAGGCCCTCCCTACTAGTAACTGCCAGGTTTTTTTCTTCTGTATTTATAATTCTGTTTCTGGTTTGTTGGTTCATTTATTGTGTTTTTTAGATTCCACATATAAGTGATAACATACAGTATTTGTCTTTGACTCATTTCCCTTAGCATAAAACCATTTGTTCATCCATGTATTTGGAAATTGCAAGACCTTTTTTTTTTTTTAATATTCCATTGTGTGTGTGTATGAGTGTGTGTGTGTGTGTGTGTTCGAATCCACATATAAGTGCAAACATGTGGTATTAATCTTTTGCTGTCTTATTTTGCTTAGCATAATACCCTCCAAGCCCATCCATGTTGTGTCAAATGGCAAGGTTTCATTTTTCTAGCTCGTAATACTCATGTGTATGTGTTTGTGTGTGTGAGTGTGATATAACAAAGTGGTCTAGCTGCAGTTTTTTGCATATATTGTTTTCCCAACAACAGTATTTGAAAAGACTGTCATTTCTCTATTGTATATTTTTGCCACTTTTAGTATAGACAGTATAAGCACTGGTTTATTTGTGGCTCTCTATCCTGTTCGTTTGATCTATGTATCTACGTTTATGTCAGTACCATACTGTCTTGATTGCTATAGCTTTGTAGTATATCTTGAAATCTGGGATTATGATACCTTCACCTTTACTTTCTCTCTTATGATTGCTTTATCAATTCAGGTGCTTTTGTGATTCCAAACAAATTTTAGTGTTATTGTGCTAGTTTTGTATTTTATCCTTTCTGATGCAATTATAACGGGATTATTTTACTTTCTCTTTCTGCTACTTATTACTGTAGAGAAATGTAACAGATTTCTGTGTATTAATTTTATCCTGCAAATTTACTGAATTCATTTATTCGTTCCAGTAGTTTATGGGTGGAATCTTAAGGGTTTTCTCTATGTAGTAACATGTCATCTGCAAACAGTGAAAGTTTAATTTGTTTCTTACTAATTTTGATGCTTTTTTTTTCTTGTCTGATTGCTGTGGCTAGGCCTTCCAGTACTATGTCGAACAAAAGTGGCAATCACAGACATTCTTGTCTTGTTTTTTTTTTTTTTTAAGATTTTATTTTTATTTATTTGACACAGAGAGAGAGATCACAAGTAGGCAGAGGCACAGGCAGAGAGAGGGGGGGAAGCAGGCTCCCCACCAAGCAGAGAGCCCGTTGTGGGACTTGATCCCAGGACCCTGAGATTGTGACCTGAGCCGAGGCAGAGGCTTTAACCCACTGAGCCACCCAGGCGCCCCTCTTGTCTTGTTTCTGATCTTAGAGGAAAAGCTTCAGTTTGCCGCCACTGAGTATGAGGTTAGTGGTGTCACATATGGCTTTTACTATGCTAAGGTATGTTCTAAAACTACTTTGAGACTTTTTAATCATAACCGAATATTGTACTTTGTGAAATCTTTTTTCTGCATCTATCATATAGCTTTTATCCTTTTGATGTGATATATCACATTGTTTGATTTGTGGATGTTGAACCATCCCTGCATCCCTGGAATAAATCCCACTTGATTTTGGTGAATGGTCCTTTTAATGTATTATTGATTCAGTTTGCTAATATTTTGTTGAGGATTTTTGCATCCATGTTCATTAGGGATATCAGCCTGTAGTTCTATTTTTTGTAGTGTCTTTGTCAGGTATTCATATCATGGTAATGCTGGCCTCATAGAATGAATTGGAAATTATTCCTTTCTCTATTTTTTCTGAAATGTGAGAAAAATAGGAATTAACTTTTTTAATTGTTTAGTAGAATTCATCTGTGAATCCATTTAGTCCTGCCTTTTTGTTTGTAGTTTAGGAGTTTTTTGATTACTAATTCAATTTTGTTACTAGTAATTGGTCTATTCAGATTTTCTATTTCTTCCTCATTCAGTTTTAGATCGTACATTTCTAGAAACTTATCCAGTTCTTCCTGGTTGTCCAATACATTGACATATAATTTCTTACATCATTTCTTGTAATCCTCTTTGTTTTTACGATGTCAGTTGTTACTTTCCTTTTTTCGTTTCTCATTATATTTATTTGAATCCTCTTTTTGTTGATAAGTCTGGCTAAATGTTTCTCAATTTTTTTCTCTTTTCAAAGAAGCAGTTCTTGGGGCACCTGGGTGGCTCAGTCGTTAAGCGTCTGCCTTCGGCCCAGGTCATGATCCCAGGGTCCTGGGATCAAGCCCCGCATCAGGCTCCCTGCTCTGCCAGGAAGCCTGCTTCTCCCTATCCCACTCCCACTGCCTGTGTTCCTTCTCTCACTGTGTCTCTCTCTGTCAAATAAATAAATAAAATCTTAAAAAAAAAAGCAGTTCTTGGTATCATCTTTTTTTTGTCTCTATTTAATTCATTTCTGCTTTGATCATTACTATTTCCTTTTACTTAATAACTTTGGGTTTTGTTTGTTCTCTTTCTAGTTCTCTTGGGTTTAAAGTTAGATTATTTGAGGTTTCTTTTTTGTTTCTTAGGGTACACCTGTATCACTATAAACTTCTCCCTCAGAAAGGCTTTTGATGTATCTCAAAGATTTTGGATTGTTGTATATTTTCATTTGTCTCTGTGTATTTTTTCTCTTTGATTTCTTCATTGACATTGTGCTCAGAAAAGATATTTGATATCATTTCAATCTTCTTAAATTGAGACTTGCTTTATGGCCCAATATATGATCTATCCTGGAGAATGTGTCATGTATACTTGAAAAGAATGTGTATTCTGCTATTTTTGGATGGACTGTTGTGTGTTTATGTGTGTATCTCTTAAGTTCACCTGGTCTACTGTGTTGTTCACATCCACTGTTGCCTGATTAGTTTTCTATGTGGATAATCTACTCACCGATATAAGTTGGGTGTTAAGGTTCCTACTAATACTGTCGTAATATCAACTTCTCTCTTTATGTTTGTTAATGTTTGCTTTATGTGTTTAGGTCCTCCTGTGTTGAGTGCATAGATATTTACGATTGAGAAATATTCTTGTTGGATTGATCTCTTTTTATCATTATTTAATGCCCTGTTTCTTGGTACAGTCTTTAAAAGTCTTTCTTTATAAGTATTGCTACCCTGGACTTTTAAAAATTTCACTTCCATTTGCATGAAATATCTTTCTCCATGCCTTATTTTTTGGTCTGTATATGTATTTAAGTCTGAGGTGAGTCTATTGTAGACAGTATATAGGTAGGTCTTGCTTTTTTTTTTTTTTTTCTTTCTTTTATCCATTTGGCTGCCCTATTCCTTTAGATTGGAGCATTTGGACCATTTAAAGTAATTATTCATAGGCATGTATTTATTGCCATTTTGGTTGCTTTTGCAGTTTTTCTTTTTCTTTTGCTCTATTTCTTCATGATAGATGACTTTATTTAATGTCATGCTTGAATTCCTATTTTTTTTTTTTTTTGTCTATTATAGGCTTTGGTTTGTGATTACCAAGAGGTTTATGTATAATATCTTCCATATATCCCAGTCTATATTAGGTTTATGGTCATTTAAGTTAGAACACATTATAAAAGAACTACATTTTAACTTCCTTTCTGTTTTATGTTGTCATATTTTATATCTTTTTATTTGAGTATTCTAACTTTAAATATAATTAATTTTACTTTTGTCTTTTAACCTTCCATACTAACTTTACAAGTGATTTATCTACTACCTTTACTGTGTGTTTGCTTTTACTCATAAAATTCAAAAAATGTCTATTTCTTTCACTTTTACCTATGGCATTTTTTTCTCCTCAAAAAGATCCCTTAAAATTCTTTTAAAATCTGGCTTAGTGGTGATGAGCCTCTCTAACCTTTGTCTGGGAAACTCCCTCTCTCCTTCAATTCTGTATGATAATCTTGCTGAGCAGAATATTCTTCATTATAGGTTTTCCCCTTCAGCACTTTGACATATTCTGCCATTGCCTTCTGGCTTGCAGTTTCTTCTGAAAAATCGGCTGACAGTCTTCTTTTTTTTTTTTTTTTAACCATGTCCATTTTTCCTTTTGTCATTGAAGACCATTATTGTTTGACTCTGATACTTTTCAAGGAGATTCACAGAAAGGACTCTGACAAGTACAGAATTTTGATAGCTTTCCAATCATACCACTAAACTGAGTAAGAATCTACAGAACTCTAATCGTGAAACTGATGGGTTTACACAACTGCTAACAAAAGAGCAAAATCAGAATTAATTATAAGGAACTGAATATATGCATGAGGATAATTATAATTTTTTGTGACTTTTTCTTTGAAACATTTGCTGGTTTGTAATATTTTGTTTTTCCAGATTTAAGGAAAACTTTTCTTCTTTTCTCTTAAGCTATCTATGACTTAATTTGGAAAATGATACCTTTGTGAACAAAAATGAAACAGTTGCTTTCTCTTCCTTCCTAGTTTCTGCAGAATTCAGGAGCCCTTAGAGAGGAGTCTTATTTCCATGGTGATATAGCTATTTGTGTAAGTTCAATAAAAGTATGTTCTTTCTATAGCAGGACACACTTGGAAACATTGGTTATATTACCAACGCTTTGATTGGAATGTTCTCTTTGATAACAATGCACATAGAATATTCTATGATCAGACAGTTTTAAAGAATGACTTTATGAAGCCAGTAAATCCCCTTTGGAAAATTGCCCTGGCTCCTTGCTCACTTGGTTCCTGAAATCCTTGCCAGGTGAGTAAGGAAGGTCACTTCCTGGTAGTATCAGTTATCTCAGGGTATTTTGGGGACCTCAAGAAAATAATCATCCCTAATCTATAGATATTTAGCAAAGTCTAGTGGCAAATCCTTAACTTGGGATTTCTAGCCTCAAGAGGCTTTTAAAAGTCTAATTCGAGATTCCTTATAAAAGCAAACTTTAGGGATGTGTGTGTGGCTCAGTCAGTTAAGTGTCTGCCTTCCGCTCAGGTTATGATACTGGAGTCCTTGGACTGAGCCCTGCATCGGGCTTTCTACTTGGTGGGGGGCCTGCTTCTCCCTCTCTCTGCCACTCCCCCTACTTGTGCTTGCTCTGTCAAACAAATAAAATCTTTAAAAAAAGCAAACTTTAAAAAAGCCTCTATGGTTAATCACTATTCTTGCTGCAGTTACCTAAATAATCAGGCCAAGTGTAAGGAGACTAGACTAGATTTTGCAAACAAATTAGTCTCAGATTATATCTGTGATAGAAATAAGGTTGATTATAAACAGAAAAAAATGTTTTAATGGGAAACTATAATGCACCTGTGTGGATATTGGATTTTAGACCTAGTTGTTGTTTTTAAGCTTTTGTTATTTACCCACAAGCCCAGAGCCTAAATTCTTCTAGCTTCCTCAAATACCTGGCTACCTGTCTCCAAAGTAAACATTTCCAGCCTTCCCCCAACCAACCCTTCTGATATGGAATTAATAGGAACAAAGGTTACTTTTCCCCCCAGCAAACTAAAGCTGGACAACTCTATATAAACTAAAGAGAAATCACCACAAGAGCTCATGTATGGACAATTTTTGTGCCTTTTGCTATGTGAGCCACTCAGGAGGATCACCAGAGTCACTCACACTGCAAACCAGCAGAAGCACTCCAGTTGTCACTGCCTGCTCTCATTCCCGTCTGAGGATGCTTCCAACCTAGCACCTAGAAATTTTACTGATTTGCTTCTCAGTAGGGAAGACGGATAGTCTGCTCCAACCACTAAGCACTGGTTTTCTTCTGCTTTCACAGGAATGCCTCTTTTTAAATACTAATTGCTGGCACCACAGGGGCCTAACTGGGAGTCCACTTGCATCACCACATCCCAATGAGACAAAACCCTTTAACTGATCTCCCTATTCTCAGGACTGAGAGACTGCTTCAGCAAAGCTATGGCACGGTCTGCCCACTCATCTTTTGGACTGAAAATTCTTGAAAGTTTCGAAAGTGAGAATGAAGTGTATCAGATTATGCCATTCCAAAATATGCTTCCAGACCCGACCCCCTATTCCTTCTAGCCTAGGAGTACAGACCCATGTATTGCAAGTGGTGTTGGCAGAGCAAAAACACCTCCTTGCTCAGCTAAAAGATAATCAGGTCCAACTTTGGACAGAGAGTCCAAGGATTTTTTTTGGGCAGCTGCTGCTTTAGATCAGCTTCTGCAATAGCTTCAAGAGTGAAGGACACGTTCCTAGTGATAGTCTCCTTTGCACTTCCTCCTAACCAGGGGCATATGTATCTGCCAAAGGAAGCCGATTTTGAATTTCAAATGCCTCCTGATAATTTCTGCTGGAGTCTGTGGCTTGGGACTAGGAAGGTGATAGCCATCGGCGCCAGTAAAACTTTAGGGTCTGCAGACTATATAGATTTTTTTATTCAGGTCACCCTTGCCTTATGTCCCTTTACGTGGAGTCTTGGGGAAAGTTTCTCTGGGTTTGGGGTCGTTAAGCAGTGACAGAGAAACGGACCTCCAGGATTAGGGAACCTAACATGGTAGAGAGAAGGCTGAGATTGTTCCAGAGAAACTTGGATGTTGGAAATCAGGGAGTTTGTGACAGGCAGGACTATAGGATCAACTGTGCTGTAGCAAATCTACGAGTACTTGGAGATTAAGTTACCTCCCTTACCATGGCCTGAGATGTGTTAAATGGCATTATCTTTCTAGGCCAGAGCAAGGCCAAAGGTAAACAAAAGAATCATAAAGCTCTTCATGATGTTAGAATTGGCAAAAGGTGGTCAGAGAGTGAAAGAGAAATGGAAAGAAATATTTTGATCTCATATCATGAGAGGAGGCTTTCTTCTTCCATCTCAGTTATGTCTCTCCCTAGTCAATGTAATTTTTGAGGTCTCCAGCATTTGCACAGGACCATATATCAGGAGAATCCTCCTTCAGCTGTGAAATATGCACCTAGTGTTTAACACATTGTGATCTGGCAGCATTGTCAGTTGTCAAGAATATCTGGTAGGGTCCTTTCCATGAGTCTCACTTTTGCAAAAGCATTGGAGTAAAGCAATAGCTACCTGTAAAGGACAAGACTTAAAAATGTCTACGGTGAGGGGCGCCTGGGTGGCTCAGTCGTTAAGTGTCTGCCTTTGGCTCAGGTCATGATCCCAGCGTCCTGGGATCGAGCCCCGCATCGGGCTCCCTGCTCGGCAGGAAGCCTGCTTCTCCCGCTACCATTCCCTCTGCTTGTGTTCCCTCTCTCACTGTGATTCTCTCTGTCAAATAAAAAAAAAAAAAAAAAAATCTTTAAAAAAAAAAAATGTCTACAGTGAAAGACCTGATGAGAGTTCATTATAATGAAATTAACAAGGAAATCTGGTTGTTTCTTTGACATACAGCATTTTAAGATAATAACTTCTCTTACGGAATTATGAGTGATAACATTATACTAGGACATACCTGATTTTTAGGAATTTCATACAATTTTTATAACTATTATAGTAATAACATTAATATGCATCTACACAAATATAACCTAAAGGGTTTATCATCACTTGTTTGACAATGCTTCCCATGTAACTTCACATGCCAAGTAAACCTAATGTTTAAATTTCTCTTTTAGAAGCTGAAATACAAATCCTTTGAGATTTTCCAGCGATCCTCTGGAAATCTCAAAGTTACTGTGAGGTCAAAAGGACTGAGTTTAGAGTTTTGGGAAGCTGTCAAAATGTCAAAAGTTCTGAACATTTGACTGATAGAATCACAGACCATTGTTAAATATTACTCAATTATCTCTTTAATTCAAGTGACAATAGAAGATTTTAAAGACAGATACAGAAGGTTATGTACTTGTGAACAAAACTTAGCTTTTTTAATATTGTAAGGACTGGGTTTTCTTAAGTAATAAAAGACCTGATAAAGATAACATGAAGCACAGTAAATTATTTTGATAAGATATAAAATCATTGCTTTCCAAGTAGATTATCCAAAAAGTTAAAAAGAAAACCTTTCCACAATATGTTATCTAGTGTAGACCAATAGTCCAAGGAAACTTTGTGCTATTAACAGAGAATAAAATGAATTCTAATTTGGTGTTTAGTTTTCATATTAAAACTCATTAAAAGGGTACCTGGATGGCTCACTCAGTTGGTTAAGCATCTGACTCTTGATTTCATCTTGGGTCATGATCTCAGGGTCGTGGGATTGAGCCTTGTGTTGGGCTCTGTCTTCAGCAGGAGTCTATTTGGAACTCTCTCCCTTTCCCATTGCTCAAGTACATGCTCTCTCTAAAATAAATAAAAAAATATTTTAAAAAACCTCATTAAAAACTTTCAGTCCATTCCAATCTTAGCCAGTTTAACCACACATAACATTCCTTTCCCAAGATTCTTTTTCCACAATACTTACACAATTTTGTTTTAGATCCATTCTTATTTTGTCTTATGTTTTTCCCCCCCTTTTTCTAAATCTGGAATAATTAATTTTGCTTGCCTTACGTATTTTTCATACACAGTTGTTTCCTTTCACCCTTATTATTTCCAAGTAATTTTAGTTGTATATATTGATTAGCATTCTTAACCCTTAGAATTCTTAATTCCTAGTGAAAACTAAGAAATAAGCAGTTGTAGACTGTTACACTAGCATTCTGTGGACCGGCAGATTTACACATTTTATAATTTCTAGAAATATATTCTTCCTCATAGTAGTTTTTTTATTGTGGCACAAACACGACAGACCCAGACAGAATCTTTAATTCTATAAAAGGAAGTCAAAGTGGATAAATCTATATTTCAATATTTTATTATATTCAGAAATAATCTAGATACTTAATGAATACCTGTCATTTAAATTATCTCTATATAAATGTAATATTTCAAGTTACTAAAAAGATTTAGAAACTATTTTTAAGTAGACATACCATAAAACATAATTATTATTGAACAGTTCATTTAAACAATTTTATCTTACTCATATTGATTTACTTGTTTTTAGCAATTATGTTTACATTACTGTAAGTTTCATGAGACATTAAACAGCTAATCATCATGTCGAGTTATTTTTCTTGCTGATAAATTCTGTAGCAGAGGTAACATAGCTAATTTAACTCTTAGCAAACCTAGGTAGAATTTGTATGTCTGCATTGTATTTAATGCTGATAACTCTAAAGATATGACTGTTTTAATTAAACTGACAAACTTAAACTAGTTTTTACTTATTGAAGATTATTCTAGATCACATGAACTTGAAAAACATTTGGGTAGTTTCTATATTCCTGAGAGTATATTCAAGCCAGTCAAAGAGTTATTCACAAATTAATTTTGGCAATATCATCCAGAGGTTGAGATATATATATATATATACACACACATATATATACATATACATATGTCATTTATGTATATATATATGTATCGTGTATATGTATATATATATGTGTGTGTGTATATATATGTATATATATGACAAATACATACTTATATGTATGTAACAGACATACATAACATAAACATACAGAAAGATACAAATATAGACCTTACAGCTTTTGTTTTAAAATTTTAGGTGCTCGCTTCGGCAGCACATATACTAAAATTTTAGCCATGAGACAGGTGTGATAATGTAAAACTCACTAGTTTACTTTTAAAAAGTTGGATCCAAATTATGTTTCTGACAGATGGAATAAGTTCAGGTTAATTGCCCAGATGGCTTAAACTTTTCACTATTCGTGTTGAAAATTTTTAAGATTTTTTATTTGCCTAGTTTCCAATAAGCGTTTCATTTTCTTTTTTCCTTCTGATAAAAATTACTTGTCTGAAGTCTTCATTTCAAAGAGTTGGCCCTCATTTCTGAGAGAAAACAGGGTAGAATATTTATATCTCAAAGGCACATAAAAAAGAATGAAAGTTCTTCCAAGAAGGACTTTTGTTTCCTAAGACCAGAATTTTTACAGTATCTACCAGCCTTTTGAGATAAATAGGGGAGGTCTGCAGACCGGTGAAAAGGATAGGTAGGCTTTTTCTGTTCTGTAAAGACTCAACTTTTAAGACAAGTTGTACAAGTTGTCCTCAATTTTTAGGACAGTTATTTTTAATTCCTCAAAGAATTGGGTTGCAACCTGAATGATAAGATGGAAATCAAAAGATTCCTATGTTCTAGATTTAGAGCTGTTTGTCTTGGAATGTTTCAGTAAGTCTTCCCACAAAGGTTTCAGAATATTTTTCTTTCCCTCTGGGGACATAGTTTCATCTTAGCTCAGGGGGGAAGGTCTTTTAAAAAGTTCCTCTCAGGCTCTAACAGCTTCCAGTGTGACCAAGTTTTGACCACAGAGCTTCTTGAGAGAAGTCCTTTTGAATATCTTGCCAGGTTTCTATAAGGACAAATAGTAAATATTCCTGGCAGTATTAAACAACTTCATAGACACAAGACATATCCTCAAAGAGGCTACAAAATAGACAACTCTTCTAAGACCAAAAGATAACCCAAAGACAGATAATTCCCCTGAGAGCTGCAATAGTTGGTAGGACTCTAGCAGCAAATGGGGTACAACCCACATCTCTGTTCAGCCATATCTAGCTGGAAGTGGGGTGTGACTCACATTTCTATCCAGCCGTATTTATGGGGCCCGCAACCGCATGGTTGGCAAGCCGAGTTTTCAGGACACGAAATGAGATAAACAAGAAGTCAATATCTTTCTCTGAAAGAGAAAATATATACAACTAATGGGTACCAAAAAGCAAATTCATAAAGTCACAACTCAAGATTCTTGATAGTCTTACAAATGATTTTTGCCTGCAAATCTGAACTTGGAAAAAAAGAGATTAAGTGGAATTTTACCTTTTTCTATCAGGCACCACAGGTAGATCTGGGAGACGTATCTTTGATAAGAATTACCCTTTGGGGGTGCCTGGGTGGCTCAGTTGGTTAAGCATCTGCCTATGGCTCAGGACATGATCCCAGGGTCCTGAGATTGAGCCCCATGTTGGGCTCCCTGCTCAGTGGGGAATCTGCTTCTCCCTCTCCCTCTGCCTCTCTCCCTGTTCCTTCTCCTCCTCTCTCTCTCAAATAAATAAATAAAATCTTAAAAAAAATTATTCTTTGCCAGCTTCTGCCAGTTTTCTCAGGATTCCATCTGTAGGTTCTAGAGGGAGTAGGGTATCCCAGCAGGTCTCATTCTGGCCACCAGAAACTTAGAAGAGGAAAAATAATATAATTTTGTCTCTTACCCTTTATGGTGAGTGCTGCCCTGAGATTCCTCTTTTCCTAGGCTACCTTCTAAATTCAGTTGAAGTAAGTTAAAAGTTCTCTACTGTGGCCATTGCAATTTGAAATTTTTTTGGATAAGGTTAACCTGTTTGTTAAGCCTTAAAACAAGATTTTATTTAGCTTAGACTTCACCCTAGGCCTGGTCCAGTTTAAGTTGTATGCTGTCCAGTTGTATGCAGCCCAGACCCAGTTCAGTTTCGAAGTCAGAGCCAGTCCAACTCTGGCCAGATTCGGGAACTAGTCATGGAGAAAGAAATGCTCAAATAAAGTCTGAAAGCATACAACAAAAACCTGCAGAGCCAGGATGAGAAAAGGACTTACCTACAATCTTCAGAGGCTAGAAAGCAGTAAGTTCAAGGGGTTTGCTTGGTTGCTTATTGCTCCTGAGGCCTGTCAGGGGTGTCTCAGTTCCTTCTTCTGATACTAAAACTTTAACTCAGCTAAAGGTAAACTGAGGCATGTTAAATACTTGAATTTATTTGATTACTTTAATCAAATTTAAATTTAATTAATTTAATCAAATTTTAATTAATTTGATTATTTAATTCGAAATTAATTTGAATCTGGCAGGAAGAGCTCTAGAAAATGAAAAACTTTTTTTTTTTTTTTTTTTTTAAAGATTTTATTTATTTGACAGAGAGAAACACAGCGAGAGAGGGAACACAAGCAGAGGGAATGGTAGCGGGAGAAGCAGGTTTCCCACAGAGCAGGGAGCCCGATGAGGGGCTCGATCCCAGGACCCTGGGATCACGACCTGAGCGGAAGGCAGACGCTTAACGACTGAGCCACCCAGGCACCCTGAAAATGAAAAACTTTTATAAAGAGAAATGAGTGGGAATAGGAAGTTACTATACTAGGCAAAAAAGAAGGTTGGTTTTTGCAAGGTTACTTTTCTTTCAGGGATGGCGAGGGGCTGTTAGGCAGATTACCTAAGTGCTGATCAGGAGAGTACTGACGGAATCATTTAAATGGAATCATTTAAGATTCCGTTTCTGGGGGGCACCTGGGTGGCTCAGTCGTTAAGCCTCTGCCTTCGGCTCAGGTCATGATCCCGGAGTCCTGGGATCGAGGCCCGCATCGGGCTCCCTGCTGGACAGGAAGCCTGCTTCTCCCGCTACCACTCCCTCTGCTCGTATTCCCTCTCTCACTGTGTTTCTCTCTGTCAAATAAATAAAATCTTTAAAAAAAAAAAAAAAAAAGATTCCATTTCTGAGAGAGCTGAAACTTTAAGTCTTGGTTTTATGACATGGGGGGTAGTATAAATGACTCCACTTTGGGTTTGTTGTCTTTTGTTGTTAGGGTTGTTTTTTTTATTTTTAACTTTTTTTAAAGATTTAATTTATTTATTTGACACAGAGAGAGATCACAAGTAGGCAGAGAGGCAGACAGAGAGAGAAGGGCAAGCAGGGTCCCTGCTGGGCAGAGAGGCCGATGTGGGGCTCCATCCCAGGACCCTGAGATCATGACCTGAGCCGAAGGCAGAGACTTTAACCCACTGAGCCACACAGGCGCCCCTAAGGTTGTTTTTGTTTTTTAAAGAGCAAGAGGGAGGGAGGACATAAGGGAGAGAGAGGAGAGAGTGGAGGAGGGAAGAGGGAGAATCTCAAGCAGGTTCCTCACCCAGCCCAGCCCAGAGCCCCACATGGGGCTCGATCCTACAATCCTGAGATGAAATCAAGACCTGAGGTGAAATCAACAGATGCTTAACCAACTGATCCAACCCAGGCGCCTCTTTTTGTTGCTGCTATTTAAAAGCAATCTTATTGCTAGATAATTTCATTGATTCCCAGATCAATGTCTCACCCGGATTCTACTCCTAAACCTGAGCTCTACACATGCAAATTTCTTCCGAATGTCTCCACTTGGAAATTCTCACCCTCACCAGCAGAGATACATTAGCTCATACTAGCTTGTGGGAGCTTATTGTGCTCATCTTTTCCCAACCCCTTGTGCCACGACATCATCTTGGTAGCTTGAAAGTGGCCATGATGGGTAGATTTGCATGATGGGAATCACCAAATGGGTTTTTCTCCTATCCCCTACTCCTCAGGATAGGTTTATCAGTACGCTACTGTTAACAGAAATCTCAAGTCGCTACTGTTCACAGAAATCTCAAGTCACTTCGTTCAATGGAATGTTTTCTATTCTTCTGATTTCTTCCTCTCCCTCTTTTTGTGAATGGCATCACTATTCAGAAAACTGGCCACAGTCTTTGACTCATTTAATTCCCTTATGTTTTATATTCAGTCATTCTCGGTCATGATTGAGTCAATGTGCAGAGACCATAGTTGTCCATTTCATCACTAGTAAAAGAAAAGTGGCTAAGTAATGGAATGTTTATCTTAGGGTTGTAGGTCTAGTGTCCTATCACAGGCCTATGAAGGAAACTAGAATATGTCACCCCAAAATTTGCCCCTTTGACATAAAAATTATTTTGAGCTGCAGGCAATTAAGAAATAGCAATTACAAAACAAAAGCAAACAAACAAAAAAACAAAACAAACTCCCCCCAAACCTAAGCCAACCCTCATTTTATTGGTGATAGACTTATTAGCCCAGAGATGGCACCAGAGGAATCTACAAACAAACTTGTTAAACTAACCCTTACTTACCTCAGTTAGGAAGTTAAGGAAGCTAACTAGTAAAGGAAGTTAAGAAGTACCTAGCCTTAGTTTGACCAGCACTAGCCCAAACCCCTATGTCTTCACAAATTTATTGTTTGTCTAAAAGATGTCA
>CM053613.1:81682061-81710332 GCA_028646535.1 Procyon lotor | reverse complement strand
GGGTTGTGGACAGTGGGGAGGGTATGTGCTGTTAAGTGCTGTGAAATGTGTAAGCCCGAAGATTCACAGACATGTACCCTGGGGCAAATAATACATTATATGTTAATAAAAATTAATAAAAATAAATAAAAAAAAATTCAATGAAATTTATATGCTGTTCTGTTACTCTGTCAGTTTAATTTTCACACCAAACCAGTGACCCAAAGAGGGTTGAGGAAAACTCCCCTCCGCCCCCACACCCGCAAAGCACGATTTTTGTGTTTCCCAGCCTCCACTGTGTCTGGGTGTGGCCATGGGCCTGAGTTGTCTGAAGTGGAGTGAAGACAAAGGGGGGCGTGTGCCATTCCCTGGCCTTTCCCTTAAGGCCATGATATGGCTCCTCCATGCTCTCCTCTCTCTTCCTACTTGATGCAAACTAAATAGGGAAGCAGCCTGGCTTTGACCATGGGCATGATGACAATATCCCAACAGGGGTATTCTTAAAACCCCTTTGTAACATGGGCCCCTTTGGCAGTCTAATGAAGCCCTTGGACTTCTTCTGAAGATGATGTTTTTAAACACATGAAATGTATAGAATTATAACAAAAATTAATTCTATCGAAGTACAATTATAAATTTTAAATAATCTAATTTATTATATAGTTGTAGAGCAAGTCTTTACTGACACACCAAATATTTAGCAACCAAGTCCAATACTTTATAATAGTTTTAAAATGATGCTAAGTGTGAGTGATATTTCTAGATTCTGTAATAACTGAACCGTGAAATGAAAATAACTGTGATTTCACTTGGTGACTGGGCCACAGGTACTGTCAGTGCCACTATGATTTGTTGTCATTATTTAAAATTAAAGAGTGACAATAGAAGATACATTTCATTCAGAAGCTAGTGAACGTAAAGATATAACTTATTTTACTATTCAAGTTTACAGACTTCCTCAATTCTGTCTAGTGGACCATTTGGGTATCCACTGGCCTTAGGTTAAGACCACTGGTAATGAATGACAGAATGTCCATGATGGATACCTGGTTTCCCAGATGACCTCAAGGAGCAGAACCTGCCTGAACAATTACATGAGAAAGAAACAAACCTCTATCCTGTTTGAGTTATATATATATTTTTTTTAAAGATTTTTTTTATTTATTTGACAGAGAGAAACACAGCGAGAGAGGGAACACAAGCAGAGGGAATGGTAGCGGGAGAAGCAGGCTTCCTGCAGAGCAGAGAGCCTGATGTGGGGCTCGATCCCAGGCCCCTGGGATCTGACCTGGGCCGAAGGCAGACGCTTAACGACTGAGCCACCCAGGTGCCCCTGTTTGAGTTATATTTTGCGAGTTTTTCCCCCTAGCAGTTCAGCCTGCCTACACCTACTATTAAATATCTTTTCAATTTGGAGTCTTTACCTACCATTAAATATCTTTTCAATTTGAAGTTTTTTTCCATCATTACTCTTGCCACCCGGTACAGTTATTGCTGAGGCATTGCTTAGGAATTTTAATAGGTATTTTTTTGTAACTTTGAGGCATAACTTGTATGCAGTAAGAATATGTTTGTTCATTCTAAGTTACAGTTTTATGAGCATTAACAAATGTATACACTTGTGTATAAGTCAGTCAGAGAAAGACAAAGACCATGATTTCACTCATACCTGGAATTTAAGTAACAAAACAGATGAACACAGGGGAAGGGAAGGAAAAATAAGATGAAAATAGAGAGGCAAACCGTAAGAGACACTGAACTCTAGGAAGCAAACTGAGGGTTGCCGAAGGGGAAGTGAGTGGGGGGATGGGGTAACTGTGTGACAGACATTAAGGAGGGCACTTGATGTAATGAGCACTGGATGTTACATGCAACTGGTGAATCACTAAATTCTACCTCTGCAACTAATAAAAAACAGTATATAAAATTTTACCATTACTTCCAAAATTCCCTTGTGCCATTTCCCAGTCAATTCCATCTCCTCATTGCTCCTACCTACTGTACTTTGCTATTTAAAAAAATATATATATATATATTTATTTATTTATTTGACAGAGAGAAACAGCGAGAGAGGGAACACAGGCAGGGGGTGTGGGAGAGCGAGAAGCAGGCTTCCCACGGAGCAGGGAGCCTGATGCAGGACTTGATCCCAGGACCCTGGGATCATGACCTCAGCCGAAGGCAGATGCCTTACGACTGAGCCACCCAGATGCCCCTGTACTTTGCTATTTTTTTTTTTTTTTTTAAGATTTTACTTATTTATTTGACAGGGAGATAGAGAGCACAAGTAAGCAGAGCAGCAGGCAGAGGGAGAGAGAGAAGCAGGCTCTCTGCTGAGCAGGGAGCCCGATGTGGGGCTCGATCCCAGGACCCTGGGATCATGACCTGAGCTGAAGGCGGCTGCTTAACCAACTGAGCCACCACTTTGCTATTTTTACAGTCGTTTTTTGTTTGTTTGTTTGTTTTTTCAGTACACATCCAGAACAAAGATAATTAGAAGTACCCATACTGGGCAGCTCTGACTTGTTCCCACTGTTAATTTCAAATTTCTCCATATTTGGTTAAACATATAATGTTTGATGTATGATAGATGCTGTCTTTAATGCTTTCTATTAGATTAAGGAAACTCTTTTCTCAGAAGAAGGAAAACTGTCACTATTTGCAGATGACAAGATATTATATACAGAAAACCCTAAAGAGTCCACCAAAAAACTATAAGAACTAAGTAAAGTTTCAAGATACAAAATTAAATACAGAAATCTGTTGTGTTTTCCTACACTAATAATAAAGTAACCAAAAAAGAAATTGAAACAATCCTATTTACAAGTGCATCAAAAAGATAAATTTAGCCAAGGAGGTAAAAGACCTGTACTCTGAAGACCATAAAGCATTGATCAAAGAAATTGAAGATGACACAACCAAATGGAAGGATATACCATGCTCATAGATTGGAAAGGTTACTATCATTAAAATGTCCATACTACCTGAAGCATTTTATAGATTGAATTCAATTCCTACCAAATATCAATAGTACTCTTCACAGAACTAGAACAAATAATCCTAAATTTACATGGAACTACAGAAGCCCTAAATAGCCAAAGCATCTTAAGAGGAACAAAGCTTGAGATATCATAAAACCAGTTTCAAACACTACTATAAGGGTATAGTAATCATAACTGTATGGTACTGACACAAAAACATACACACGGAGTAATGGAACAAAGAGCCCAGAAATAAACCTACTCTTGTATGGTCAATTCATGAAAAAGGAGGCAAGAATTTACAATGAGAAAAAGACATCTCTTCAATAGCTGGACCACTTTCTTTATTCACAAGAATAAACTCAAAATGGTTTAAAGACATGCCTGAACCCATAAAACACCTAACAGAAAACATAGGCAGTAATCTCTTCGACATCGGCCTTGGCAACATTTTTCTAGGTATGTCTCCCAGACAAGGGAAACAAAAGCAAAAATAAACTATTGGGATTACATCAAAGTACAAAGCTTTCAAACACTGAAAGAAACCATCAAGAAAAAAAAAAAAATGGCAGCCTACTAGATATGAGAAAATATTTGCAAATGATAGTATCTAATAAGGAGTTAATATACAAAACATATAAAGAACTCACACAATACCAAAACACCCCTAATAATCTGATTAAAAATGGGCAAACCTGAATAGACATTTTCTCCAAAGAAGACATACAGATGGCTAACAGACATAGAAAGAGATGCTCGACATCACTAATTACTAAGAAATGCAAATCAAAACCACAATGAGGTATCACCTTACACCTCTCAGAATTGCTAGTATCAACAAGGAATAACAAGCGTTGGTAAGGATGTGGAGAGAAGCGAAACCTCTTACACTGTTGGAGGGAATGTAAACGATGCGGTCACTCTAAAAAAACACTATGACGATTGCTCAAAAATTAAAAATACTATATGATTTAATAATTCTGCCAATGGGTATTTACTTAAGGAAAATGAAAACACTAATTCAAAAAGATACATGCCCTGCTACATTTATTATATCATTTGCAATAGCCAAAATATGGAAGCAACCAAAGCATCCATAGATAGATGAATGGATAAAGAAGATGTGGTGTGGGTGTGCACATGCATGTGTGCATGTACATGTGTGCAGACACACACTGGAATATCATTTGACTATAAAAAATAATGAGATCTTACCACTCATGACAACATGAATAGACCTAGAGGGTATTGCCCTAAGTGAAGTAAGTCACACAAAGACAAATAGCATGTATTTGCACTTATATATGGAATCCAAAAAACAAAGCAAATGAACAAAAGAAACAAAATTATAAATACAAAGGAGAAACTGGTGGTTGCCAGAAGGGAGTAATGTGTGTGTGCGGGCATGTGTGTGTGAAATAGATGAATGGGTTTATGAAGTTCAAACTTCCAGTTATAAAATGAAGAAGTCCCAAGGACGTTGATTAGAGCAAGGGACTAGACTATCAATAATGTAATAACTTTGTAAGGTGACAAATGGTTAACTACTGTTATTGTGGGGAGCACTGTGCAATGTATGTGATTGTTGGAGCACTATGTTGTACATGTGACGCTAATATAACATTACGTGTCATGTATGCTTCAATAAAAAAAGGAAGCTATCTTGTAAAAAAACAGTTTGCTAAATGCTTAATGGAAGTTGAATTAACGGAAATTAAATTGTTGTCATCGGCTTTTTTCTGATTATTGAGGTGGTTATGTGATGTCTCTCCTTTATCTTTAAATGTTTTCTAAAGCTAAAGCACCCTCGGGGTGCCTGGGTGGCTCAGTTGGTTAAGCAACTGACTTCAGCTCAGGTCATGATCCTGGAGTCCTGGGATCGAGTCCAACATGGGGCTCCCTGCTCAGCGGGGAGTCTGCTTCTCTGACTTCTCCTCTCTCATGTTCTCTCTCTTTCAAATAAATAAATAAAATATTAAAAAAATAAAGCTAAAACACCCTACCTTGCTCACTTAAACCCAACTGGATCATAATATACATTGCATTTTTATACATAAATTTGTCATACGCTTGGTTTGTGATATACCAATGAGTATAATAAAGTTTGAAAATAATATAATAGTAGGGTTTTTTTTTCTGAAATTGTATATACCTATGTCTTAAGTCCAAGCAATCCAATTTGAGTATATCAGAAGACTTTTCAGTCAGGTCCATAAAAAAAAAAAATCACTTGTAAAATTTTGTTTCAGTTTCCTATTTGTGTATGTCATTGTAGGGAATTAGATGGACTGTAATACATATTACTATGAAATGGTTAAGACATATGCAGTGGATTGTAATGTGGGACACTATACAGCCGACAGAAGCAACTTAGGACATTTACATGCAATGTGGAGGGTTGCTCAACACATTGCTAAGTGAAGAAAGAAATAGTATTTATCACAAGATTATTTATGTATATTTTAAACACACACATAAAATACAGTACAAGGATATTGACATATTCAAAAACACAAATCAAAAATATCTTCCTGCTTTTCGACTTTATATGACACAGCCTCCCTCCCTCCTGGGATGCCTTGCCCTGTACCAATCCAAACTTGATAGGCAGTCAGTCCCTAGTTTAGGACCTGTCTCTACAGAAATCTTAGACCACATTGATCTCTCCTACATTCCAAACTCCTGTGACGTATTTATACATTTTCCACCCCATCAATGTCATACATGAAACAAGGCAAAAAAAAAAAAAAATACAATCAGTTGTAAGCAAGTATTTTTGACATCTTTCTTTCTCCAACTAGATATTAGGTGGAATGACTATCTATACGTTTGTTCCCCCATGGAGCTCTGGGTACTTTGGATCATTATTAAGAAAATATCTTATTTTCATGCTATGTCAGGACAACTAGCCTGTTCTTGTCATGAAGAGAGGCTCTTGCGATCATTTTTGTTTACTGCATTTTTCTTCTGAACTTTCCCCTTTTTTCTTCCTTTCTCTTACTTGAAAAAAGATTTTGGCATGAACACAGTCTTTCTTATTCCTTTGGCTTTGCTTTTTCCTCTCCCCTACTCACCACAGGCAAGGTTAGAGATAGTGAAGTCTTTACAGGTTTTGCTTACTCACCTGTTTTAATGACTTCTTCATCCAAATAGTTGGAAAAGTACCTGAGTTCTTAAGTGCCCTTTGTGGCTGTACAAATCTTACTTTTTCTTGTCCCTGAAGACATTTATTTTCATCTACATTCACTGTCACTTGGTTTATGATTAACACAGGGCATAAATTTGAAAAGGTGACAAAGAATAGAGCAATTGGATGGTGACAGATTCTACAGGCTCTGCTAACTGGGTGGGTCCCAGAAAAATCACCCAGAAAATCTTTGAGATTCCTGGATCTCTCTCCATATGGTACCAGAAATCACTGGGATGGAAATTTCTTAGTTTTAAGACATGTCAGTCCTTGTGGCCACAGTGTAAAAATACCCCAGTGGTTCTAGTGTGTGTGTAGCCATTGCTCTGAAAACCCGGGGTCTCAAGATAACCCCACTTAGGACGCATTGTTGGTGAACACCATGCAGGGAAGTGGTGGGTGGGAGAGAGATTTCTATCGGTTTGAAAAAGATATAATAAAACAGGAAGGACTATCTGCTCTGTAGGGGAGGGAAAGGGGGTACAATTCACCTCTCTGCTGAGGGGGGCTCTTCTCCCATGCTTCAGGCCTTTCCCACCTGACATGTTCAGTTTTGGTGTGGCCGTGTGACTATTACTTCAGCTCTGAAACATAACTCCAACCTCATCTGTCTTTTTACGCCCGCATGCCTAAACCCTGTGCCAATTCCTAAGATTTGGTTTTGAAGATCCCCAAGTGACTTATATTCAGCCAACAGCCCTGGCACAAGGCCTCTCAAACTGCCCGAGCTGAAAGACAACTTCTTTGCTTATTTCCAAACTGCCATCTACCGCGACTTTGGAAAATACAATAAAAATCTGCATAGCTGTTGTGGTAATTGAAACTGTCTAGAATCTTTCAAACGCTCACTCTCAATTTCTGTTGAGAGTTGTCTCTATTTTGATGAGGACCAGTAGAAGCAGTCAATGGGCTGGCGCGTGGACCGTGGAAAGGCTATGCAGGAATTGAGGTGGTAGACCAGCACTCTGATATTCCAATATTCCCTTTGCATGTTATAGGTCTTTGGCATTAAGGTGAAAGCAACGTTTACTATAATTTGGTGTGTACATGATAATGAACTAAATCATTAAAATATGCAGTATACATGATACATTAAATCACTCATTTATTCACCCAGCATTTGTTTTATACCTATAATATTTTAGGTGATTCAAACATGAATAATAAAACATTCTTGATCTTAAGAATTTCACAGTCTGGTTGTCCCAAGGTTATAATCTTTCTGGCACTAACAAACTTATTCCTAGACCATCTCATCCTACCCAGAGGTTCGTTTGCCTTCCCAGGCACCTTATCCCTATGTCTAGACATTCCCCGGAGACAACATACCTTCTGGTGACTCATGTTTCAGGTGCCAGAACCACAATGGAGATGTACTCCTCTTGGTTCTTGATCCAGGAATATGGTCTAAGTAGAAGAAGCTGTTATAGAAGAGAAAGATTAATTAGTCATTATGCTCCCTCAAAGGTTGTTTTATGTTAAAATTGATCATCTCTTTTGTTTATATTTACTATTTTCCCATTCTTCGGCCTTCAACCTTCTTGTGTCATTAGGTTTTAGATGTATCTTTTGAACAGCTTAAAAGGGCTTTAAATTTTTTTAAATTCAAATTTATAAATCACTGATATTTAACATTAAGGAGAATTTGGTCCACTTATATAGTCTATGATTATGGGTATATTTGAATTTATTTCTACCGTCTTCTTTTTTTGCTTTATGTTTACCATGTTCTTCCCTCCCCCCACACACCCTTCTTTCTTGTCCTCTTACTGGAATGATTCTTTTAAAAATAGAGTTTAAGAACATTTTTAGGTTCACAAAACTGATTGGAAAGTACAGAGATTTCCCAAACGCCTCCCCCTCCCCCACTCCACCCATTTACAGTCACTCCTGTCAACATCACGCAGTAGAGTACAATCAATGAACCTATACTGACACATCATTGTCACCCAAAGTCCTCAGTTGATGTTAAGCTCAACTTGGGTACCATAGATTCTATGGGTTTTGACAAATGCATAACGATCGGTACTCACATTTACTATCATGCAAAATAGTCTCACTGCCCTAAAAATCCCCTGTGCTCCACCTATCCGTTCCTTCCTAACCATTGATTTTTTTTTTTTTACTCTGTCACTGTGCCTTTTCCAGAATGCCCTAGAGTTGGGATCGTACATAGTCTTTTTGGATTGACTACTTTCACGTAACTATATCATGCACCTGATGTTCCTCCATGTCTCGTTTTGGTTTGATAGCTCATTTCTTTCAGCTTTGAATAAAATCTTAGTGTCTGGAGGTACCCCAGTTTATCCATTCACCTCCTGAAGGACATCTTGGTTGCTTCCAAATTTTGGCAATTATGAATAAAGTTATTACAAACATCCATGTGCAGGTTTTTGTGTGAACATAAGTTTTCAGATCATTTGGGAAAATATCAAGGAGCGTAATTGCTGGATCACATGGTAAGAGGATGTTTAGTTTTCTAAGAAACTAGTGAACTATTTTCCAAAGTGTCTGTACCATCTTACATTCTGACCACCAATGAACGAGAATTCCTGTTGCTCCACATCCTCCCCAGCATATGGTATGGCCAGTGCTTTGGATTTTGGCCATTCTAATGGTATGCTGCGAGATCCCGTCACAATTTTCAATTTCCTAATATATGAGGTTGAGCATCTTTTCATGTGCTTGTTTGCCATTTGTATACATTTAGTGAAGCAGATGTTCAAGTCTTTTGCCCAATTTTTGGAGTTGTTTTCTTACTGTTGAGTTTTAAGAATTATTGGTATATTTTGGATCACAGTCATCACATATGTCTTTTGCAAATATTTTCTGCCACTCTGTGGCTTATCTTCTTATATTTTGATGATTACATTTTTTTCTCCTCCTCTCTCCTTTATAGTTTTGGAAGTTTAATCATATACATATATGATTGTGCATGCGTATCTAATTTATGATTTAAAAATTTTTATATATTTAACAAAACTTGAAATTGATCTTTATCTTTTTGTTGCTCCTTTTGTAAACAAACATTTGGCTTGCATTATCCCCTTCTGTATTATTTTATCTAGTATTTATTTCAACTTTGTATTACTCTATTCAATATCATGATTGTCTAATAGCATTTATTCAATGAAGAAATGTTTTTTACGTGCTTACCAAGTGCCATTGTTCACTATATAGGGAAAAAACCCCACCCAATTAATCAGTGCCTTACTATGATTAGTTTCCAGGTATGCAGCTCATAAGGTTGCAATGAGGATTAAATTAATACATGACAATATTTAGAACAATGCCTTGCACTTAAAATTCAGATTCACATAAAGTTGCAACGATAGTACAGAGAAATCCTCTGTGCCCTTCATCCAGTTTTCCCCAGTGGTTACAATTTACATATCTATAGTACAAGATCAAAACCAGAAATTTGACATTGGTACAATGCGTGGGTCTAGTTCTCCATTATTTTATCCCATATATAAATTTGCGTAACTACCATTACAACCAAGATATAGCACTGTTCCATTACCACAAAGATCTCCCTCATTTATCCCTTTGTAGCCACACCCATCTTGCTCTCCCCCCATTCCTAACTTCTGGTAATCACCAATCTACTCTGTCTATAATTTTGTCATTTCAGAAATGTTGCATAAATGGATTATACTATATATGGTATTTTGAGATTGGCTTTTTCACTTATATATAGTATAGAGATCCATCAAAGCTGTTGCATATACCAATAGTTTGCTCCTTTAAATTTAAATTCAATTTTTTAAATTTAAATTCAATTAGCCAACTGACAGTACATCATTAGTCTCAGGTGTAGTGTTCAATAAAATTATCAGTTGCATATAACACCTTTGTTTTGCCAACGGCATTCCAATGTATGGAGGTATGGCAGTTTGCATGACCATTCACCTACTGAGGAACATTTGTTTCCAAGTTTGATGTACAGCAAACAAAGCTGGTATGGACAATCGTATGCAGGCTTCTATGTGAATATGTTTTCCTTTCTCTCAGATAAATGTCCAGGAGGGCAATTCCTGGGTGCATGCTATGTACATGCTTAGTTTTTTATTTTAACTTGAACTGTCTTTTGGTTACAAATTTTGCTCTTGTATATAATATGATCACTGATATATACAGACTTCTTTCCACCATCTTAGTTTGTACATTCAATTTCCAGGTCTTTCTGGGGTTCTTTCTTCTCGTTTATTTATTTTTTTAAGATTTTATATATTTATTTGGGAGAGAGAGAGAACAGAGTGAGAGTGAGAGGGAGAAGCAGACTCCCCACTGAGCAAGGCTGGATATGGGACTTGATCCCAGGACTCTGGGATCACGACCTGAGCCAAATGCAGACACTTAACCCAAATTGAGCCAAATTGAGCCACTCAGGTGGCTCACTCATTTCCTTTTTTAAAAAATGTGTTCCCTTTGTTACATTTTTTCCTTTTCTGGTTCAAAATTAGATATTTCTTTCTGAGTTGTTCTTAATTAAAAAAAAAAAAACCAGTAAGTTTACATTTCTACTTTAAAAGACGCATCTAGGGGCACCTGGGTGGCTCAGTGGGTTAAAGCCTCTGCCTTCGGCTCAGGTCATGATCTCAGAGTCCTGGGATCGAGCCCTACATCAGGCTCTGCTCAGCAGGGAGCCTGCTTCCTCCTCTCACTCTGCCTGCCTCTCTGTCTACTTGTGATCTCTCTCTGTGAAATAAATAAAATCTTAAAAAAAAAATAAAAGATGCATCTAGAATTTACTAGCATGTAAAATTTTTCTATTGCTACACTGTTATCACTCACATGAGTATTAGTTTGCTAGAGCTACCATAACAAAATACTACAGACTGAGTTGTATAAACAACAGAAATTTATTTTCTCACAGTTCTGGAGGCTCTAAGTCCAAAATCGAAATGTAGGCAAATTTGGTTTCTTCTCTGGCCCCTCTCCTTGGCTTGCAAATTGTCCCTTCCTTGTCATGTCCTCACATGCTTTCCTCTGTGCATGTGCCTCCCTGGTATCTCTTCCTTCTCCTTCTCCTATGAGGACAGCAGTTCTATTGGATTAGGGCCCTACACAAAAGGCCTCATTTTAATTTAACAACCTATTTTAAGATCTTATTTCCAATTATAGTTTAATTCTTAACTACTGGGGGTTGGGACGTCAACATACGAATTGGGGTGGGACACAGTTCAGTACATTACACATGTTAATATCATCTGGAATCTCAGTGTTATTTACAGGGTCACATCCTGGCTCTACCACTTCCTAGCTCTGTGACAGATGGCAAGCTATTCAACTTTTCTGTGCCTCAGTATTATCAGTTTCCAGGTATATAGCTCACAGAGCTGTGAAGAAGATTAAATGAATACATGTGTAATATTTAGAACTGTGTTTTGTGTTTGTTTGGTTTTTTTTTTAAGATTTTATTTGATAAGAGAAAGAGAGAGAGAAGCAGAGGGAGAGGGAGAACCAGACTCCCTGCTGAGTGTAGAGCCTGATGTGGGACTCAGTCCCAGGACCCCGGGATCATGACTTGAGCCAAAGACAGACGCTTAGCTGACTGAGCCACTGTGGTACCCTAGAACTGTGTTTTGCGTTCAATTTAATGTTAAGTTCAGCAATTATCAACTACTATCATTACCACCTGTACTACTGATCTTTATGCTTAAGAGTGAGTTTTACATATTACATACTAGCTCACAATTAGAGCAATATTGTTGTGTTCCTGGTTTCTTCAACATTATTTCTTAAATCTATTCCTATCTACTAAATCGATTTCTCATCTTGTTGTAATATCTCTATAGTATTTTCAGAAAGGGCCAACATAACACTGAACAAGGTTTTGTTTTGCCTCCACAAATAGTTAAGTTTATGTGATATAGGATTACAAGATGAAAAATATTTGTCTCACAGCTTTGGAGACACTGTTCTATTTTCTTCTAGCATCTAAAGTGGCCGATGAAATATCAGATATCAAAATTAATATCCTTCTGGAAGTTTTTAAAATATTCTCTTCATCCTTGGTCTTATGAAATTTATGCAAATCTTTTTATCTTACTTGGCAATTTTAATGGCTCATGATCCTTTAAATCTGAGAACTAATATCTACTAACTTTCCTTTCACAATTTTGATCTCATTTTCCTTTTATTCTATATTCTGGATGAATTCTTGAGTTAATATTTCATCTTACCCAGTGTATTGTTCTCATTTTGATTTTCAGTGTGTCCTTCAAGTTTTTCCTTTATTTCACCTATTGCACATTTAGTTTAGCAAACGTCTAGCTAAGTCTAAGTGTGGCTGCAATATCTTCTCATGTCATTCCAGAGATGAATTATATTTTATGTCCTATTTACTAACTTAATGTTTCCTTGACATATAAATTTCTTCTCATTTTTGTGCTTGATGCTTTTTCTTTTAAGCATTCACTTTTTTCAAATGATTGGTAGGTTTTGGTTATGTATTCATCTTTGGATTTGAGATTCACTACTGGCCTACTTATAGAGACTTACCTTACTTTATTGTGCTTTGCAGATACTGCATTTTTGTTTTGTTTTACAAAGTGATGGTTTGTAGCAACCATGCATCAATCAATCTATTGGCGCCATTTTTTTTTTCAATAGCATTTGCGCCCATCTTGTGTCTCTGTCACATTCTGGTAATTCTTGCAATATTTCAAACTTTTGCATTATCATATTTATTACAGTAATATGTGACCAGTCATTGTGATTCATTGGAAAATTAGCAATACATTATTTTTAAATTAAGGTATACACATTGGTTTTTAGACATAATGATATTGCACACTTAGGAGACTACAGCCTTCTCAGGGGTCTCTCCTGATCCTGGCATATGAAACTTTTATGGCCATCCAGACCTGAATTCATTTTGGACTGGAGTTTTCAAGTTTGATCTCATCCTTTCTGATATTAGTCTTTGGATTTTCTCACTGTCTCTGTTTTCTTAAAGGAAATTCTTCTTTTCTGTCATGGTAATGAAGTTTTATAAATCTCCTTCCAGACATTTCTGTGGACTTATTTTACGGGGAAGGCCATAGCGTGTGCCAAGTCCACCATTTTGAATAAATTCCAAAACTTTTCTTATTTATCATCATCTTCCTACTTTCTACTGTTAACAACTTGTTATTCCTTTATCCTGGGAGTTACTTGTTTATCTTTTATCACTAGATACTGGTATACAAAAGTTTCTCATAGACTGGCTTTAGAATCTGGAACAAGTTTTTCACTTTCTACTCATCAATAGGCAGAATTTCGTCATCTATAAGATGGGATATTAACAGTACAGATCTCTTAGGGTTTGTGAGGACTAAGTGTAAAAACATATGCAGGCATGTCGTAGTTCCTTTAATCCGTTTCTGTCACTATTTGTTTCAGGAGAAATATGTGAAATAAAACCATTCGGTCTCCATACAAACTCTTTGTGTCTACCTTTACTTATGTCAGGAAGATTCATGGCAAAAGACAGAAGTACTATCATTTAAACTATTGCCCATCAGGGTATCCAGAAAAATTTTTTTTTGTATCAATCACAGATTCTAGGGCTGTTGAACTCTGCTAATTTTCTGTGGTTTGTAATGACTTTTACAACTGCATCTGCAATCTCTAGTCATTACTCTCCAGAGGCAAGTTGACCTTATAGAAACATTATCCAGCTCTCTTCCAGTTCCAGTTTCCAACTCATGCTAGTAGTTTCCATGACAGCTGAAGGAAAAAGAGAAAGGCAACTGAATGACTCATCTAGGGGGTCAAATAAGGTAATCCAACTCTCTAAGCCTCTAGGGTCTACTGTTCTCTTCCTTGGATCCATTCTCGGACTGATCCTTTTCACACTATAGTCCCAAGAAGTTAAGACATACATGGTCTTCAGTGTTCAAGATCTCTCAGTGAGAGATCCAGAATTTACAGGTCACAGAAAAAAATACCAAAAATTACAATCCCAATAGACTCTGCTAGGACCAACCACTTATACGTGGGGGGAGGGCTTTCATGGGTGAATAAGATCCAAAGAGCGGCAGAACCACATGGTTGACAGTTCCACGAGCAAGATATAAAGTAGAATAAGTGCAGTTCTCTAGGAAAAGAGGATCTCTGTTACTAGAAAGGGGAGATTTGGTCAGGGCAGAAACAACAGATGTTTTAATACAAAAGGGAATACAGTTGAAGGCACGTAAGAGAGGGAGTCATATATCCCATCATTAATACTTTATCTCTAGGGAAGCTTTATCTGAAAGTTTGCTTTATCTCCATGAGTCATATAAGTTACTTATTTAATCACTCATTCATTTAGTCCCAATGCCTGCAGTTGCAGACTTAGAAATAACTGGGAATCCATGGATGGTCTCTCAGCTCTGAAGGTCTGGGACTGTTTATAAGTGATAAAAGTAGAAGGGCCTGGGTGACTCAATCAGCTAAGCAACTGCCTTCAGCTCAGGTCATGATCCCAGGGTCCTGAGATTGAGTCTCAAATTGGGCTCCCTGCTCGAGGAGTCTGCTTTTCCCTCTGCCTCTTAACCTACTCCATGCTCTCTCTCATCCCCTCGCCCTCAAATAGATAAATAAAATCTTAAAAAAAAAAAAAAAAGAGGTGATAAAGTTATATTCCCTGCCATTGTGAAATATGTAATTTAGTTTCAGAGTTATCTGTGTTGTCAGACACATATAGAATTCTTTTTTTTTTTAAGATTTTATTTATTTATCTTACAGAGGGAGTGAGAGAGCACAAACATGAGCAGCCTAGAGGAGGCAGAGGGAGAGGGAGAAGCAGACTCCTTGCTGAGCAGGGAGCCCAATGTAGGACTCAATTCCAGGACCCCGGGATCAAGACCTGAGCCAAAGGCAGATGCTTAACCGACTGAGCCACCCAGGTCCCCCTAGAATTATTTCTAATACAATATACCATCACAGCCATATGAAAATAGTGCCATCAGTGCACAGGAGAGGGAGTGGTTGAGTATGCTTTTATAGATCTGGGATTTGAAGGAGGACAGTTCTCTTTAGTTGAAGAACGCTAGGAAGAGTTTTCTTCCCATTAAAAAGGAACAGCTTGGACAATGGACTTAAGGCAGGAATATATAGTCAGTATGATCCTTAGCTAGTTCTGGAACTGGGAAACCCATCAAAGGGACACTTTTAGAGCCTAATTTAGTATGGTATATAGAAGTTTAGCTATGCAGGCAGACCCCTGGTTTCATTTCTAAGTTACTTCTATACAAGTTTATCTCTTTAGTTGGATTATAAATACTTTCTGGTTGGAGACCAAATCTTATCCTACCTTGTTTTTCCAAGTGTGCCAAGCCCTTTCCAGGAGTCACTTGGATCAGTATCATTGTTCGTGTTCCAAAAGAGCAAACCTTTCCTGGCAACACAAAGACACAGATATTAACAGATGTCCCTACTCTGTTCTCTTTTAAAGCTTCAGTCATCAATAGGTAATAATGAACCCTACAATCTTTGTCCCTAAATTTTTTATTTGAGTCACAACATGAAAATATTTTGTGATACACATCTCGTGCGCTTTTGCAGACTTGATGAACATTGGAGTCTTCCCGTAATAATCATGGATACGTCCTCTCTCAGGAGAAGAGAATGTCTTACTACATGTAAGTAGTCATACTACTTACTTGTAGTTAGTAGTACTACATGTCATGCCACCCTACACATAAATAGCTCTGTAATTCCAAATAGGTGACTGTTAGCCACAGTTGCATCTAGCTTTCTCCCTGGCAAATATAAGAGGAGTCCTTATTTTATTCAACATATACATAGCGAACCAATATATTCCAGGCATTTTCTAGATGTTGTGGATAAAACATTGAGTGAGCAACACAAGACCCTCAGAGTTAAGGAGCTTAGAATCTAGCATTAAGTAGAACAGGTAAAAATCACACGTAAAACTAACTTAATGAGATCATCTTGGATAGTGACACTTAGTCACATAAAAAGGGAACATGGGGGCGCCTGGGTGGCTCAATGGGTTAAAGCCTCTGCCTTCTGCCCAGGTCATGATCTCAGGGTCCTGGGATCGAGCCCCACATCAAGCTCTCTGCTCTGCAGGGAGCCTGCTTCCCTACCCCCTGACCACCGCCTATCTCTCTGCCTACTTGTGATCTCTCTCTCTGTGTCAAATAAATAAATAAATAAATAAAATATTTAAAAAAAAAAAAAAGGGAACATGATAAAGTAATTAACTAATAGAGAGATGGAGGGACCTACATCTAGATGGTGTGGTCAGGAAGAATTATCTCTTAGGAGACACTGGCCCTGCGGCTGGATTTAGAATCCACTGAAAGATATTATCTAAGGGTGTGAAATAATCCAATTTGCAGTTTCAAAAGATCAGTGGCTGCTGGGTAGAGAATGCTTTACAGCGGTCTCAAGATTATAGGCAGAAAGACCAGTTGTCTCCTACGTCCAGGAGAGAGGTTCTATCGCCTGAACCAGGACGGTAGCAAAGGAAGTAGAGAAGAGACAGGTTGCCCACATATAACAAAATATGGCAGGACTTGGAGAGGGGAGAAATGGATGAATAAAGGATAGCTTCTGACTACTGTATGGGTCTTGCTAACGTTTTTTGAATTGGAGAAGACTAGGGACAAATGTGTTTTGGAACATAAATCAAGAATTCCACTTTCATCACAGTGAGTTTAAGATACCGCCTAGGCAGGAAAAGAGAGAGTTAAGTAGGCAATTGGATATAGATCAGAGTTGAAGACAAATGTTTTCAAGTCACTGAAACTACAGGTGGTATTTAAAGCAAATGGTGGATATCACCTGGAATGAGACTACAGAGCAAAGCAGGTGAATAGGCTTGACCCCCAGGATATTCCAAATTTAGAGGCCAAGGAGCAGAGGTAGAATGGCCAAAGGAGAGGGGGAAGAAGTCTCTAGGCAGGCAAGAGGAAAACCCTGAAAGAGTCACGTCACGTCTGCATAAAGAAGGTGTATTCAACTTAAATGCCACCGAGAGGTTGAGTTGGATGAACACAGACAAGTGGCCATTACATTTGACAACACAAAGGTGACCTTAACGGGAGCAGCGGAGAACACAAGTCAACGTGGAATGTGCTGTAACTGAGAATAGGAGGCAGTGAGGACAGTGAATATAGAATCGCAATTTCAAGAAGGTTTTGTTCAAAGGGGAGATGTGGGACAGTAACTGAAGAGAACTGTAACATCAGGGTCTATCGAGTTTTTAATATATATGCTTTAAAACCCGTGTTCACTTTTTTAAAGATGTAAAGTGTTATTAGAGCATGGTCTTGTTTCCTACGGAAGGGACCCAGTGGAAAGGACACCACAAAGCTTCCTGCCTATGAAAGCCCCCGGTTTGCATGGGCACCCATTCCCTTGGCCAGTCTCCTGCAGAACTGGCCTGTGTCCCAGGTCCCCGCCTGCTCTGCCTGCCCATGCCCCCGCTTGCCATTCACCTGCACCCCGCCCACACCACAGGGGGTGGTTTTTGCTTGCCCAGCAACTGCACACCAGCTGTGGCCTGGCCAACCGTCACCCTCTGTTACTGTCACCAACAAGGTCTGACCCTCTGACCCACCAACATGGAGAGCCCCCTCCATGTTGCTTTTTCCTGGGATTCCCTCCCTCTACCCTAAGGGCACCATATGGTTTCCTTATATATTATGATCACCCCTTCATCAAGGATTTAATAATTCTATGAGATTTCCTTGGTTTAGTTCACAGTGTGGTTTCTACCTTCCAACTGGGCCCAGAGTGAAACAACGACAAGAGATTATAACTGCAGTAATTCAGCAGTAACTAGTACTTAGAATAGGCCAGTTTTTGAAACATTCTCTGTGGCGAGATCCTCATATGTGTAATTAAAAAACACTCACCTTCTGCTGAGTTATGTAAGACTGATGAATCACAGCCCTGTACCCCTGAAACAAACAATACATTACATGTTAATTAAAAACAAAAACAAAAACAAAAAACAAAACCACTCACCTTCTTAGTTTCTTCTCAGTATACTTTTTAACATCCTTTCCTCTTGATAATAGTTTTCTTTGGAAATATTTACTTGTTTCTTTTAGGAATATTTATCCATCTGTAAGAATCCATCCTGCCCAAAAGGTTGGGTGTTGGGCGTTCTCACCTTTCCGTCCTGTTAGAAGACAAACTTGCATTTGCTGTGTGCACCTTTGGCAATAATTTCAGATGGGAAATGACCATATCAAACGTCAAGGAGGCATAGAAACAGTTACCTCTGCATTTATGATGATTCAGTCTTTGGAAGAACCGGAAGTGCGACCTTCTGAGACCTATTCTGAATATTTTATTCTATCTGAGCCTACACTTTCTCTTGGGATTTATACAAGCATATTTCTTTTTCTTTTCTTAAAGACTCTAGGTCATATTCTAATTTTTAGTCTTTGTTCTAAAATTATAGTCCTCTGTATTTTTTTTTTTTAATCTGCTCCTTTAGCAAGACCTTCGATGCCCTTTATCCTGTCCCATCCCAGTTGAAGAGTGGCCATGGAAAGTCACTTCATTAACAGAACACACGCTGTGCCAGGTTTCCGTGGTTTCACAACGCTTGTTCATTCTGACCTTAGAGCTATAAGAGCCTACAGTGATGCCCAGGTTCAGGTAATCAGTCCGTCTCCCCCTTAGAGTCTCCTCCACTCCTTCTATTTTCTCCTTCCTTGACTGCCTTCTCTCACTGTAATTAGAATAAAATTCAAACTTCTTGCCATAAGCTACAAAGGCCATACACTGTCTGGCTCCTGCTTCTCCCTCCATGTTTCCTGCTTTGACAGTACTCCAAGCATCGTGACCTTCTGTTTCTTGAATAAACCAAGCTCCATCACATCTCAGGGCTTTTGCAATTGTCATTTTTTCTGTCTCTACTTTCTTTCATGGATGCCTCCTTTCCAGTAGTTTGATCTCACTTGAAATGCCTTCCTCTCTGGGATGCCTTCTCTACTATACTTGTCACCTCCAACACTATCATGTCATCACTGTCCATTAATTATGTCAAATACTTTGTTGATACTACTTTAGCAGGTTGGAATTGATTTATATCTTTATCTTTTTTCATTATAGTGTAAATTCTTTGATGGCAGAGAATTCATGTGCCTTTTTGACCATTTTATCTCTAAGGACTACAACAGTTCCTGGCACATGATAGGTAATATTTTTTTGACCATCTGAATGTTTACTGGGCACTGAACTGTGAACCATGGTTCATGGGCAAATAAGTAGAAAACTTATTATCCCTCACCCAAAGGAAACTGGATAAATAGACTATGTTTCTATTATAATTGTTCTTTCCTAGAAGCAGCAAGAGTAGGTCAGAGGCCCCGTGGTATCTGGGGCATGGTTTAGAGTGAAAAATTAAGACTAGGATGCCAAATTGTTTTATAATAATTATACTGCATCTTTCAGCTGAAATCCTATCAATCACTCTTGTTTGGTCAAGTTTCGGGAAGGTCTGTTAAAATGCAAGAGAAAGAGATTAAAACGTTAACCTTCATGTGTAGATTACAGGAATCAATGTCGTTGGTTATCCACAGCGTGGTTTTCCAACATGTTTTAAGCAATGGAGCTTTCTTCAAGTCGGAAGCCCTCCCACAAGTCCAACACACCTGTAGGTTAACCTGGTTGAGAGCCAGGCTGAAGTGGTGGGGCAGAACTGGTCCCCTGCCCACCAGGCACCTGTTCTAACCCTGTCCCGCCAGGCAGTACCTGAAGTACCTCCTACAGCACAGGGATCTGCACAGAGCCAGGGTTGAAGAAACCCCAAGCCTTAGACTGACTCCTTAATTTGGGAGATAGGCCCAGAGAGCTGATGTGTTTTATCCAAAGTTGGGAGATTACTGTCAACAGAAGGACCGAAGCTCAACTTCTTGAACCCTAGGGAACTGTGCCTTTACCTGTATTGCTCTATATTCCTGAAGCATAAATTCTGTCAAATCAGACTAGCTCCTAGCAGTGGGAGTTCTCGGACTCTGAAAAGCCAGAGGTTTTCAGTATCGGCGGGGGGGGGGGGGGGGGGGGGGGGGGGGGGGGGGGGGGGGGGGGGGGGGGGGGGGTTGCCTAGAATTCGGTTGCTCCTCTAGGACTGCGGACATGGAGAATTGCCTTACAGAACTTCTCTTGCCACTTGGAAATCATCTTGAGCTTGTCTTTCGCAGCAGAAACAAGAAAATGGGACTGCTTTCTCCAAATATTTTAAAATAACTTTATTGTACTGGACTTCCATGAAGCAGAGACAGCTTATAACCATCAGGTGTCTTGACTTCCCATTTGTGAAGAGTAGTAGGACTCTGATCAAGAAGTGTAGGTCTTTTCATGGGCATTTTTAATTTTTATTCTTAAGTGGAAGCCCAATTAGAAATGATTTATTTGGTTGACATGGCAGCTTGTGGATTAGCCGTAGTGCAGATTATCTCATTCTAATTGAGAGTTCAGAGCCAAACACAGGATCTGCCTACTTATGATCTCCCTCTCTCTGTGAAATAAATAAATAAAATATTAAAAACAAAACAAAAAAAACCCACAGGAACCGGCATGATAGCAAACACTTTATAAATGTTTTTAACTAAGTGAATGGATTTCAGAGGTGTTATCTAACAAATATAGTTTAACAATATACTAACTTGATTTCTGACTACAGATTGAGGAGGGTGGACACTATTTGTGCCATATGCAATTGTTATATCCCAGGCATCAATGACGCCCACATTGAGATCTTGAAAAATATCCTTAATAGCAAGATACTGGACATAACCATGAAAGTCACTGAATCTTTCCACGTCACCGTGCAGCTCCCTGATGTTTTCTGCCTTGATAATAACCATAGTGTCCGGGCTTCTCAGAAGAAGACGCTCAACAGCTTTGTGGATATTGAGGGTCCTTCGGATAAAAACATCAATGGGGAAGGGTCTGAAATGCTGGCCCAGAGAAATAACAATGACAGTGTTTTTTCCTCCTCCAGTTCTGTCAATGACTCGAGCGATGTATTCAATTTCTTTCACTGAATAGGTCAATGATCCAATCAAAGGGTAACCATGTTTTTGCCACTGGATGTTGATATTCTCGTCCAAGTCTACAGCAAGTTGGTGTTGAAGTTTTCCAGATTCATGCAGATCCACTGACTTCAGTGCTGACGACAAACAGGCAACCCCAAAACGAAACAAGTATAAAGTTATAAAGATGATAACAACAGAAGAAAAGGGTTGGTGTTTATAATAAGTTAATCATGACTGATTACAGGTTTAAATGAAGGGATCGTTTTGAAACTTACTTGAACAATCCAAAGTGTTCTACGGATGAGAAGTTGTACATGTTCCCTTGTAGAATCACGTAGAAGCAAACTGACTGGGGATGGTGAGCACTGAAGTAACTTCATATAAGTTACTTCATATTTCTTGTATGATTCATGTATGAATCATGTATGAAGTAACTTCATATAAGTTACTTATTTCATTCATGTATGAATCATTCATGTATGAAGTAACTTCATATAAGTTACTTCATATTTCTTGTATGATTAAGTATATTACTTCATATAAGTTACTTTAGTGCTCACTATCCCCAGTCAGTTTGTGTGTGTATAATATATATGTGTATATATATACACACACACTTCTATAGAAGTATATATTACATAGTATATTACATAGAAGCATATTTCATAGAAGTGTATGTATATGTACACACAGTGTGTATACACACACACACACACACACACAGGCTTAGGGAAACAGAGTATCTGGAGAAATAGGCTTTTACTTTTTTTTTTTTAATGTAAAGACATCAATTAGTACTTTCTCCATTCTCAAGCTTAATCTACGGCTCACAAGATGTACAAAATAATACCTACAAAATTAACCACATCATGCTCCAGTGATGTTACTTCAGTGCTCACCATCCCTAGTCAGTTTGCTTCTACGTGATTCTACAAGGGAACATACATGACTTCTTATCTGTAGAACACACATAATCGTCATGTTGCAGAAAGTCAAGAGACGAAGTGACCTGCTCAAGATTACACAGCTAGTGACAGACTCTGCACCTCGATTTGAAATCCCTCCCAATTCTTGTGAAAACTGTCTATCCAGTCTCAGAACCCATGAAAATAGGTGTCTAATATGAATAGAATAAAATGGAGTCCTATAAATTAGGCCTTTATCAGACTATTGGGACCAGCTGCTTTGTAGTTAGAACTTCTGAGGAAAATATGTAGAAAAGGATTATTAATGCTTTGTAACAAATGCCATCTTTGAAGCAAAGGGCTACATTTAAAGTTTTCACCCACGGCGTTTGAAAATAAAGACCCTGGAGCATTAGTTGAAGAAAAATGGCAGCATCATTGTCTTCGTTCTGCTTCTGATTTACTTCAATTTCCTTTTCCAAAGCCTGCTGTAAAATTTAACATTCAACAAAATGTGCAACAGACATTTTGCTACAATTTAAAAGGTTAGACAAAGAGGGAGGTAATTCACTAGATTCCATACTTTCTATAACCTATGAGACCCACTGTTAGAGAATGTGATGCTAAAGATTACCCCCAGATCCTGAATTTTATAGACGAGGAAACTGAGGTCTGGAGGAGTTCAGAGGTCACAACTCTCCCCCTTCTGTTGGGAATTCTACCTATTGCTTGGAACCAAGTTCCCTATTGTTTTTCTCTTTTTATTGGGAGGATCAGCTGACCTTCTCAGTTTGAGATCCCAAGAGTGGCAGCATGTCAGAAAGGCCATAATGGAGCCACAGAAGGCCACTGCCCCAGGGAAGACAGCCAGGACCCAGGACCCAGTAGGTAGGCAGTCACAGTTTGCCAGGTAAGAGTGCGAAGATCTACTGGTGAATTCTGATTTATTACTGGTGCATCCTGTGTTTAGTAAGTTGAGCAACCACTCTAGGATTCTCACCATTGGATTCCAACCCCAACTTGGACATGGGATACAGCTGCAGTAGCTCTTGTTTACTGGACACTATGTGTCTATGGGCCTTGCAATGTGTTAAGTATTTTATAACCATTATCTCAGTTAGTCTTCATAACAACCAATAGATAATATTACTTGTATTTGGATGAGGAAAATGAGGCACAGAAAATTAGTAACATGTCAAAGGCCACAGCTTCTGAGTGGCACAGTCTATGTATGTTAGATAACACAGTCCCTGCTTTTAAGTATTCTTTCTAACTGCTGCAAAGTCATCGCATTGCTCCTGGAATCTCTCTTTTTACGTAATGATAATAGGGATGATAGCTTACACCAAAGACGACTTCCCTATGTAACAAACAGCTCTAAAAGCATTCTGTATATTACTTCATTTTGCCAGGCGGGTACTATTCCCACCTCCGTTTTACAGATGAAGAAACCCAGAGGGACAATAATTATATAACTTCCGAAGATTACCCAGATAGGACATGGAGAAGCCAGATTTTGCTCCTGGGGTATCTGGATCCAGAATTCACACCCTTAATCATTATGCCAACTGTAGAAAATGGACAATACAAAATCTTGCATTATTTTCAGCTCTGTCAATGACTTTCTGGGCATGCTGGCTACATACTGAGGTGTGCATTGAGATAGGGATGTAATAAACCTTTTCTGCACATCCTCCATTCTAGTTTGATGGGTGTATTCTTTTAAAGGAAAGACAATTATGTCTTGAAAAGTTTCGGTGTGTTGTGATTAAGAAATATGAAGAAAAGGCATACCCTACTGCTTCCTTGAAATAAAAAGTAAATTTCTAAAAGTGGTACAAGTAATAGCATAGACTGAGGCATACTGTTGATACTGTTTTTGAAATATTCCATCCATTGGCGGATCGTGGAATCTCCCATTAAATATATGAATTTTCCTCTTAGGCATTCTTTCATTTTGATTGGAGCCAAACTACAGGACACAGGATTCCATGTCTCTTTCCAAACATGTCCCCCAGGGATTGTGGATGCCATTCCAAACTTGCATTTCTTTTTCATTGGAACTGTTTTTCCTGCCAAAAACATCAGCAAGAGAAGATCTAAAGTATCACATATTCATCAGTAATTATTAAGAACCTACTATCTTTCCTAAGTATCCTCTTAATAGGTCATGAGGGAGGTGAAAAACCCTACTGAAGCATCATCCTCTTAATAAATCGTTATTTTTAGTAAAATTTTCCTCCAATATGAATTTTTTAAATGGTGCCCATTAATGTTTATTACAGAGAACATGTTCTCTCCCCCTTTCCTCCCAAAAAGAACCCTCTGGATAAAATTTAAATATTTGTTTGGCTTTCTCTGAAAGTAATCAATTCTTGCTTAGTAACAAAAACTCAATTATTTTATCATTTTACCCTCAAGTTTGTCACACTTTGTCATAGTGTCTCAAATGACATCATCCAACTGGAAATCATTTGAATAGAGGCTCCAGGATGGCAGCATAGGGAGACCCTGAACTCGCCCCCTTCCAGGGACACACGAAATCTACCATTATGTTTACAGCAATTCCCCCTGCAGAACTGAGGGCTGATTGAACAGCTACTTCACAACAAATGATAGAGGGACCACAGAGAAGGTAAAAAGATGATGGGAACCGTGGCAGCCCTACCCCCAATGCACCAACCTGCATCAGGGAGGGATATCATGGAGGGGCCCACATGCAGGCTTGCTTGTCCTGGGGCACAGTACGAAATAGCTATATAAAGGGCAACTAGTCTGTAAGTGAAGTAAATCCATTTACTCACACTGAATCATCTACCAAACAAATAGGGGAAATACTGAAACTCTTTCTGGGGTTGGAGATGTAGACAAGGGACCTCCCACCCTCTCTCTCTCTCTCTCTCTCTCCCTCCCTCCCTCTTCCTTCCTTCCTTCCTTCCTTCCTCCCTCCCTCCCTCCCTCCTTTCCTCCTTTTCTTTCTTCATTCCTTCTCCACTGTAATAGCATGGATAGGAGCAGGGTCCAGGTGCTCTAGCCAGCTTATTAGGGCTGCCCTGGGAAGTCCTGGGCCTCTAGATCACATGAGCTCCCACTGCCCCCAAAGGCACCACCCCAAGCCAACAGTTTGTGCCCTCCCAGCTCCATCTGTCCGGCCATGGGCCCCAGAGTGGCAGGCCACAGGATTTCCCTAGGCCATGCCTAACCCAGCCACCCTGCCAAGGTGGCTCAGGCAGCCCTGGCATTGTGGACCAGGACCCCTCCCCCCACATGCTCCCAGCTCCAGACTCAGCCAGACTCCAGACTCATCTCACCAGGATGGACAGAGCAGGATCCTCTGGCCCACGCCCACTCCAGGCCCAGCTATCTCACCAGGGTGGTCCCAGCAAGGTAACACCCTGAGGACCCCAGGACCCATACCTGCTCCAGCCCCAGTCATCCTGCCAAAACTACCAGGTACACAGTTTACACAGAGGATGTTCCTACACAAGGCTACTCTTCTAAGACTGAGAAAGGTAACTATTCTGCTTGATTCATAAAATTAATAATAATAATAAACAAAAAAACCCCATGAAAAGTCAAGCAGAACAAGGAACAAAGAATCACATTCCAAATGAAAACAAAAACAAAATAAAACCCCAGAAAAACCCAAAGGAAACAGAGATAAGTAATTTACCTGATAAAGTGTTCAAAGTAATGGTTATAAAGATGGGCAAATGGAGAACTTCAGAAAAGGGTTAGAAAATGTAAAAATGAACCAGAGCTGAAGAATACAAACTGAAACGGAAAGTAAACTAGAGTAAATCAGTGGATTAAATGAAACAGAAGAATGGAATGGCAATCTGCAAGACAGAATAGTGGGAATCACCCAAGCTAATTCTTTTTTTGGGGGAAGGTGGGTTCGGGAGTACAATTTAGTGATTCATCAATGACATCTAACACCCAGTACTCACCTCAAGAAGTGCCCTCTTTAATGCCCATCACCCTTTTAGTCCATAAAATCCCCACTCACATACACACAGACCTTCCCTCTAGAAACTCTTAGTTTGTTCTCTGTAGTTAAGAGTCCCTGTTTTTATTTTTCCTTCCCTTCCCCTATGTTCATCTGTTTTGTTTCTTAAATTCTACATATGAGTGAATGTACAAATGATGACGTTTGTCTTTGACTTACTCTGTTTAGCATAATACCCTCTAGTTTTATCCACATTGTTGCAAATGGCAAGATTTCATTCTTTTTGATCACTAATGTTCCATTGTGTGTGTGTGCGCGCACGTATATAGCACGTCTTCTTTATCCATTAATCAATCAATGGACATTTGGGCTTTTTCCATAACTTGGCTAATGTTGATAGTGCTGCTATAAACACTGGGCTGGGCGTATCCCTTTGAATCAGCATTTTTTATTCTTTGGATAAATACCTAGTAGTGCAATTGCTGGGTTGTAGGGTAGCTCTATTTTCAACTTTTTTGAGGAACCTCCATATTGTTTTCCAGAGCAGCTGCACTACTTTGCATTCCTGTCAACAGTGCAAAAGAGTTCCCCTTTCTCCACATCTTTGCCAATGTCTGTTATTTCCTGACTTGTTAATTTTAGCCATCTGGCAGGTGTGGGTGGTATCTCTTGTTATTTTGATTGGCATTTCCCTGATGATGAGTGATGTTGAACATGTTTTCCTGTAACGGTTAGACATCAGGCTATCTTCTTTGGAAAAGTGTCCATTCATGTCTTCTATCCATTTCTTAACTGGATTATTTGTTTTTTTGGATTTTGAGTTTGATATGATCCTTCCAATAGGTATAGAAAACACATTTGACAAAATATAGTATCCTTACTTGATAAAAAGTCCTCAAGAAAGTAGGGATAGAAGAAAGATACCTAACATCATAAAATAAATTTAAAAAATAAAAAAAATGTAAGGACAGTCTAAGGTACCTATGGAACAACATCAAGAATGCTAACATTTACATTATAGAAATCCCAGAAGAAGAAAAAGAGATAAATGGGCAGAAAACTTATTTGAATAAATAATGGCTGAAAACTTACCTACCCTGGAGAAGGAAATAGACATCCAGGTCTAGAAAGCAAAAAGAATCCCAAAGCACTTGAATCCAAAGAGTTCTATATCAAGATGTGGTATGCCAACTAAAATGGCAAAAGTCAAAAGTTAAAGAATCTTAAAATCAGCTTGAGAAACAGAATCACCTACATAGGAAACTCCATAAGACTATCAACTGATGTTTAGCAGAAACTTTGCAGGCCAGAAGGGAGTGGAAGAATATATTTAAAGTGCTGAAAGGAAAAACTTACAATAAGGAATACTTTACCTAGCAAAGTTATCATTCAGAATTAAAGGAAATAGTTTTCTGGAGTAGCAAAAACTAAAGGAGTTAATCACCACTAAACTGCACTTACAAGAAATGGTAAAGGGTTTTCTTTAAACAGAAGATAGGCTCCTCTGTGAAACAGGACTCCATCAAAATCCTGGAGGAGAACACAGGTAGCAACCTCTTCGACCTCAGCCACAGCAACTTCTTCCTACAAACATCTCCAAAGGCAAGGGAAGCAAGGGCAAAAATGAACTATTGGGACTTCATCAAGATCAAAAGCTTTTGCACAGCAAAGGAAACAGTCAACAAAACCAAAACACAACTGACAGAATGGGAGAAGATATTCACAAATGACATATCAGATAAAGGGCTAGTATCCAAAATCTATAAAGAACTTCTCAAACTCAACACCCAAATAACAAATTATTTGATCAAGAAATGGGCAGAAGATATGAACAGACATTTCTGCAAAGAGGACATCCAAATGGCCAACAAACACATGAAAAAGTGCTCAACATCACTCGTCATCAAAGAAATACAAATCAAAACCACAGTAAGATACCACCTCACACCAGTCAGAATGGCTAAAATTAGCAAGTCAGGAAATGACAGATGTTGGCGAGGATGTGGATAAAGGGGAACCCTCCTACGCTGTTGGTGGGAATGCAAGCTGGTACAGCCACTCTGGAAAACAGTATGGAGGTTCCTCAAAAAGTTGAAAATAGAGCTACCCTATGACCCAGCAATTGCACTACTGGGTTTTTATCCTAAAGATACAAATGTAGTGATCTGAAGGGGCACATGCACCTGAATGTTTATAGCAGCAATGTTCACAATAGCCAAACTATGGAAAGAACCTAGATGTCTGTCAACAGATAAATGGATAAAGAAGATG
>CM053613.1:81656077-81681561 GCA_028646535.1 Procyon lotor | reverse complement strand
AAAATATATAAAGAACTTATATGGCTCAATGCCAAAAATTAATAATAATAAAATAAAATAATGGGCAGAGGACCTGAATAGACATTTTTCCAAAGAAGACATACAAGTGGCAAGCAGGAACATGAAAAGATGCTCAACATTACTAATCATCAGAGAAATGAAAATGAAAATACAATGAAATGTCACCTCACACCAGTTAAAATGGCTATATGAAAAAGACAAGGAGTAACAAACGTTGGAGAGGATGTGGAGAAAAGGAAACACTTGTGCACTTTTAGTGGGAATGAAAATTGGTGTAATGTCTGAGGAAAAGAGTATGGAGGTTCCTACAAAAATTAAAAACAGAAATACTATTTGATCCAGCAATTCCACTGCTGGGTATTTACCCCTCAAAATGAAAACACTAATTCAAAAAGACATAGGGGCCCATATGTTTATTACAGCATTATTTTTAATAGCTTAGATATGGAAGCAAGCAAAGTGTCCATCGATAAATGAATGGATAAAGAACATGTGATGTGTGCACGTGCACGCGTGCACACACACACACACACACACAAACACACAGGAATATTACTCAGTCATAAAAAGAAATGAGTTCTTGCCATTTGCATCAATATGGGTGAACACAGAGTATACCACACTAAGTGAAATAAATCAGAAAGTCAAATGTGATTTCACTTATATGTGGAGTCTAGGAACCAAACCAAACCAACCAACAAACCCTCAAAGAGAAATAGACTCATAAATCCTCAGAACAAGGTGGTGGTTGCCAGAGGGGGTCAGGGGAGACAGGAGAAATTTAGATTTCTCCATTAGTACCTTGTGACTTAAATTTAGATTTAAGAAATCTTAAAGGAGATTAAGAAGTACACACTTACAGGTGTGCAGTATATAAGTCCGATGCAAAGTACAGCATAGAGAATACAATCAATAATATTGTAATAATGTTATACAGTGACTCCACCTATTGTGTTGAGCGCTGAGTAATGTACAGAATGGTTGAATCATTATGTTGTACATCTGAAACTAATATAACTGCATGTCAACTACAATTAAAAAAAAAAGATTTGTGATCACAAAAAACAGTGTAAAACTTTCAGAGTTTGGAAGAGATTAAGGAGATAATGACTAAATTTAATGTAGGATCATGGCTTGGGTTCTGGAACAGAAAAAGGACATTAGTGGAAAAAATGGTGACATTCAAATAAAGTCTGTAGTTTAGGTAACAGTCACTAATGTACCAAGGTTAATTTCTTGATTTTGTACACTGTCCAATAATTATACAAGATATTATTATGTGAAACTGGCTGAAACATACATAAGAACACTCTATACTGTTTTTGAAAACCTTTCTATACTTATAAAATTATTTCAAAATTAAAAAATGAAGGAGCATCTGGGTGGCTCGGTTAAGCATCTGCCTTTGGCTCAGGCCATGATCCTGGGGTCCTGGAAGTGAGCCTGTGTTGGGCTCTCTGCTCAGCCGGGAGTCTGCTTCTCCCTCCACCCCACCCCTTACTCCCTACCCCCTGCCCCTCACCCTGGCTTGTGGGTGCTCTCTCTTCTCTCTCTCAAAATCTTTATTTCTTTAAAACTTTCTGAAATGGTGGAAATAATACCTTCCTCCATGAAATGTTTCATTTTCCCTCTACCATCTACCAAATAATTCAGCCAATGATTTATCACGTCTACACAGAAGAGATGCTCCGACTCCTATCGCTTCATGCTGTCATCTACACATGGTAGAGTTCTAGGCTCTTCATCTCACTTGGTACGTTTTTCATCTATGAATGCTACACTTTTTTCTAAAGATTTAGTTATCTTTTTAGAGAGAGGGAGGGAGAAAGAACATGGAAGGGATGGAGAGAAGGGAAGAAGGGGAGAATCTCACGCAGACGTTGGGCTGAGCATAGACCCTGCTGTGGGGCTTGATCCCACCACCCCTGAGATCGTGACCTGAGCCAAAATCAAGAGTCAGATGCTTCACTGACCGAGACACTCAGCTGCCTGGTTTTGCTTTTCTTTTTTTTTTTTAGCTATCCACTGTACATTTCTGTTCCCACGTTGGAGAGCAATCAGTGCTCCCGGAGTGAGGCAGTGCGGAGGAATACTAACAGGCTGCTGGTTCCTTCATTTGATTCAACACCAGGCAAGCCACAGAAGGGAGAGGATGGTCTATTCGGATGCTAGTAAAAACTGTAAGAAATCCCTAGGAAGTCCAAGATACTTGGATTCTGATGTCCCTGTTGGAGGTTAGGGTTTAGGAGGAGGAAGCCAAGCCAGGGCAGGAGAAAGCTGGTGGTCAGGAACAGGGAAAAGATTGAGGCAAGCGTTCTGGGTCCTTTCAATTTCCTTGCAGTGCCCTGGTGAGAACACTGATTAGTACCTTGTGACTGTAGGGGAGAGAAGCGGCAGCACCTTTTTTTAGTACCTACCTGGAAGCAGTGTAGCAGCATCGGGCTCGCTAGAGAAACCTGAGGGCAGGGAGGAGAAACCTGTGGGTGCAAATGGGGGAATTAGTCCTCAGCTTTAACTTGTCCCCTCTTGCTACCCATGGGGAGCAAGATGTCATTTCTTCCGGATGATACTTATTGTGTGGGATTTCTCCACACCCATAGCCCCTTGCCCCAAATGCTTTAACAACAGTGTCATCACAGTAGCCCCTGAATTCCCTTCACACATTTCCCAATACCATTCTTGGTTGAGAAGCTGTGGTTTAGAGGATCAGGTCCCTAGAGGATGACAGCTCTTGGGAAAAGCTGTACTTCGAGTGAGGCACAGAAAAGTCACTTGAGATCAGTGTCACAGTGTGTGTGCATGACAGACTGGAAATTGCTGAGGAAAATCAAAATAGGCTCTTAGCCCTAAGAACCCTTCTGAGAATCTCTGTAAACTCACTACACCAAGGGCACGATCAAGGGCTTGGAGTTTGGCATGTTCTCCTAGAGAGACAGGACTGTTGACAGTAACAGATAATCCCGGGGAAATGTGGCGTCACAGGAAAAACAATGAGACAGCTGAAGGTACACCCACTATGTGAGAAAGGGAAAAAGTAATGGACCACACTGAGCAAGAATTAGAGTTCTTATATTATTAGAGAGAGAGCTAGTGGAGATACTGGTGATCTGATTGGAAAGCAGAAAACAAGCAGCCATAAAAAAAGAACCAGTTCAAGCTTCTCAGTCTGAAATAAATAATACCTGAAATAAATGATAGTCTGGTGCCAGAGGAGGACGCATACAGAAGGCAAATAATACATTATATGTTAATAAAAAATATAATAAAAAATAATAATTAAAAAAATAACAGAAAAGAAAGTAAAAAAAAAAACAAAAAACAGAAGATGACGACTAACTAGGAAACCAAAAAATTCAGGTTGAAGATCTCTCCCAGAAATCCAGGAGTAAAGAGTTGAATACGAAAGACAAGTTAAAAGATATGGAGCAAAGAAATAAATAGGTCAACATCCATAAGAATCTCAGAATGGCAGAGTAAAATCCAAGTAAACAAGCAGAGACACTATATTACTTAAGTACATGTGACAGTAAAAAAGTAGACCACGTACTAGGTCAGAAGGAAAACCTCAACAACAGTTAAATTCATTACTTAAATGTAAATCACAATGTCAAATGTGGACAGTGAGTAATCATGAAATTCCCTCTATCAAATTTTGTACAATGCCACCAAGTTACACTGAGAGGGAAATTCATAACTATTATAGTTATATAGTAAATATAACTATTAAATAGCAGGAAGAATTAAGACCAAATGAGCCGGATGTCAATGTCAGGAATACTAAAGGAAGAACATAGCAAACTTGAAGAGGTAAAGAAACCCTAAGTAAAAGAGCAGATGTTGATAGGAGCTAAAACAAATAAGTAATAACCAACAGAATAAAAGTTAAATCTTAGAACAAAACTAAAAAGTGTGCGACTTTCCTATAAGTTTGATCAATAGAAAGGGAAAATATACAAATAATTAATTTAGGGGAAAATAGGCTTATTACAGATGATACAAAGTCTTTTGAAATCATGAGAGAATGCTAAAATAACTAGCAATACATTTACAAAGCTTGACACAGGAACTATTTTCAAAATATATGACAATAAAATCAATGGGAGAAGAAAAAAACTTAGAAAAGGTAATTATTCTATGCATAATACCTTCCTTCAAAAGACTGTGGCATAGAGGTCGGGCAGAGAATAACTCTGACAGCAGAGAAACCTGACAAAGATCCTCAGCCAGGTAACTAAGGTCAACATCAATAGTGACAAATCATATTGATAAGATGCACCCTTGATATAGAGTGATTAAGGTGACACTTCACCTCTGTAGTCTTCTCCAAACCCATAACCTCAACTTAACCATGAGAAAAATACCAGATAAATCCCAACTGCTAAATATTTTATGTAAAATACCTGATCAGTACTCCTCAAAATCAAGTCATCGAAAACAAGTTGTAAAAACTATTATAGCCAAAAGGAATTTAAAAAGACATATAAAGCAGAGAGAGTCAATTATCATATAGTTTCACTTATGTGTGGAGCTTAAGGAAAAACACAGAGGACATTGGGAGAAGGAAGGAAGGGTGAATTGGGGGAAAACGGAGGGGGAGATGAAACATGAGAGACTGTGGACTCAGAGCAACAAACTGAGGGTTTTGGAGGGGAAAGGGCCTAGGGGGTTGGGCGAGCCTGGTGGTGGGTATTGAGGAGGGCACGTATTACATGGAGCACTGGGTGTGGTGCATGAACAATTAATCTTGTAACACTGAAAAGTAAAATTAAATTTAAAAAAGGTCAGCTAAATGTAACATAGGATCTTGGAATAGAAAAAGGACATTAGATGAGAAACTAAAGAAATCTGAATATAGGTTTTTTTTTTTGTTTTTTTGTTTTTTTGACAGAAAGAAACACAGCGAGAGAGGGAACACAAGCAGAGGGAATGGTAGCGGGAGAAGCAGGCTTCCTGCTGAGCAGGGAGCCCGATGCGGGGCTCGATCCCAGGACCCTGGGATCATGACCTGAGCCGAAGGCAGACGCTTAACGACTGAGTCACCCAGGCGCCCCTGAATATAGTTTTTAGTTAATGACTAAGTATCGATACTGGTTCATTAATTATAACAATATACCATAGAATATGTGTTATCATAGTAACATATACTACATATATATGTTTATATCATAATATCAATGTGTGATGAGGGCACGCCTGGATGGCTCAGTGGGTTGAGCCTCTACCTGAGGCTCAAGTCATGATCCCAGGGTCCTTGGATCAAGTCCTGCATCAGGCTCCTTGCTTGGTGGGGAGCTTGCTTCTTCCTCTGCCTGCCACTCTGCCTGCTTGTGCTCCCTCTCTCTGACAAATAAATTCTTAAAAAAAAAAAAGTTTCATGATAGTATTTTAATAATATAAGAATTAAAAAATTTTGGGAACTCTACTATCTTCTCCATTTTTAATCCTAAAACTGTTTTTAAAAAATTAAATTTATTAGGGGCACCCACATGGCTCAGTCCATTAAGCATCTGCCTTTGGTTCAGATCATGATCTCAGGGTCCTGGGATCGAGCCCCGCATCAAGCTCCCTGCTCCATGGAGAGCCTGTTTCTCCTTCTCCTTCTGCCCTTCCCTCTGCTCATGCTCTCTTTCTCTTTCTCCCAAATAATAAAATCGTAAAAAAATTAAATTTATTAAAAAGTTTAAAGTGTAATTATTAAAGAATATAAATTCATGATAAAATCTCTCCAACTTGTACCACAAAGCACAAGTTTTACCTGATTTCTACCCTTTTTACTTATGTTATATAAACTAGAAAGAAGGCTGAAAATTCCTCACACTATTTTGTGAGGGAAGTACAGAAAGGAAAAATTAATTTTACCACAGGACAGAGCTGAATAATGCTAAGCAGGTGACTATCCAATTGAATTCAGTAATATATGCGGGAAGAAAACCATCATGGCTTCATTTTGTCCCGGAGAGACGACAATGGACGTCCACTGTATTTTGCCATGAGGGACCCAACTCAGAACCCCAGGGTTCATACAGAGCTTATTTTGAGCTGAAAGACTTTTGAGATTCAGTAGATGCGGATAGAAGCCCTCGTGGAGCATCCCTTATCTGATGAAGAGCAGCGGCATCTGGGAAAGGAGGCTCTCATAAATGCCCCTCTGGGGAGTTTCATGGCCATGAAAATGACCAGTGGCCCCTGTATAATCCAACATTATCACAAACTTTCTTATAGCCTATTTGTTCTTCTAAAACACAGGTTGTCTTCTCTAAAGAAACCTATTTGTTCTTCCACAAGAGCCTTTTCTCCCTCCTCCCTTTTCCCTAATAAATTAGATGACTAAGGCTCCAACCTCAAACATTTAATAAGACAGCTACTTTTTTGTTGGCTCCCATATGCATATATCTGAACCTTTTTTTCTTCATGTTACTCTGTCTTTTGTCAGTGTAATTCACAGGACTCCCTTTACTAAGCAGGAGAAAACAGAGGAACAGTTTTTCCTTCCTGACAACCACATTAACATTTAGATGAAGGAAATGTGATCCTTTCACTCGATGCTGAAAAAAAAGTCAATAAAATGCAGCACTCATTTATAATTAAAAAATAAAACAATGTAAAAACAACCTCTCAGCAAACTAGAAATAGAAACCCGATTGGTATAATAAAGGATATTTATCAAAACCCTACATCTAATACATCTATGCTTACCTGTAAAATTTTAGAAGAATTTATACTAGTTAGGAAGAAATTAAAATTGTTTGTCAGCACAACTTTCACTCAACGTTTTCCCGGAGTTGTGGCAAACGTAGGAAGACCTAAAAAGGGGAAAAGAAAAAAAAAAAGACAAGAGGGAACAAAATGAGAAAATTGTCTATTTCATGATAACATAAAAATCCACATAGATAAGCCATAAATCATTAGAAGAAAGTTTGGTCAAATTGCTTGATATAAGATTATGAGTTGAATTGTCTCCCCCAAATTGACATCCACCTGGAATCTCAGATGGCGACCTTATTTGACCAGCCTCCGCCATCCCCCAAGGAGGCCCCAGAAGGCAGCTCCAGCATTACATGCCCCAGGACACCCCTGAACAGTGCCACCACAGCCCCAGCATTTCACCAAGACACACCCGTGCAGAACATTCTGGAACACCCCAGGTCTGTATATGCTTCAGCTACAGTTGCCCCCCCCCCCAGTGCCCCCCATGGGCGGAGTTCCCTAACACCTTCTGGCCTCCATCCACCTCAGCGCCAGCTGTCCCATCAGGGGGCTACCTGCACAGAGTGTCCCTAGACCGCCAGGTCCACGCTGACTTGAGCTCCAGCCATTCTGTCAGGCGCCCTCTGATTGAAGCATACTGGTGCCATCCATTCCATACTTGCTTTGGCTCCAGCTGCCCCACCAGGATGCCCCTTACATAGAGTATCCCAGGACCAACCCAGCCCATCTGCTTCACTTCAGCTATCTCACCAGCGTGAGACAGTGTCTGTGCAGAGAACCCTGGGCCCTCCAGGCCATGTCCATGTTAGCTCCAGCCATCCCACCATGGCGGCCTCAGTGCGATGTCCCAGGTCTCCCAACCTGAGCTGGCTATAATCCCATCCAGCCAGCCAAGCCACCGGGTATAAACAGTCTATGCAGGAGGTATTCTTACACAAGGCCATTTCTTCAAATCTAGAAGAAGCAGTTGTTTAGTCCTACTCATGGGGGAATAAAAACTCACAGGAATTTAAACAAAGGGGACAGAGGAATATGTTCCAAATGAAAGAACAAGACAAAACCTCAGAAGAACTTAATAAAATGGATACAAGCCACCTACCAGAAAAACAATCCAAAGTAATGGTCATAAAGACAAGAGAGGATGAAATCAGTGGGAACTTCAACAAAGAGGGAAAATATTAAAAAAACCAAAGTTGAATAAATAACTGAAATGAAAAATATGTTAGAGGGAATCATTAGCAGATTGGAGGATGCAGAATAGTAGATCAGAGGTCCAGGCAAAGTAACGGAGAGTACCCAAACTGAACAGAGAAAAGAAAAAAGGATAAAAAAAAATTGATGACAGGTTAAGGGATCTCTGAGACAGTATCAGCCGTAATAACATTTGCATTTTAAGGTGCCACAAGAAGAAGAGTCCAAGAAAGGGGCAGAAAACTTACTTGAAGAAATAACAGCTGACAACTTCCCTAACCTGGCAAAGAAACAGACATCCGGGGCCAGGAAGCAGAGAGCTCCAAAGAAAATGAACCCCAGGAGATCCACTCCGACACACATGACATTTAAAATTTCAAAGGTTAATGATAAAGAGAGAATCGTAGCAAAAGGAGAGAAATAAATAATTATATACCAGGGTAACTCCATAAGGCTATGGGTTGATTTTTCAACAGAAATTTTGTATGCCAGGGTGCATGGGTGGCTCAGTCCATGAGCATCTGCCTTCAGCTTGGTTCATGATCTCAGGGTCCTGGGATTGAGCCCCACATCAGGCTCCCTGCTCACTGGGCAGTCTGCTTCTCTCTCTCCCACTGCTGCTTCCCTTGCTTGTGCTCTGTCACAGGCACGCTCTTTCTCTTTCTCTCTCTCAAATGAATAAATAAAACCTTAAAAAAAAATTTTTTTTTGTATGCCAGAAGAAAGTAACATGATCCATTTAAACTGCTGAAAAAGAAAAAACCTACAGTCAAGAATACTCTAACTGCAAGATTATTGTTCAGAATGGAAGGGAGATATAAAGCATTTGCCAGACAAACAAAAGTTAAAGAGGTTCATCATCAGTAAATTAGCCTTAAAAATATAAAAGGACTTCTTAAAGTGGAAAAGAAAAGGCCAGATCTAGAAGAAAGAAAATTACGAAAAAAAAGCTTTCATGAGCTAAAGTAAACATACAATAAGGGTAGTAAATCGATCACTCATAAAGCAGATTAAAAGACCAAAGTAGTGAAATAAATCTAAAAATTAAGGAACTCACAACATAAAAAGTATAAAATGCAACATTATATACATAAAACACGTAGTTTTTATAATGTGTACAAACTAATCAACCATGAGTTTAATATATACTGCTGTATGTTTAGGATATTATATGTCAACTCCTGGTAACCACAAGCCAAAAATCTGTAAGGGATACATGATAAAGAGAAGGCAATCCAAGGATAGCACTGACGAAAGCCATCAAACCATGAAGGAAGAGAACAAGAAAAGAGAAAAACTACATAAACAACCAGAAAACAATTAAGAAAATGGAAGTCATTACACTACCTATCAGTAATTACTTTAAACGTAAATGGTTTAATGCTTCAATCTAAAGAAATAAGGTAACTGAGTGGATAAAAACACAAGACCTGTCTATATGCTGCCTACTTGAGACTCACTTCACACCTAAAGACACAGACGAACTGAAAGTGAAGGGGACCGAAAATGCATTCCATGTAAATATAATTGGGGAAAAAAGGCTGGAGTTGCATACTTAAATCAGACAAAATAAACTTTAAAACGAAGGCTATAACAAAATCAAAGGGCATTACATAATTACATAGGGATCAGTCCAACAAGAAGATATAACAATTGTAAATACCAGTGTACCCAACATAGAAGCACCTAAATACATAAAAGAAATATTAGCAGACATAAAGGGAGAAATTGACAGTGATAACAATACTAGTAAGTAAGCACGTAATGCTGGGGCTGCCTTCTGGGGCCTCCTCGGGGGATGGCTGAGGCTGGTGTGGGCTAGGGTCTTGGGGCTGGCTGAGATGGCAGGCTAGCCAGGGTGCCCATTCCCTGCCTCCATCTGTGCTATCAAGGTAGAGGACATATATAAAAAATGGCACTTGCCTGCCCCTCCAAGCCTGAAGAGCATTCTAGCAGTTCCTCTGCAGCAGAATTAGAAGCTGGTTCCTTTATATTCTAGTTGCTGTTTTTAACTATAGCTTTTTTTTTTTTTTTTTTTTTTCCTGTGTCCCAGGGCATCTGGGGCTGGTGTGGACGAGGGGCCCGGGATTCACTGAAGGGAAAGGCCAGCTAGGGGCAAGTCTGCCCCTATCTGTTCTATCAAAGTGAAGGGAGAATGTAAATTGTGGTGCTTACCAGGACTTCCTACCCTTCCTACTGGGTGGAGAGTTTAGTCTTTTCTATTCTAGTTACACATTTAAACCACAGTTTTCTTTCTGTGCTCCAGGGCAGAGGAATCTGCTCCTGGTCCCTCAGTACTATCCCTCTTCACCGCAGTTTACCCCATCAGGGTGTGGGGTTCCATTGTTATCATGTCTTCCACTCCCCTGCTTGTTCTCTATGTGGTCCCTCTATCTTTTGTTGTGCAGCAGCTGTTTAGTCAGCCCTCACTTCTTCAGGAATAATTGCTCTATGTATAAGTGTAGATTAAGTATGTTCACAGAGGAGGTAAATTCAGAGTCTTGCGATGTTGCCATCTTGGACCCAATTAAATTTTTTAAAAAAGATTTTATTTATTTATTTGACAGAGAGAGAGATCACAAGAAGGCAGAGAGGCAAGCACAGAGAGAGAGGGGGAAGCAGGCTCTCTGCTGAGCCTGTGCTGAGCAGAGAGCCTGATGCGGGGCTCGATCCCAGGACCCTGAGATCATGACCTGAGCCAAAGGCAGAGGCTTTAACCCACTGAGCCACCCAGGTGCCCCTGGACCCTATTAAAATTTTTAATTTCAATGCAACAAAAGATATCTAAAACAAAGTAAAAATGCAAGACATAAACTGTATGTCCAATCAATAAAGTCAAAGAATTCTTTCCCAAAGCTTATAATGTTTTCCAAAGCAAAGAAGTGACAATCAGAGAAATAGGAAAAAGACATGAATAGTCAATTTGTATAAGATGATACTTGAATGGTTGACTATGTGAAAAGATACTCAACATTATTAGCTACCAAGTAAGTGAAAACCTAAATCACAGTGAGAGAGATGTCACACTCATCATATACATCAAATTTAGAATTACAAAAATTATAATTTGGGGGCAAATATTTGACTTAAAGGAACATTTATATACTGCTGATATAAGTGACAAATTTAGGAGGACAATTTGGGAACTTCTACTAAAACTTCATATATGCATAATCTTTGACCCAGTGTTTAGATCTATGGGTTAGTATTTCAGAGCAAAATCTCACTTTGCTAGGTTAAATGAAGATATCCTATGATCTGCATATAATGATAGTTTGTGTCTTTTCAAGCTCTTATATTTTTAAATTCCTTTCACCTTTATGTTCTGGCCTGAGATAACAGTGGTCATCCTTATCATTTCCATATCTTAAAAGAATTACTTCTAAATTTTCACTGTTAAGTAAAATGCTGCAGAATTTTGGCAGCTGGTTTTTTGAAAACATGAATGATTTTTTCCATTTCTAGTATTTGAGAGTTTTTATCATAGATACCTATTATAAACATAAATAACCCTATCAAATACTTTTGTGCATCTGTGAGAATAAGCATTAGGTTTTTCTTAAATCACTTAATGAGAGTTCAGTGAATTTACATTGAGAGATTTTATTTTTTTGTTTGTTTTTTAAAGATCTTTAGACAAACCGCACATGGTCCCATGGTCAGGATTACTTCACCTTATATGGGGAATTTATCTTTTTTTTTAAACTTGAAGTATGAAAGTCAACTCTCATTAAGTAATAGAGTTACTATTAATTTCAATAAGAAGATACCTGAAATATTTCCAGCATCAAAGTACCACCTATTTTTACTATAATGACACCAAATACCATTAAAATAGACACAATTCCTTTAATAGCTAAAATTCCTTTTGGGAATACAATCTGCCAAGGTGTTTTCTCTGTATTAACTATATAATGGTTTTTATCTTCTTTCTTTAAGGAATTTTTTTTTAAACTATTACACATCTCACCCTTAGGAATATGCTTACAAAAAGGTGTTATATATGATTCTCAACATTTGTGCAATTCAACATTTAAGGGGAAAAAAGAAAATACAAGAAGAAAATCTAGAGCAAAATAACTTGGTGGAAACAAGGCAAATTATACCACACTTGCTGCAAACATTGACAAATAAGGGCCATTGGGTCTGAGATTATAAGTTCTGTAAACCAGCACATGAAGCCTGAGGGCAAAGACACCAAGAGCACACCAGGTGACTGCATAGAGGGTCTAACCCCACAGAACCTACTTGCTGGCAAAGTGCCCTAAATTGAAAATAACCCTTGTAAACCCAACATGAGGCCATATACAGGATTTTATTTAATATCCCTAATTAAGTTGGATTCTGATACCCTAAATGGTTACTTATCACTGGTATAGGTATTTTATTTACCTTTATACTGATAGATTTAGCTAACTAATGTTTTACTTATTAAAGGATTTCCAAAATGAAACAGGAAGGGATGGGGAGGGAGACAAACCATAAGAGACTCCTAGACTCAAGAAATGAACTAAGGGTGGCCGGGGGGGGGTGGGGGGGGTGGGGGGGGTAGGGATAGGGTGGCTGGGTTGTGGACAATGGGGAGGGTATGTGCTGTTAAGTGCTGTGAAATGTGTAAGCCCGAAGATTCACAGACATGTACCCTGGGGCAAATAATACATTATATGTTAATAAAAATTAATAAAAAAAAATACAAATCAAAAATAACAATCAGAAAAAATAAATAAATAAAATAAAGGATTTCCATATGTATGTTCCTAAGTTAAATAAGCCAGTAATTTTCTTTTATTGTACTGTCTTTATCAGCTTTGGTATAAGGTTTCATAGGATAAACTGCAGGCTTTTCCTTTGTTTTCTGAAACAACTTGTGTCAGATAGGATAATCTCCTAAATAGAAGTCTGATAACGGTCACTTGCAAAACCATCTAAATCTAGTGCTTGAAGAAAGTCTTTATCACTTTTATTTTCTTAATGCTTAGTGCTCTTTTTAAGTTTTCCATTTCTCCTTAATTTTGGAATTTTGTATTTTTCCAGAAATGTATCATTTTAGTTTTCAAATTTGTTGGTTAATAGGTTTATAACATTTACTCTTGTTCTATATTTTGTTCATCAAGACTGTCAATTTTTAAGAGACTTATCTTTCTTAGTCTTAAAAACAAAACAAAACCCAAAAACCTTATTTTAGTTGTTACTACTCTCTATGGCATAGTAAAAAGTGTATGTGGCTTCTGTCCCCGGTTCCAGATACAAAGCTCTGAAAACTTTCAGATTCTTGAGTGACATGAGTGTTCTTATTCATAATGAGCACCTTAAAAAAAATTTTTTTTGAAGATTTTATTTATTTATTTGACAGAGAGAGGGATCACAAATAGGCAGAGAGACAGGCAGAGGAAGAAGGGAAAGCAGGCTCCCCGCTGAGCAGAGAGCCCGATGTGGGGCTCGATCCCAGGACCCTGAGATCATGACCTGAGCTGAAGGCAGAGGCTTTAACCCACTGAGCCACCCAGGTGCCCCATAATGAGCACCTTTAGACCACAGTGGAACTCATGAGGTGATTCCAGGTGGGGGCCGTAGATGGCCTCAGGATAAGGACTAGTCATCAGAAAGCCCAAACATGTGATTATAGAGTGGGAACTTACAGTCCCCCTGGGGGAGGGAAAAGGGCTGGAGATTGAGTTATAAAAACTCTTGAGCAGTATTCAGAGAGCTTCTGGGCTGGTGAACACATCGGTGTATTGAGAGGGTGGAACACCCAGAGAGGGCGTGCAAACTCTGAGCTTCCTTCTCATACTCCATCCTGTGCCTTTCTACCATTTGTCTGTTCCTTAGTTGTGTCCGTTATGATAAACAGGTAATAGTAAGTGAAGTGCTTTCCTGAATTCTGTGAGCCATTCTAGTGAACAATCAAACCTAGGAGGGGGTTGTGGGAACCCCCAAGAGTATACTGGTTGGTCAGAAGTACAAGTGGCCCCTGAGACTTGCAGCTAGTATGTGATATGGGGGTTGTCTTGTGGGACCAAACCCTTAACCCGTGGGGTCTGTGCTAACTCTGGACAATTAGTGATAGGACTGAACTGTTAGACACCGGCTGGTATTGGAGAACAAACTGGTATGTGGGGAAATGGCATATTTGGTGTCAGAAAAAAACATACACTCACTATTGCTTTTTGGTTCTTTTTTTTTTTTTCTGATTGCTTATTGGGACTGTATCCTCTGTTTTCTTTCTTTCTTTCTTTCTTTCTTTCTTTCTTTCTTTCTTTCTTTCTTTCTTTTTTAAGATTTTATTTTTTTGACAGATTTATTTATAAATAAATAAAAGATTTATTTATTTGACAGAGAGAGAGAGAGATCACACGTAGGCAGAGAGGCAGGCAAAGAGAAAGGAGGGAGCAGGATCCCTGCTAAGCAGAGAGCCCGATGCGGGGCTCAATCCCAGGACCCTGAGATCATGACCAAAGCTGAAGGCAGAGGCTTAACCCACTGAGCTACCCAGGTGCCCCCTAATCTCTGGTTTCTTAAATTCAAGAGTTATTACAACCTTTCCTTTTAAATGTATTCATGGTAAATTTCCTTCTAAGTTTTGTTTAGATGTATGTTGCAAATTCCGACATGTATCAACTTTGTTGTCATCTACAAACTAAACTACATTAACATCATACTTAATAGAGCAAGACAGAATGTGTTCTAAGACCAGGAAGAAGTCTAGGACGTCCGTTCTTACTAACATTATACTTGAGATTTATGAGCAAGGCCGAGAGAGATTCCTTCGGAGACACGCAAAGCCTGCGGAGGCTGTGGGAAGGGTAGGAAAGCTAAGCCACATTATTTGGAGGCAGTGCAAGCCTTCACCATTGCAGTGGCCTGCCAAAGTGAGGGGGCTGGTGAGACAGGGGCAGGAAGAAGGAGAGAAATGACTCCAGAGCACTTCAGGCTGCACTGATCTAGTGCTAGTTTAGAGACAAGGTCTCTGGATGTAGAGGATTCTATCAAGGTGCAAGAAGCTAGCATTATGAACTGGAAACTCAGTGCCTGGTCACTGAAGCATGAAGGGATCTGTGGAGTCTTGTGCATGATCAGATCCAAGCTCTACTGGGGAGAAACTGTGACCATGCCCTCAAAAATTTTAAAGTCAGTCATGAGCTGACTCAAGCTAAAGCTCTAACAAGCCCAGACACAACTCAACTACAGACTAAGTTGAATGGATCCTGAATTCCGGTAACTTGACTGAAGGAGCATGCCCTTTTTAGGGAGGGGGCAAATATTACTTTAAGATCTACTATTTCTTTATACAAAATATCTGACACAGAGTCAAAAATTAGAGTCATATAAGGAAGACTCAGAGTCTGTTTGTTAGAATCAGGAGACAGACATTTTAACATAATCAGAGAAATATATTTTTAAAAAATCTAGTGGAAAAATTGGACAACATGAATAGATATGGGCATTTCAGCAGAGAGATAAAAATTACTAAAGAGAATCAATTATTTTGATTGAATATAGATGCAAGTGTTAAAAATGAAAAAAACTGCAACCATGAAAATTTTATCAGAATTATAGCAGACTGGACTCAGAAGAAGAAGAAGAAGAAAAGCAAACTTGAAGATTAGCCAATAGAAATCACACAAAATAAAAAAAAAACCGAGAAAGCAAAAAACACCGAGAGAATATCTAAGATCTGTGGGGCAATATCAGCTGGTCTGGTATATAAGTAACTAGAGGCTTAAAAAAGAAAAGAGATATGGGGCAGTAAACATATCTGAAGAAATAAAGACTGAGAATTTCCCAATATGGATAAAGGACTTCAATTCACAGATCAAAGCAGCCCAATGAACCCTCAGGACAACAAAACAAAGACTTCCTCAACCAGACATATCTTAGTCAAACTGTTGAGAAATGAAGATGAGAAATCTTTTAACAGCCCAAGAAAAAGACACACGACATACAGAGTGTATTAGTTAGGGTTCTCCTAAGAAATGCAACCTAAAATATGTATGTTTATATTACACATTGTAGAGTAGTTTAGCAGACATAGAAATAAAACTGTATGATCACAGGGGCATAAAAGCAGCAGGGAGTAAATAGAATTATACTGCTGAATAGTTCCTACATTAGTCATGAAGCAGTATATTCCTAGAAAATAGACTGTGATAAATGAAAGATTCATTTCATAAACTCTAGAGCAGGGGTGAGCAATTTCTTTTTCGATAAAGGGCTAGATGGTACATACTCAAGTCTTTGCAGGCCTGAGTGTCTCTGTCACAAGTATTCGGTTCTGCTGCTGTGCTACAATGTGGAAACAACCACAGATCATATGCAGACATACACTGGGCTGTGTTCCAACAAAATCTTATTTGGAAAAACAAGCTGTGGGCTATTTTTGGCCTACAGACCACAGTCGATATGGTTGAGCGACTACTGATAATAAAACAAAGAGGAATAATTAAAAATTCAGTGAGCCATGCAAGGATTTGTGAATGAATGAACATTCGTAATGGTGTTATTCACAATGACTCCCAATTGGAGGAAACTGAATGTCTGCTCACGGAAGAATGTGGCATATCCATGTGATGAAATAGTATTCATCAATAAAAAGGAATGAACTACTTATATATTCTAGGGTCTAGAATATATAGAACTACTGTATATTCTAGGGTCTCAATGAACCTCAAATCTACCATGCTCAGTGAAAGAAGGATTCCTCTTGTAATATGAAAAAAAATTGAAATGTCTAGAAAGGCAAAGCCATAGAGGCAGAAACTACCATGGTGGTTGCTGAGCTGGGGATGAGGATGAGACAAGAAAGGGAATTAACAGCAGATGGGCATGAAGGATCATCTTGGGGTGACGAAAATACTCTAGAGCTGATTTATGGTAATGGTTGTACAGAACCCTGCTACAAAAACAGGTTGAAATGGAAGAGTCTGAGGGCAGGAAGGCAGCTAAGAGGAAATAATTATAGGATTGTAAAAGAGGGACAGATCCAGGGGCCTTTTTTGACTGCACACTGCACAGTGTTTTTGCCTTTGGGATAATGTTTACCAACCATTTTCTGTGTTTTAAACATACTCCTCAGGGTTGTAACACTCCTCTCGGTTACAGTAAATCACTAAGGCAGGGTTTCTAGGGGTGGCGGGTGGATATATGCAGTTTGAAAGAGGGTTCAACTGCACACTTGCAATGGGTAGATTATACAGTATGTGAAATACATCTCAACCAAGTAATATTTTAATAAGCCAATAAAGACTTCCATTTCTACAGAATGTAACAAGCTGCAAAAAAAAAAAAAAAACAAAAAAACAAAAAACCACACTCTTATTCTAAAAATCAGGGAAAACACCAGATAATATACAAAAGTGTAACTTCCTTGAGTAGAGAGCTCAAGCAGCAACACATTCAAATGATCCAAAAAACAAATAATCCAATTAAAAAATGGGCAGATGAGAGGTTTCTGGGTGGCTCAGTCAGTTGAGCATCCCACTTTTGGTTTTGGATCAGTTCATGGTTTCATGGGTCGTGGGATCCATCCCTCTGCTCCTCCCCCAACTCACAGGCACATACACTCTAAAATAATCTTTAAAAAAAGGGGGCAGATGGCTTGAATAGAAGACATACAGTTGGCCAACAGACACTTGCAAAGATGTTCAGCGTCACTAATCATCGGGGAAAGTCATACCAAAACCACAATAAGCTATCACCTTACCCCTGTCAGAATGGCTAGAATCAAAAAGACAAAAAATAACAAGTGCTGTGGAGAGGATGTGGGGAAAAAAAAAAAAAAAAGAGAACCTTCATACTGTTGGTGGGAATAAAAACTTACATAGCCACTGTGGAGAACAGTATGGAAGTTCTTCAAAACATTAAAAATAGAAATGCCAGTGTGCCTAGGGGACTCAGTTTGTTAAGTAGCAGAGTCCTGATTTCAGCTCAGGTCATAATCTCAGCATCCTAGGACTGAGCCCCAGGTTGGGCTCTGTGCTCAGCAGGGAGTTTGCTTCAGGATTCTTTCTCTTCCTCTCCTTCTGCCTCTCCCCGTTTTCTCTAAATAAATCTTAAAAATAGAAAAATCCATATGATCTAGGAACTGCACTACTTGGTATTTACCCAAAGAAAACAAAATCACTAATTCAAAAAGACATATGCACTCTATGATTATTGTAGTATTATTTATAATAGCCAAGTCATGGAAGCAACTTAACTATTCATGGATAGACAAATGGATATGGAAGGTATGATCATATATATGTGTGTGTGTGTGTGTGTGTATACACACATATATATATATGGAATATATATATGGAATGGAATGTTAAGCAGTCTCTAAAAAGAATAAGATCATGCTATCTATGACAGCATAGATGGAACTAGAGTGTATTATGCTTAGTGAAGTAAGTCAGACTGAAAAAAACAAATAGCATATGATTTTGCTCATGTGGAATCTAGAAAAACCAAATGAATAAACAAAAGGTGGAAGCAGATCTATAAATACAGAGAACCGATGGTTGCCAGAGAGAAGGGGCCTCAGGGGATGGGCAAAATAGGGGAAGGGAGAGAGAGGCTTCCAGTTACCAAATGGATAAGTCATGGGAATAAAAGGCACGGCATAGAGATTATTGCCGATGGTACTGTATAGCCTAGCATGGGGACATTTGGCAGCTCCATTTGCAGTGAGCACAGCATAAGGTACAGAGAAGCTAAATCGCTATTTATGCCTGAACCTAAAGTAACACTGTGTGCCAGTCATACTCAAGTTAAAGAAAAAGGAGCCTAAAAACAAGAAGAGGGACAAACCCTTCAAGAAGGGATGAGTTGCAGAAACCATTTTATCTTTGCTGGAACACAGGTAAAAGAGGAGAGAGTGACAGAGAAAGGAAAGAAGAAACTTGTTCAAGGTCAAGCGTGGCCTTAGTTTACTAATTGGAAATAACTGGGCGCACCAGAAATGAGTAGGCCGCAGTCACCCATAAGCTCTTCCTCATGGCTTTGCACTGGTGCTCATGAGGAAGACTGGGGTCTGAGCAGCGGACTGAGAAGGTACCACTATTTGTAGACATCTCTTCCAACCCTTAAGCAACAGCTTTAAAAGCACCACTATGCCATTTTCCTTTATGCTGAGTTCAAGTGGAACTTGAAATTTTGTTGGAACCTCCAAAGGACCCAACCTCCAAAGTTACCCAACTGAAAAAGCCATTTACTTTTTCCAACACAAAACCCTCCGTATTTCAAATTGTTCTTTTGTCTACTGCCTCAGGTGTTTTACACCACGGGGCAATGCACCCTAGTAAGATTCAAGATGGGAGAGGGCTAATCAGTGAGAGAAGGGTCATATTGAAAGGGGACTCTGAGACGTCACTTGAGTTAGTGGGCAGATCTCTTTTATAAAAGAACATTTATGGAGGTTGTATGTCTGGGATGGAAAATGATTTTCTACAGCCTGTTATTCCTTCCCACCCTTTGGAAAGGCTTGCAATCATCAGGCCACCTGTACCCAAGCTTGAAACTATCCATATGATTTATCTGTGGGATTAAGGGTATAGTTTCAGAGTCAGACTGCTCCACGGCTGCCTGTAGGACCTTGAACAAGTGGATTTTGCTTCCATTGGGTCAATTTTCTCTATTGTAAAATAAGGATTGTGACAGAATTTATCTTACCGGGTTGGTATGAGGATTCAATGAGATGGCCCGTGTAAAATGCTTAATAAAATGAGTATGTTAGCTAGGAAAATAATTCTCGGGTAATCAAGTCCTTCAATCACTCTTGAAGTCAGAATGAAAAGGAGATAGAAGTGAAGGATATTGTAGAGACTGGATCAACTTGTTGACTCTGACTAGGAAGGATGAGAAAGAGGGAAGGACGGAATATGCTCTGCATTTTGAGACTCCCAAGTGTTGGCAGAACGGTGGCGAAACCAGTACACTGGAAAGCATGCATCCAGTCTGTGAAAGGTGGCCCATTTGGCTCTGGCCCATTCCATTTGGGATTGCAAGCCAACTCACTACTTTTTCAGCTGAAACCAGAAATCCAGATAACTATGTGAAATCTCTTGACTTTTTTTATATTTTTGAAAATCTGGAGCAAATAAAACATGACCGCGAGATTCAAATTTGCAATCTCTGTGTAGGATCTTAGAGGTTCCACTGCTATGGAATTCATCATTACACTTCCCACAGTGCCTTGCACATTTTTAAGGGTTCTCATTAAATATTTGTTGGATAAATGGATTTTTGATAAAAGGATTTTCCACGAAGCATTAATACCGATACTTACTGATTTTATAAGTTTCAAATTTATAAAAGTGCTCGGAGAAAGGAATTTTAATACGTAACTTTCCTATTTGATATTTCACAATGTAAGGGTAGAGATGCAAAGGAAACAAACTCTACACACATATTAGGTAGGCTGAACCCCCAGGCAGAATTGTTCAAGGAAGTGGTAGTCTTTCCAGTGAGCATACACTACTTTTATTTTTTCAGTAAGCTCAACAATCTTGTTATACAGGCAGTAAACCATCTAATTTTCCTCCTGATTCCTCTTCTGATGCCACTTTTTTCTTCTGACCTAGAAGACAGCTTTAAAAACACTTTACCCTTTGCTGCTTGTACTCCATATGTATTGTATTCTCTTTTCTTGTTAGGGTTGCCTTTAGCCTGCTTTCTCACCCACCTGCCTCTAGAAAGTTTTCTTTTTTGTTTCCCCCAAATATGTTTATTTTTTCAGTGTTACAAGATTCATTGTTCATGCACCACACCCAGTGCTCCATGCAATACGTGCCCTCCTCAATACCCACCACCAGGCTCGCCCAATCCCCCACCCCACTCCTCCACAACCCTCAGTTTGTTGCTCAGAGTCCACAGTCTCTCATGGTTCATCAACAGATGAATGGATAAAGAAGATATGGTCCATATATACAATGGAATATTATGCCTCCATTAGAAAGGACGAATATCCAACTTTTGTATCAACATGGACGGGACTGGAATAGAAAGTTTTCTTAAACATGGATGGTATCTATGTTTGTGGGCTAGGGAGGAGCTCACCACGGACTCTGAGTTCAACTTAACTAGGAGAAAGGGACATACCTGGAAGGAAGGGTTGCGAGGCAGAGAAAGAAGCAGGTACAAAGTGTAAAGGTAGCAAAATCCAGTCATGTTTGGGAATGACTGTGGTACAGGGTGGCTATGGACCATGGGAGGAGACAGGAGATGAAGCTGGAAAGTTGGTTTTCCCAATATAATCTACACTTAGTTCGGCCTCTAAGACCTCACTCTGGAGCATTTTCAGACTGAAATGCCTCCCTCCTGCAGAGACAAAGACACACTCAAAGCCCTTCGTGAGCGTTGGATGAAAAAGATTTAGGTTTACATACATGCTCTGCAACATATGAGCTACTTGACCTTAGGAAAATTCTTTAAAAATCTTTGGACTTCAGTTTCCTCATCTGTAAAATGGGAATCAAGTATGTTTATCTCAAAGAGGTGTTGTCGACTTAATTACATGAGTGTTTTTAATATACTTAACACATCTGCACCTAACAAGTTCTCAGTAAAAGGTAACTGGTAGTAATGGTAGTTGTGCTCCAAAATACAAAAGTACTTTCAGTTCTCTGAATGTACTACACTCACAGTCAACTGCGTATTTTTTGAGCTGTTGTGACCTCCACCTGGAGTCTCTCTAAAGCCCTTCTCTGACTTTCCTCCCTCTACCTCTGATTGCTTTATTTTAATTCCAGTATAGTTAACATACAATTTTATATTTACCTCTGATTGTTTTTGATGGTTCTCTGCTTCAGCACAGAGACGGTTTAATCCAGGGTCCCCACTGGGGATCCATAGATAGGAATCAAAGGAAAGTGTGACCTTAGTTGGAAAAAAATATTCAATTTCATTTTCACTAATGTCTCGCTAAAATTCAGCATTAAAAATTTTTTGGCTCGATAATAGTGCCAGAGTATTAGCGATATCTAACATTCAAATGATTAGAAATCACTATTTTGTATCACTTCACAGTTGTTGCAGATATCATGAAATAGCATTTACTCCCATTACTACTTTGAAATAGTTACTTAACAGTAGATATTTTTATTTAATGTGGTAAATAGAAGGGCATATAGGTCTACATCAGATTTTGAAATACTTTGAAAACTGTAATTCGATATAATTGGTTTTCTTTGAAGTCCTATACATTTAATAACAAAAAAGGCTCAGAGATCATCAAAGGGTTCTATGGCACCCCCCCGCGTGCACGCTTACACACACACACACACACACACACACACACACACACAGAAAGATTAAGAACTTCTGTCCTAGCACTTACTATAGTATACTGCCCACTAATTTAGATAAATATTGTTTTCAGTTAGAAATTAGTGTACAGTCTCAAATTTACATTCTGAGCAAAACTCCTAATCTCGTTTAATGCCATCATCTTCCTCCATCAAAAGGAAAGAAAGCACACAATTACTTACTGTTAGTTGTGGACAGTGTCTAATCAGCTCACTGAGCATGGGTTTTCTTTAAATTAGGGTCTTCTGGGGCTCCTGGGTGGCCCAGTGTCCAACTCTTGGTTTTAGCTCAGGTCATGATCTCTGGGTCATGGGATCTAACCCTGCCTCATCTCTGTTCAGCAGGGAGTCTGCTTGGGATCCTCTATCTCCCTCTGCCTCTGCCCCTTTTCCAACTCTCTCTTTTTCTCTCTCTCCCTCAAAATAAATAAATTTAACAACAAGGACAACAACAACAAAAAATCAGGGTTTTCTTCTCTGGTTCAAGGGTCTTATCTTCCTAAGACAGTTTTATATCTTTTAACATAAACCCCAGAGGACTTCTAACTTCAGCCTAGGATGTATTCAGTCAGCAGGAACACTATTACTCCCACAGCAAGAGGAAAAATCCAGATGATCTACCAAATGCTAACTCTTGCTCAACTTACCAGAAGCTGGGACCACAGACCAAACCATCTACTTAAAATCTAATGAAAGACTACTTCCAAGGACAAAAGGGACACAAAACTGACTTTTGAGGGAACAACGAGTTACAAGAATTTAGTTACATTAAAAAAAACAAAAACAAAAACAAAAAAACAACCAAAACTGCTGAAGGCTGAGTGTGTGAGAGTACAGAAGTTTTAGGAGTGAAGACACAGGGAACATTTGTACTTACTGACCGCTCTTCTCCTTGGATCTCTAAGAACTCACAAGAAAGACTGGGGTCAGCCCAGAAGACTAGACAAAGCCTCCTCAGTGGGGGCAGGCCTGGAGGAAACAGGAGCTCCTGGATGGGAAAGATGCAAAGTCTCCCCTGCATCCTCCCCCACTAAGAACTAAGGCCTTATGCTTCTGGGAAAGGACCATGAACCCTAGCCTTTCTAGAGTGCATATGAAGGCGGACTGTAGCTGGGGAAATGGAGGAGAAATAAAACTGTGTGCTACTGGGGGTGGAGGTGGGGCAGGAAACTGACCTAGACCCAGACCATTAGAGATTTCCTCATGCTGCAGGGAGGGAGGCAGGATCACTGAGAAAGCCACTCCAACCCCCATCCAACTTAGGGACACAAGGCGTCCCTCAAATTGAGGCTGAGTCAGAACACCAGAGAGTCCCACTCCTTCTCTGCAGCAGGGTGGATAGCACCAAGTGAACAGCAACAACACTCAACCACGAGAGGAGGAGCAAGAGCTTGGAGAAAGATTCAGTGTAAGACATAGGGAAGGATAACACTAAGAATGAAAAAGGAACACTGAGAAAAACTCTTTCTTGAAATTATATCTACCCTAAATATCAGTAGGTCCAGAGAATTTTGAAGTTGATGGTGAACCCAAGTCACCATAGCAACAACAAAAACCCAGATCCCCCTCAACTCCTGACTAGACTAAGTGAATCCCCCTTCCCCAACATAGGCACTAATGGCCTAGGAGAAGGGCTATAACTTCTCTGTGCATATACATAGTATTTATTCCACTGTATACTGTTCTCAACTTTATGTTGGGCAATAAATAAAAAAATTTTTGAAACACACAAAATGAACAAGGAAGATCATCCATGGTAAAGAGCAAGGCAAATAATAAAACTGGTCTTAGAGATGACCCAGATTTGGAATTATCAGCCAGGGACAGTCACAGAGGTGAACTATGTCTCTGGTAGCTGTGACGGTTAATTTTCAGTGTCAACGTGACTGGGCTAAAAAATGCCCATATAGCTGGTAAAATATTACTTTGGGGACTACCCAGGAGGGTGTTTCCAGAAGGGATTAATGATTCCAAGTAGACTGACTAAGGATCACCCTCACCGTCACCCCTCACCAGTGTAGACAGGTATCATCCTATCCACTGAGGCCAGAAGACAATACAAGGATGAAGGTAGGGCAATTTGATATCATTACCCCAAATGAGACACCTATCTTTTCTTGCCCCCAGATGTGTTTTCAGTTCTCAAGCCTTTGGACTCAGACTAGAAAGAACACACATGCACGTGCGCACACCTATTTTCCCAAGACTCAATAAGAAAATAAACAATCCAAGTAAGGAGTGGGCAAAAGTTTACCCATTTTGCCAACAATGGCAAATGATCATGTTAAAAGATACTTAACATCCCTGGACATTTGGGAAATAAAAATTAAAATCATGATGAGATACTACTACACATCCATTAGAGGGACTTAAAAAACAAACTAGAGAAACAAAAACTACAGAATTCAGCAAAGTCACAGGATGTAAAATTAGTGTACAGAAATCAGTTGCATTTCTATACATTGATAATGAAGCAGAAAAAGAAATCAAGGAATTGATCCCATTTACAACTGCACCAAAACCAATAGGATACCTAGGAATAAACCTAACCAGAGTTAAAAGATCTGTACTCTGAAAACTACAGAACACTTAGGAAAGAAATTGAAGAGGACACAAAGAAATGCAAGAGCATTCCATGTTCATGGATTGGAAGAACGAACATTGTTAAAATGTCTATACTCCCCAAAGCAATCTATACATTTAATGCAATACCTATCAAAATATCATCAACATTTTTCACAGAAATGGATCGATCCTAAAATCTATATGGAACCACGAAAGACCCTGAATAGCCTATGCAATCCTGAAAAGGAAAAACAAAACCAGAGGTGTCATGATTCCTGATTTCAAGCTGTATTACAAAGCTATAATCATCAAGACAGTTGGGTATTGGCACAAACACAGACATATAGATAAATGGAACAGAACAGAAAACCCAGAAAAGGACCCTCAACTCTATGGTCAACAACTAATCCTTGACAAAGCAGGAAAAAATATTCAATGGAAAAAAGAGTCTCTTCAAAAAGTGGTATTGGGAAGACAGGACAGCAAGATGAAGAATGAAACAGGGCCACTTTCTTACACCACACACAAAATAAATTCAAAATGAATGAAAGACCTAACGTGTGACAGGAAACCATCAAAATCCTACAGGAGAACACAGGCAGCAACTTTTTTGACCTTGGCCACAGCAACTTCTTACTAGAAACCAGAGGCAAGAGAAACAAAAGCAAAAATGAACTACTGGGACTTCATCAAGATAAAAAGCTTCTGCACAGCAAA
>CM053613.1:81635446-81655577 GCA_028646535.1 Procyon lotor | reverse complement strand
CCTGTGGGTTGCAGGCCCACACAGGTCAGGGGTCTGGAGCTCTAGCCTCATTTCAGTTGCTGAACTATGAGCTCAGACCAGTTTTGTGGCCTGGCTCGATGTCTCTGGCTCTTCGTTACAAGGGGGAGGTAGTGTCTGTCCTGACTAGCTCAACAACTATTACAAAACCAACAGGAGTTAATTATATATTTTCAGGGTATGAAACCCTTTTCTGTTTATCATGCAATTATCTATGTGGTTATGGTAATTATGCCAGGAGCTCAGAGCACACATTTATCATCAAGGATTTGTGGAGCCAAGTGTTTTCATTTTACTCCACATAGGAGAGAAGACTCCAGGGTTTAGTTGAAGAATCCTGGACCCATGGTTATAATTGTCACAGTATTGAAGTACAAGGCAGTAGAGAAACAGGCCTCCTAAGGGGTGGGGAAGGATTGGCTGGCAGGACCCACTCATAGGTCTCTCTTCCCCTTTTCCCCCAGTAATTTCCTTTAGAAATCATCTACTGCGTCTCTGTGCCAGTCTCCACCATGCCACGATCACAGCCTTGATGCGCATACAGTTATATGGATACGTGCCCAAAGGGACTGGCACAGATACACACGAGTATAATACGTACCTACAGATATCATGTATATGAAAAACATGCATGTATATCTATATACACACCGATAGCTAGATAGCACTATAACTAGATCATCTAGATCTTCTTACCACTTTCTCTGCACTTCTGTCAATCTCCCCACGCTGAGCAATGGCCAGTGTAACGTGAGGGTAACTGACCACCTATAGTGGCTGTACTGTGACCACGTACCACCTTTGGTGGCGGTGACACTCCTATCCACTAGCCAAATCAAGCCTCAGTTATCCGGCAGCTATAGACAAGGGCTTCTGTTTTCCCTCTTCCAAGTTTTCCAGATATTTCTCCTGTTAACTGTGGAAGTGACCGATTCCGCATGAAACGAAGGCATGAGCGAAGGAAATGCATTCGATATAAATATATGTAAAGCCTCGGCCACAGGGGACAGTGGGCTGTGATTCCATCTAGTCTCTGAAACAGACAGAAGAACGCCCTCCTGGCTGCTTTCTCCTGGTTCCGTGGAGGGAGCAGGTGCAGGTCATGGAGGGGAGGGAGGTCTGTGGCGCCAGCTGACACACCGTGGCCACCAATGGCCTTTCAGCTCTGGATCACTGGAGCTTATAGGGAAACTCCCAACACTGAAATAAAGCCTGCTTGAACCAAAGCAGCTCTGCATGGTTCTAAGTCCTCCAAGAGAATAGAATAGAGAAGACGCTCACCCATACATGCGGTGCCCCCCAACTCTTATTTTCAGATTTAATGGCAAAGACAGGAGACAGACTGGTCAGCCTGTACTTTTCAAATGGTTGGACCTGGAAAGTACTTTAAAAATGGAATAGGACAGGAGTGCCTGGGTGGCTCAGTGGGTTAAAGTCTCTGCTTTCGGCTCAGGTCATGATCTCAAGGTCCTGGGATGGAGCCCTGCGTTGGGCTCTCTGCTCAGCGGGGAGCCTGTTTCCCCTTCTCTCTCTGCCTGCCTCTCTGCCTACTTATGATCTCTGTCTCTGTCAAATAAATAAATAAAGTATTTTTTAAAAAAATGGAATAGGACAGAATGGAGTAAAATAGATTAACTAGGAAAGAATAGAATGGGGTAAAATAGAATAACTAGGAAATAGCACAGTACATTGCAAGCAGTTAGGATTAAGTCTTGTCTTAACCAGACTTGTGTTTTGTGTATATGCTCTGGAATGAGATTTGATAGGATTTTTTTACTGTGAGTCCCAAGCAAAAAAGTTTGAGAAACACCGCCATAATTTGGCTCTTTGCTGCATTCCTTTGGGATTCTAGGTTTAAAAAACAACCAAAAATCTGGCCATTCAGCAGTGTTTTTTTCTAAAGAATATGCCCTTGCCCCCCACGCCCCCATGGCAATGTTTCACAACTACTTCAACATGAGATTAAAAACCTGCAGGTAGAAGCAAGCTGCCTAAAACCCAAATAGGAGATTTAAAATGAAGCTTGATGAGGCAGACAAGATCAGGGGGAGAGACCACCAGGTAATATGTATGTTTATGTAGCCTGGAGAGGCTTAAACACTAGAATGCACTGGAAGGGACCAGAAAAAAAGTGATTCTTAGTCCAAACAGTTACTTAAATTTTGCTATACCCACAGATTACCTGATGAGAAAAAAAAGGCTCACGGCTCTTGGTGTCCCTTCAAACGGAAGAATTAACCTAACAGTCAGGAACCAAGAGTCTTTCAACCAGTTTGGTTCCTGGCTTCAGGAAGGACCACTGTGTCTGATTTCTAGTAGAACATATAATGGCACTTTCTCAAAACCCAGGAGATAGCAGCTGTCTAGAACATAAATAACCCTGTTCTGGAAAGTTCTGAGCAACATATGAAGAGCAATGTCTTTTTTTTTTTTTTTTTAAGATTTATTTATTTGTGTGAGAGACAATGCAAGCAGGGAGGAGGGGCAGAGGGAGAGGGAGAATCAGACCCCCTCGAACCCCCACCCCTCCAGAAAGGAGCCATGTGCGGGGCTCAAAGGTAGAGGCTTAACCTGAGCCACTCAGGCGCCCCAGCAATGTTATGTTTGGGTTAATGTGTAATTTTTCCTGTCCTCTTACAGGATACTTATTTTGTTTCCAAATGCCACAGCTTGTAAATTACCGCTGATGTTGCCATTTTTCTTAGTTGTCTGGGTCATTTACTTGGCTGCAGGATACTGCACAAAGGTAGGAATTGTTTCCTTTTTCAATATTTCAGGGATGGTCATAGTGACTTTGGAAGCTCACTTTGATTATCAAGGCAGGAACTAAAAGTTAAAAACATGTCATCTTAGAAAAGATGTGAATAAGAGGTTCCTCTGTTTAGCATTAGTCCCTTTGACAATATATATGTGATTTTTCAGTGACAGGTAGATTTGCAGCTAACTCTGTTGTATTTGGCACTACTAACAATCTCACCTAAAAATTCTCTCTGACATTGCCTCTGAGACTCCAATCCATTGAAATTTGTTTCAGCCCTCTACCTTCCTCATAGGCTTATTTATTTTGCATAGTTTAGCTAGTTTTTTTTATTATTTTCCCTCTCTGCAGTCTTTCTTAACGGATCTTGTTTACATTTTCTTTCTTCCAACTGTTTAGTACAAAATTGGTCTTTCAAGATTTCGGCTTTTGTCATCTTTTTTTTTTTTTTTTTTTTAATTTTTTTTTTTTTTTAAAGATTTTATTTATTTGACAGCGAGAAACACAGCGAGAGAGGGAACACAAGCAGAGGGAATGGTAGCGGGAGAAGCAGGCTTCCCACGGAGCAGGGAGCCCGATGCGGGGCTCAATCCCAGGACCCTGGGATCTGACCTGGGCCGAAGGCAGATGCTTAACGACTGAGCCACCCAGGCGCCCTTTTGTCATCTTCTTGCTCCAGCCAAAATCTCTCACCAATGGCTTTCACCAAGGAGGGCACCAATGAGATCAAACTCCTTAGTTTAGTTATTCAAGACACTTCTAAATTTGAACACAACTTCTTTTAAAGGAATTTCTCTGACCTTTGTCTAATACAAACTTCTAAGTCTAAACAAAAAGGACCATAAGGGGTAACTGGCTGGCTGAGTCAGTAGAGCATGTAACTCTCAACGTTCAAGTCCCATGTTGGGCATAGAGATTACTTAAACAAACAAAAAAAAGAGTGTAAGTCTAGGAAATCAAGACAATGATGTGAACTGGTTGATAATAGAGCTTTCAGACCATAGCTCAGAGGATTTGTTTCCCTTTGTGAGTTCTCTCTGTAATTTCCATGCTCTCTAGATTTTTCCTTCTGATTCTCTTCTCTTTCACACTTACACCCTTTAATTCACATGCTTAGGTCCCGTCATCCTCTACTGACATTAAGGTTTCTTAAAGTGAGGTCTGGAAATTCTGGGCACCAGAACAATACCTATGTCTGCGTATGTGTGCAAAATGCAGATTCCTGGACCCTACTCCCAAACTACTGAAAAGATCTCTGGGCTTGAGCCTAAGATTACAAAGCATTAACAAGCTCCCCTGCTCTTATGCCCGCTGAAATTTGGGAATTTCTGCTGATGAAGCCCCAAGGCGGACACCTTTTCTGTGCCCCACTCTTGAGTACATGCTTCTCATCAGTTGTCATCACCTCAGCCTTCCGCTAGCCTTGTAACCAAAGAAATGCACACTGAATTTATCATCTCCTTACCACCCTTCTTGGCACAAACAAAACTGAATGAAAACAAATTCCCTGCTCTTGTTCCCATTTCTCCCCTGTTGCCACAGCTCATTAGTCAACACAACCAAAACTCTCTCCACAAGCAATTTGCCACTAAGCCTCATAAATTCTACCTCCTAAGTATCTCTCAAATCGATCCTTTTTTTCCCCTCCGTCTCTATTGTCTCGATTTAGTTCAGTTCTCTGCCATTTCTCATCCTGGGTGTTGAAATAGTTTTCTAATTAATTTCCCTGCCTCCAGTCTAAGCCTGCTCTCATCATTCATTCAACAAACATTTGTTGAATATAGACAGTGTGTCTGGCACTGTTCAAGAATCTGAGATATTTCTAAAATGAAAATTTGAGTATGTTACCCTAACCACCATCATTGGCTCTTCATGTAGCATGGTAGGGTCCCGATTTCTTGCCACAGTGTTTCGGGGCCAGTTAATCAGAGGAAACAAAAACCCACTTAAGCTGGCTCAAGACATTCTTACAATGGCTGTTTTCTTCCGGCTTCTCTTCCTCCAGGCTCACTGTTTTCCTTCAAGTTTTCGGTCAAATGTCATCCTCTTTATTAAACACTAGAAACAGTCCCACTCTCATGTCTTAGCATTTCCCTTACTCCATCTGATTTCTTTGTAATAATACTTTTCGCTTTCTAAAGTACTGTATGATTTACGTACCTATTATGTTCATTGACTGTCATTTATCTTCGCCTACTAAAAGATAGCCTGCATAAGAGCAAGCATCTTTATCTGTATTTATTTGTTGGTGTATCTCAAGTGCCTAGAACAGTGTCTGGCACATAGTAGGTCATTACTAAATAACTGTCAAATAACGGAAGGCTGTCCGGGGATCTTGGTAGGAAGTAATGGTGATTTAAAATAATGTACTAAAAATGAGGTTGGGGAAAAGTCAATTTGAGATAGAATCCACAGAAAGAGTGATTAGCTGTGGGGATAAATAGGTGGAGTTATAAGCAGGAATTGTTTTAGGATGTACAGATGCATGGCTGATGCGTGCCATCCGTTGAAGTATAGAATAGGAGGATAAATGGTTTTGGGAGAAAAAGATAAAATTTAGATATGAATAGTCTACGTCTGAGGTGTTTTTAGGTTATCCAAATGGAGACGTTGCTTCAATAGACTGTTGAAGCTGAGAAAGACCTCATTTAAAAAAACTGATTTAGGAAGAATCAAAATATAAATGGCTGCTCAAGTCTTAAGAGTCTGTGGTAGTTCCTCAGGTGAGCTAGAGAGTGAGAAGCAAAAATTGCTAATGATATTGCCTCAAGGGACCAAAAAAAAAAAAGCCCTGGTTAAAGAAATGAGTGATGGAAGAGAAAATGAGCACAGGGATTGAAGAGAACTCTTGAGGAGCTTAATTGACTGGAGTTGGGGAATAAGTCGAAGTTAGGGTAGTAGTTAAAGGAAATAGGAGGCTCAAAAAAAAATTTTCCCCATATGGGAGAGACTTGACTATAATTAAATTCTCATGGAAAGAAACGAACAGAAACATCTAGGAGGCAGGAAAGAAAATGTGTGGCTACTCTTAAGCTGTCAGAGTAACAGGAAGTTGAGTTGCCATTTAACTACTTTTATGGGTCCCTAAAGCTGAGAAGGTCAAGGAGCAAAGAGATCTAGGTATCAAAGGAGTTATCTCCATGGACATTGGGGTCTCCCTGGAAGATGTCAGAGATTTTAATAATGAAGAAGACTACAGCTAAATTCTTCAAAATCTTCAATCAACAAGTAGGAGGGTTAGAATGGGTTAGAAAGTGAGAGGAGAATTATGTAATAACAGGAGATATTTGGTCAGATGGATTATGGTGAACAAAAAAGCTCAGAGTCATCTGAGAAAAAAACCTATATATTAGAGTCAATAATACGAAACATGTATTTGAAGTATGTGTACGCGCACACACACACACCATATATATATATATATATATATATATATATATATATGCATTATATATTTATCTCTAACATTCACTTGAAATATATACCCCTAAATATATATGTATTTTAGATAGGTTATTAAAAGAATGAGGCGACTGAACTAAGAGTGAAATTGAGCATTGACTGCTGACTCTATCCCGGCTTCAACTGTTTTAAAGAGACTTTCCTCTTTATATGTCTAGCTTTAAGGACTTGGTACAAAAATTCTTTGTCCTTGCTCATCTTTATGACTCATATATCATGTGGTTACATTACATAATATTTTTGAAATGACAAAATTATAGAAATGGAGACCAAGTAAATGGTTGCCAGGGGCCAGAGGGGTTAAGAAGCAGTGGAAATGAGAGGAAAGTAAGAGTGGTTAAAAAAGGGAATGTGAAGGAATCTGTGGTGATGGGAATGTTCTGTATCTTGACTATACATCAGTGTCAGTAGGCTCGTTGTGAGGGGATGAGGATCTGAAGATATACCATGCAAGCGCTAACCAAAACAATGCTAGTATGGATTTCTTAATATCCATGTTGATTTCAGAAAAAGAAAAGTCACCAGAAGTGAATGGGATCATTACACAATGATAAAAGGACTGATTCACCCTAAATTCTTGACTATAAACTTGTGTACAACTGACATGAGCTTCAAAATACATCAAAAGCACCTATGAATGAAAAAAAGAAAGGACAAATCCAAAACTGATAATAGCCAGTGACTTTTACAGAGCTCTTAGTAATGTAGTAGGTTGATTGGTATCCTCCAAAAAAGATCTACTAAAACCACTGAATTGTAAGGTAGTTAGTGAAATACTCTTTGCAGATGTACTTAAGTTAAGGATCTAAAGAGGAGATCATCCCGGATTAGGGTGGACCCTAAATTTTTTATTATGTTTTATTTTTTAAAGATTTATTTATTTGAGAGAGAGAGGAAATGCACGTGAGAGAGAGCATGAGTGGAGGGGAGGGGCATTGGGAGAGGGAGAAGCAGGCTCCCCTCAGAGCAGGGACCCTGGCAAGGGCTCAATCCCAGGACCCTGAGATCATGACCTGAGCCAAAGACGGATGCTTAACCAACTGAGCCACCCAGACACCCCCTAGCGTGGACACTAAATTTAATGACAAGTGTCCTTTTTAAGAGAAGGGGAAACAATATGCAGAGGGGATGATGATGTGAAGATAATGGCAAAGGTTAAAATGATACATCTATACAAGTCAAGAATACCAAAGATTGCCAGCAGCCATTAGAGGTTAGAGAAGCATTGAATAGATTCTCCCTCAGAGCCTCCAAAGGAGTCAACTTGATTGAATGAACTGTGAGAGAATAATGTTGTTTTAAGCCACCAAATTTGTGGTAATTTGTTATGGCAGCCCGAGGAAACTAATAGCAAGCAAAAATATAAAAGAACTAAAGAATATAATCAATTAACTTGACCTGACATTTAAGAAATAGTTCACTCAACAACAGCAGAATATACATTTCTTTTCAATGTACATGAAACATTCACCAAGATAAAACATATTTTGAGTCATAAGACAAACCTTAAATTTTAAAATAATTGAAATCATACAAAATAAGTTCTTTGACCATAATGAAATTAATCTAGAAATAAATAACAGAACTGGTAAGTCTCCAAGCATTTGGAAATTAAATATCACACTTCTATGGATCAAAGCAATAGTCTCAAGGGATATTAGAAAACACTTTGAACTGAACAAAAATGGCAATATAATTTAATAGCTATACAGTGCTTAAAGTTTGTAACATTAAGTGGTTATTCTAGAAAAGAAAAAAGGTATTGGTTCAAAACCTAATATTCCATTTTAAAAATCTAAAGAAAGCAAGAAGGAAATAAAGAGTACAGTAGAAATTATTAAAAATAGAAAGAAACACAGTAGGCAAAAACCACTAGAACTAAAACTAGTTCTTCAAAATGATCAATAAAATGGATAAAGTGTGAGCCTAAGTTAAAAGGAAATAAAGGACATAAATAATATCAGGAATGAAAGAAGGGATATTACTTAGGAAATCATGGACTTTAAATATAAAGTTATATTTTAATATAACTTTAAATATAAAGCTGGGAAGACAGCAGAATTGGAGGATCCTCAGCTCACTTCATCACATAGACACACCAAGGTAATAGTCACATTAGTGCGACCAACTCTGAAAATGAACTAAAGGACCAGCAGAGCAAACTTGCCAAAGTTAATTGTAGAGAGGAGTCCACATCAAAAAGGGTAGGGAGGGTGGAGACCAAAGGGAACCAAACCCCCTGCTGGACTAACCACAAATGGGAGGGATACCACAAGCCTGGAGGACAAGATCAGACCCTACAAAAGGTACCCTAGATGTGGGATACCTACACCGGGAAGATGAGTCCTTGTAACATTTTCACTTTGAAAACCAGTGGGGCTTAGCTTTGTGAGTTTTCACCATCAGCAGGGTTTAACTCTGCCTACTTTGAAACTCCGCAGGCTTACCTCCAGAGAGAGCCAGAGGGTGATAGGAAATGGAGTCCCCCCCCCTTAAAGGGCCAGGATAACAAATTAGGCGGCTGAGATACAGCACAGAAGCAGCAGTTTGAAAAGCTCCTGGGTTATATGAGGAGATTTATTAATATCAGAACAGGTTCCAGGGTGGGGGTGGCAGAGATCTTTAAGAGACGTCTCCAAGAACAAAAGTGCTGGTGGGTGCTATTTCTCTCCTTCCCCACCCCTGAATCCGATAGAATCAAATACTTTCCACCTATCTTACTAGCACCGTGGGCCCCGCTTTCAAGTTCTCTTGCAGATCCGCTCCGACCAAGCTGCCCCATTCTGTAGGCATCCCTACACAGCAGTTCCTGCCCCTACACACCTTGCAAACAGCTCCGGCAGGGACCAGCACCACTCCAAGGTGACTCCTGGCCCGGGGAGAGGGGAAGATAACCACACACATAATGTCCCCAGCAGCTGAACCTTATAGCCGGCAGCAGAGAGAGTGCTTTGCCAATCAGTGCAACTGCAGCCATGCCAGAGGGACTAGGGGCAGGCATCTGGTCTGACCGCTGCCCCCTGCCCCCACCAATGAAATCCTCATAGGGGACAAGGTAGGGAGAACACCCTGCAGGCTGGGGTGACTGCGGCCCCAGCACATGGACTTGGGGTAGGCATCAGTCTGACTGCCGGCCCAGCCCACCAATGAAAGCTTCTCCGGAGGCAGGATAGGGAAAGTACCCTACAGTTCAGTGTGACTGGGGCTTTGGAAGACGGGCTGAGAACAGGATCTTGTCTGGCTGACGACACCACCCAACCACAAGCCCATGAAGCCCTACACAGGACTCTGGGGCACAGGGACCAAACACTGCCCAGTACACCCACAAAAGACATGTGGGCCATTAATGATAACTGGACTGAAGACAAACCAGCTCAGCCACAATGGTAGTGTGCATCCAAACCACTTAGGAGGTGCTCCCCTAGTGCCTGGTTCTGGCGAACAGGGGGTTTGGGTGATGGGTCATCACAGGACCCCTTTTTTTTATGTACAAGTATATTTTATTCATTCTCTTCATGCAATATAGTCTGGTTGATACATCCATTTCCTGAAATAATACCGTTCTCAACATAGTAAGCAAGTAGCATTCTTAGAAACATCTTTGCTACATGCACATTTAAACACATCTCTACCTATGCTTCTCTATTGCAGGCATTCTTCAACACTCTTCCACATGCATTGTAGATGGTGCAAAACTTCCATTAACTGATGTAACACTGTTCTCAACATAGCATGGAAGATGGGAGCATCATCTTTATTATAGGTGCTCTTAAATATTTCTACATGCACTGCAGAATAGTAGTCACTTTTAGTCATTGAAATGACACTGTTTTCAAGAGGGCAAACACGTATCAGCAGGAGCTTGGAGGGCATCAGAATGGATACGCAATCTGGAAGATGGGATAATAGAAAACAACCAATCTGAACAATAAAAAGGAAAACAAATAATTTTAAAAAATGAGAATAGGTTAAGGGAACACAGCACATCATCAAACATAATAATATCCTCATTATAGGAATCTCAGAAGGAAAAGAGAGAAGAGGGCAGGAAATGTATATAAGGAAATCGCTGAAAACTTCCCTAATCTGGGGAAAGAAACAGACATCTAGATCCAGAAGCACAGGTAACCCCCAACAAAACACAAGGAGGCCCACACCAAAACAAAAAAATTAATTGCAATGGCAAGAAGTAGTAATAAGAGAGAATTTTAAAAGCAACAAGGTGCAACATTTACATATAAGGGAAATCCTATAAAACTATTAGCTGATTTTGCAACAGAAAATTTGGAGGCTAGAAGAAAGTGCTGAAAGGAAAAAAAAATAATCTGCAACCAAGAATACTCTACCCAGAAAGATCATCATTCACAACAGGAGAGATAAAGAATTTCCAGACAAAGTTAAAGGACTTCATCATCACTGAACCAATCTTACATGAAACATTAAAGGGAATTCTTTGAGTGGAAAGAAAAGACCATAATCAGGACTAAGAAAATTATGAAAAAAATTCACAGGTAAATGCAAACATAATAAAGGTAGTAGATTAATCACTTATAAAACCAATATGGAGGTAAAAGCATAAAGCAGTTAAAAACAATTATATTTACAAACATCAGTCAAGAGATTTGTAAGAGAATATAAAGTGTGACATTAAATACATAAAACATGGAAACTGGGAGAAAAGTTTAGTGTTTTTAGAATGAGTTCAAATTTATGAGATTATCTACTTAATACAGACTGATAGATGCATAAGATATTTTGCATATGAACCTAAAGGTAACCCAAAATCAAAATCCTCTAACAGACACCCCAAAAATAAAGAAAAAGGAATCCAAGCATAATACTAAAGAATGCTATCAGACCACGAGGAAATAGGGAAAGAGGAGAAAGGACAGAGAAGAACTATAAAAATGGTTATAAAACAAGAAAATTGCAGTAAGTACATACTTATCAATTGCTTTAAACATAAATGGCCTAAATGTTCTAATCAAAAGACATAGAAATGGATAACATTATTTACAACAGCTAAGATATGGAAACAGCCCAAGTATTTTTTTGCTCATAGATTAAAGAGGTGGTATATACATATGTAGGATGGAATATTACTCATGCATCAAAGGAATGAAATCTTGTCATTTGCAACAACATGGATGGACCTAGAGACATTAGGCTATGTAAAATAAGTCAGAAAATGAAAAATACCATATGATTTCACCTATATTTGGAATCTAAAAACACAACAAAGGAACAAACAGAAACCAAACTGATGCATAAACAAAGTGATGATTGCCTGTGGGGTGTGGTGGCAAGGAAACAGGCTAAATGGGAGAAGGAGAGAAGAGGCACAAACTCCCAGTTATAAAATAAGTCACCAGGATGAAAAGTACAGCATAGGGAATATCGTCAATTATATTTTAATAACTTTGCATTGTTATAGATGGTAACTATATTTATCATGGGGGGCATTTTGAATTGTATATAACTGTTGAATCACTATGTTGTATACCAGAAACTAGTATAATATTGTATGTCAATTATACTCCAATCTTTAAAAATCCAGAATTTTTAAAAAAGATTTTGTTTATTTATTTGAGAGAGAGAATGAGCAGGGACAGAGGCAGAAGGAGGAGAAACAAGCTCCCCCCACTCCTGAGCAGGGAGCCGAGTGGGCAGCTCAATCCCAGGACCCCAGGATTATGACCTGAGCTGAAGGCAGATGCTTAACCAACTGAGCCACACAGGCACCCCAAAACCCAGAACTTTAATAATCCATTAAGCAACATGCACAAAAAATATACAGCAAACATTATAGTCAGTGGTTAAAAATTGAGTGCTTTTTCAGAAATAAGGCAAAGATGTCTATTTTTACCTCTCCTACTCAACATCATACCAGAAGGGCTAGCCATTGCACTGAGACAAGAAAAAGAAATCAAGCACATGTAGGTCGGACATATGGAGATAAAAATCCATTGTATTTGCAGAGGACATGATTATCTATGTAGAAAATCCAAAGTAACCTACAAAATGCTCTCAGAACTAATATGAAATTTCATTGATTATAGTATATAGAAGGTCAACACGCAAAATTCGTTTGCATTTCTATTTTTTATCAAAGAAAATTTAAAAACAAAAGATAAATAATGCCATCTACAAGAGGTTGAAATATGAAATCCTGTGATAAAATTCTAAAAAACTAGATAAAATGTAGTCTGAAAACTATAAAATGCTGATAAAAAATTATCAATTTATATAAATGAAGAGACAAATCATATTTATGGATTGTAAGACTTCCATATAGTTAATATTTTAATTGTCTTTAAATTATTCTATAGACTTAAAACAATTTGAAACAAAAGCCCCCCAGGAAGCTTTGCTGACCTAGATAAACTGATTCCAAAATTTACAAAGAAAAGTAAAGGAACTAGAATACGTAACTTCTAAAAAGAACAAAATTGGGGGTTATACTACAAAATGTCAAGGCTTACTACAAAGCTACAATAATCAGTGCAATATAGAATTATTGGAGAGATAAACACAAATATGAGAAGTACAGTATAGACAGTGCAGAAATGTAACCATATAGATATGGCTAACTGATTTTTTTTTTTTTTTTGCAAATACAGAAGGAAAATCAAGGGAAAAATGTTAGTTTTACAAGAAATGGTTGGATCAATCAGCCATCCATACAATAAGAAAATGAATATCAATCTAAGCCTCATACCTCATACAAAAATTAACTCACATGGATCACAGATCTACATGTAAAATTTAAAACCACAGAAGTTTCTTTTAAAAAAAACACAAAATCAAAAAAAAAACAAAAAAAAACAAAATCTCAAATATCTTAATGACCTGTGCTTAGTCACAGTTCTTAGATAGGATACTAAAAGCATAATCCATACATTTAAAAAAAATTCTAACTTGAACTTCATAAAGGTTAACATATTTTCCTTTGTGAAAGACAGTGTTGAGAAAATGAAAAGACAAATTACAGACTAGGAGAAAATATTTTCTAATTACGTATTTAACAAATCACTTGTAACTAACATATAAAGAACTCTCAATTCAACAGTAAGAATGCCAACAATAAAAAATTGGGCAAAAAAACTTCAATACATCCTTTACCAAAGAGGATATATGGATGGAAAATGAGAGGATAAAAAAGATAATCAATATTATTTACCATTAAGGAAACACCAAATAAAACTCTAATGAGCCATCCTCATTAGAATGGCCAAAAAACAAAACAAAAAACCCACCCAAACTCCAGAAAACAAAAGAAAATGCTGCAATATCAACTGCTTATGAGAATGTGGAACTACTGAAGCTTTCATTGCTGAGAATGCCAAAAATTATACCCTGTCTGCAAAGAGTTTGACAGTTCCTTATACAGTTAAATATACACTTATGTACCATACACTCTAGTAAATCTCATTCTTACATATGAACTGTAGAACAGAGTCTCTCACTGTAGAATTATTGATTTTTAGGCCAATAAATCTTTGCTTTGGGAGGGGGGATATCCTGTTCATTGTAAGATAATATACTTTGATTCCTATCCATTAAATACCTAGCAATTCTTCCCTTCACAACACCAATCTTACTTTAGTTGTGACAGTCATAAATGTTCTCCAGGCATTGCCGAAGTTTCCCTGAAGAACAAAATTAGCCCTTATTGTGAGTCACTGCCATAGAGCAATGAGGGCTTATATTTATACAGAACCTATACATGAATGTTTAAGCAGCTGTATTCATAATTGCCCCAAGCTGGATATAAGCAAATGTTCTTCAGTGAGTGAATGGGTTAAAAAACCAAAACATTGTACGGTACATCCATACAATGGAGTACTGTCCAGCAATAAAAATAAACAAGTATTGAGTCATAAAACAATACGAACAAATCCTGTGCATTATGCCGATGGAAACGTGCCAGTCTCAAAAGGTTATATACTGTAACTGTACGATATTTTTGGAAAGGGTGAAACAATATCTACAGAGAATAGATCAGTGGTTGCCAAAGGTCAGAGGAGGAGGGACAGTGTAAATACAAAGAACCAGTTTATCAGGATGATGGACCTGGTCTGAATTGTGATTGTGCTTACACAAACCTAGAGCAATGTTAAAACTCAAAGAACTGAACCCGGGTGGCTCAGTTGGTTGGGCATCTGCCTTCGGCTCCAGTCATGAATTTTATCCCAGGGTCCTGGGATCGAGCCCCACATTGGGATCCCTGCTTGGTGGGGAGTCTGCTTCTCCCTCTCTCTCTGGCCTTCCCCCTGCTTGTGCTCTCTGTCAAATGAATAAATTCTTAAAAAAAAAAAAAAAGCCTCTCATAGTACTGTACGCTAAGTAGCTAGTTCTATTGTATTTTAGTTAAAATGAAATATAGCATCTATATCCCAGGTCTGTCCACACCAGTTCCTGCCTTATGTCAATTTGATAAATGTAGTTAGGATCAGGATAGAAATGAAAAAAAGAATATTAGAAACATGATAAAGGCATGGAGTCTATACTTGGGTCACTCAATATCATGTCTTTCAATGACTCTTGCCTCTGACACTTCCTTCATTATCCCATATTGGACAGCAATATAGATGAAATAGGACTGGTAAAACATAAAACGCTCCAAACCTGAGTCAGAAAGAAATAAGAAAAATCTAAAAACTCATATTGATTCCAGGACCAGATGAGTTCACAGATAAATTCCATCACTTAAAAAAGAGTTAATATCTATTAATATCTATTCTCAAATGATTCCAAAAAATAGCATTTCCCTGATACTCAAACCAGACAAACACACTATAAAAAAGGAAAAATACAGGCCAGTATCTCCGATGAACAAGATGCAAAAAATTCTCAACAAAATATTAGCAAACTGCATTCAACAATCACTACAAGGATCATTCACAGTTATCAAGTGGGATTCATTCTGGGAATACCAGTGAGGTTCAATACCCACAGATGAATCACCATGATACACCACATTAACAAAATGAGGGATAAAAATCCTATGATGATCTCAATAGATTCAGTAAAAGCATTTGACAAAATTCAATATCCATTCATGATAAAAATTCTCAACAACAAAATGGGTTTAGAGAGAATATACCTTAACAGAATAATGGCCATAGATGACAAGCTCACAGCTAACATCATACTTAATGGTGAAAAACAGATCAGGAAGAGAACAAGGATGTCAGCTTTTGCTCTTTTATTCCACATTGTAATAGAAGTCCTCGCTACAGCAATCAGACAGGGAAAAGAAGTAACAGGCATCCAAATTGGAAGACCAGAAGCAAAACTGTCATTATTTCCAGATGACATGATACTGTACATACAAAACCCCAAAGACACCATCAAATCAACTATTGGAAGTGATAAATGAATTCGATAAAGTTGTGGGATACAAAATTAATATGCAAAAATATGTTGCATTTCTATATGCCACTGACAAAGTAGCAGAAACAAATTCTGAATCCCATTTATAAGTGCATGAAAAAGAATAAAATTATAGATATGAACTTAACCAAGGAGATGAAGGACCTGTACTCTGAAAGCCATAAAATATTGATGGGAGAAATTAAAGAGGACACTAATGAAAAGATATTCCATGCTAAGAAATTGGAAAAATATTGTTAAAGTATCTATAGCACCCAAAGCAATCTGCACTTTCAATAGAATCCCTATCAAAATACCAATAGCATTTTTCACAGGACTAGAAGAAATAGTATTAAATCTGTATGGATTCACAAAAGGCCTGAGCAGCCAAAGCAATCTTGAGCAAGAAGAATGAAGCCAGAGGTATCACCATCCCAGATTTGAAGATATAATACATAGCTATAATAATCAAAACACTATAGTACTGAGACAAAAATAGACCCATAGATCAATGGAACAGAATAAGGAGACAGAAATAAGCCCACCCTTCTATGGTCAATTAATCTACAAAAATGGAGGCTGGAATACACACAGGGAGGCAACAATCTCCAGTTAAGTGGTGCTGGGAAAACTGGGCAGCTACATGTTAAAGAAATGAAACTGGACCACTTTCTTCCACCATACACAATAATAAACTCAAACTGGATTAAAAGACATAATTGGGAGACCTAAAACCATAAAACTCCTAAAAGAAATCACAGGCGGTAATCTCGGATATCGGCTTTAGCAACGTTTTCCTGGCTATGTCTCCTCAGGCAAGAGCAAGAAAAGCAAAAATAAACCATTGGCACCACAACAAGATAAGAAGCTTTTGCACAGCAAATGTAACCATCAACAAAATGAAAAGACGAGCTACTCAATCAAGAAGATATTTGTAAATGATACACGCAATAAGGGTTTAATATCCAAAATATATAAAATCATACAACCTCACCAATCCCCCCTAAACTAATCCAATTAAAAAATGGGCTGCCAATCTCAACATTTTTCCAAGGAAGACATACAGATGGCCAGCAGACACATGAGAAGATGCTCCCCATCACTCATCATCAAGCAAATGCAATTCAAAACCACACTGAAATATCACCTTGCACTTGACAAAAGGGCTAGTATCAAACAGACAAATGCGTTGGTGAGGATATGAAGAAAAGGGAACTCTGTGCACTGTTGGTGGGAAGGTAAATTGGTGCAGCCACTATGGAAAACAGTATGGAGTTTCCTCAAAAAATTAAAAAGATAAGTAGTATATGATTTAGCAACTCCACTACTGGGTTTTTACCCAAAGAAAACCCAGTTACACCCAAATGCCCAGTTATTACCCAAAACATTTATTCAAAAAGATGTATGCACCCCAATGTTTAGTGTGGCACTATTTACAATAGCCAAGATATAGAAGCAACTTAAGTGTCCATCAATAAATTAATAAAGATGTGCACACACACACACACACACACACACACACACACACACTATGGGATATTACTCAGCCATTAAAAAAGAATGAACTCTTGCCTGTCATAAAGACATGGAAGGACCTAGAAGATAGTATGCTTAGTAAAATAAGCCAGACAGGGAAAGAAAAATACCATATGATTTTACTTACATATAGAATATAAAAAAAACAAGTGGACAAACAAAACAAAAATACCCCAGAAATAGATGCAAATAGAGAAAACTGATGGTTTCCAGGAGGGGTGTGAGGGATGGACAAAATGAGTGAAGGAGTTAAGATATACAAACTTCCAGTTATAAAATAAGTCACAAGGATGAGAAGTACATTATGGGGAATACAGTTATATTTTAATAATGTATGGTGACATATGGTGAGCATTTTGTAATGTATAGAATTGCTGAATCACTATGTTGTACACCGGAAATATATTGTTCAACTATACTTTAATTAAAAAAATTAATTTTGAAATACTAAGGGAAATTTGTACACAAATCTTAAATTATTGTGTATTTGGATAAAATGATAGCTTGTGTTTACATTCTTTATAAAAAAATGAGTATTCATCTTTCATAACTCACTCTAAAGTATTTGTAGATTAAACACTTTTCTTTGATTTTCTTTGAAATAATCCAGTAAGAGGGAGATGGGCAGGAAGTGGATAGCAATATAGATGAAACAGGATTGGTCATCATATGCCAACAAAGTGGACAAAATAGAAGAAATGGCTACATTCCTCAAAACATACAATCCTCCAAATCGGAGTCAGAAAGAAATAGAAAAATCTAAAATCAATTACTAGTTATGAAATGGAATCAATAGTTAAAAACTCACACTGATTCCAAGACCAGATGAGTTCACAGATAAATTCTACCAAACACTTATAAAAGACTTAATACTTATTCTTCTCAAACTAACCCAAAAAACAGAAGAGAAGAGAAAGGATAGCTTCTAAATACATTCTGTAAGACTATCATTTCCCTGATAACCAGGGAAACCCAAACCAGGCAAACACACTACAAAAGAAAAAAACTACATAAACGAATTGCAAAAATTCTCAACAAGATATTAGCAACCTGCATTCAACAATACACTAAAAGAGTCATCCACTGTGATCAAAGGGAATTGATTCTGGGGATGCAGAAACATTTGGTTTCTGAAGCTGAGTGATGGGTACATTGTAGAACTAAGTGATACTTATGCTTCTCTCTGCTTCTGTATGCTTTTAATATCCATGATAAAAAGTTGAAATCTCTTAAAAATGACAATATATTGCTTAATGTACTTAATGGCACAAAACTGTATGCTTAAAATAGTTCTAACAGTAAATTTTATGTTATGTATATTTTAACACAATAAAAAAATGGGCCAAAGGAAAAAAAATTTAAAAGATGATCCCGTGATTTGTTATTTATAAGGCACACCTGGAATTAAATAGATGTATCCTAGATTAAATAGATGTATTTATGTACATCTATGTACATATACATATGTATATAGATTATAATCTAATAGATTAATACATATATTCAATCTAGGATACATCTATTTATATGTGCATGTATACATATGTATATATATAAATGCTTATATATATAAATAGATGTATCCTAGATTAAGTAGATGTATTAATCTATTAGATTAATTAAATTTATTAAAATAGAGTAAATAAACTAGATTAAACAGATGTATTAATGTAGATTAAATAGATGTATGAATGCCCATGTGTAAAGAACCCTGCTTTAACAATGAGGAAATGGAGCTTTGTCTAATGCATTAGTACATAGATAGTAAATGGTGATACCAAGAATCAAGACTCAGTGTTTTTACTGGAGCACGGAATCATTATTGTGATTGTGTTGAAGGAAAAAATCCTTATTTTCTTGGAATATCTGATGTGTTAAGTGGCCCATTCTGAATCCTTGGCAATTTCACTCACCGGTAATACTAAGCCGGATTTCAGGCATGACCACTGGCTAGCGGAAGAGATCCGAACTCTTCAACTTCAGAATTCTCCCCCTCAGTCCTTTAGGACCCAGTGTCAGGAAATGAGTCATAAAGGCAAGAATTTTAACCGACTCAAGGACAAACATGTTAGCCCTGAGTAATCAGGTGAACACTGTTCTGGAAGTTCTGTGTGAAGAATAAGTTACCATTCTTCTTTGAAAACACTAGCAAAAATGTATATGCATCCCTATGTTTATTGTAGTGTTATTTACAATAGTCAAGATATGGAGGCAACCCAACTATCCATCAACAGATAAAGAAGATGTGTGTGTGTGTGTGTGTGTGTATAACAGAATAGAAAAAGGAATAAAGTATACAAAAAGGAATGAGATCTTACCATTTGCAATGGCTTGGATGAGCCTAGAGGATCTAATGATCAATGAAATAATTTAGACAAAGACACATACCATATGATTTCATTCATATATGGAATTTAAGAAACAAATTAGGAAAGATAAGAGACGAAAAATATGGACTTTTCAATGCAGAGAGCAAACTTGTGGTTGCCAGAGGAGAGATAGGTGAGGGAATGAGTGAAATAAAAAAGGATAAGGAGTAAACTTACGGTGATGAGCCCTGAGTAATGTGCACAAGTGCTAAATTATTATATTGTACACTTGAAACTAATGTAACCCTGTATGTTAATTACACTTCAATTAAAAAAAGTTACAATTCTTCAAAATCATCCAGAATGTTTCCATCAATTAGCCTAGAGGTTTTTTTTTTTTTTTTTTTTTTTAAGATTTATTTACTTGACACATAGAGAGAGAGAGAGAGAACAAGCAGGGGTAGCTGTAAGCAGAAGGAGAGGGAGAAGCAGGCTCTCTGCTGAGCAGGAAGCCTGATATGGGGCTCGATCCCAAGACCCTGGGATCATGATCTGAGCTGAAGGCAGATGTTTAACCGACTGAGCCACCCAGATGCCTCTAGACTTTTTTTTTTTTTTTTTTTTTTAAGATTTTATTTATTTGTGAGAAAGAGAAAGAACACAAGTGGGGGAG
>CM053613.1:81609691-81635346 GCA_028646535.1 Procyon lotor | reverse complement strand
AATGTAAGAACTTTAGGATATTTTTTTTTTAAAGATTTTATTTATTTATTTGACAGAGAGAGATCACAAGTAGGCAGAGAGGCAGGCAGAGAGAGGGGGAAGCAGGCTCCCTGCTGAGCAGAGAGCCCAATGCGGGGCTCGATCCCAGGACCCTGAGATCATGATCTGAGCCGAAGGCAGAGGCTTTAACCCACTGAGCCACTCAGGCGCCCCTAGGATATTTCTTATTACAAAAAGATCAGGGGAAAAAAAACAAAAGATCAGGGAGCAGAATTGCTTAGTTATTCTCAGTGACAACCTATGTCACACACAAGGAAACTAAGACGGATGACTGTCTTTTTTTTTTTCTTTTCTTTTCTTTTTTTTTTTTTTACGATGTCTGCCTTTTAAGTTTGCTCCTCAGAGCTTCTCGGAGCCCTTCAAATCTTAAAATATTTAGGTTAGGCTCTTTTTTGGACACCAGTCACTTTCTTGACTCAAAAATTTGTGCTTAAAAGAAAGTTAATGGCTCTGGACTTATGAACACGGTTTTACAGAAATACAGTGAAATTAACATTTTTTTTCTGAAAAGAAAAATCCCCATGCCAAAGATAGCTTTTCTTATCTAAAAAACCATTTTTTTCCTCTTCTCTGTCTGGTAATCTGCTGCCAGTCTTTTGAGAATCAAATATCATCAGCCCTGTAGAGTCATTCTTTCAAGGAACAAAAAAACTTTATTGATCTATAATTTATCTACCACATAATTCACCTATCTAAAGTCTATAATTCAATGGTCTCTGGTAGATTTTTAATTATAAACATTGTGGCTATAGATAAAAGTTTTCTATTTTAATCACCGAAGTGTACAAAGTAATAGAATTAGTTATGTTTACAAGATTATCCAGACCTTTTTCATCACTCCACATGGAAACACCATCTTCACATATATTCACATAAATTGGTATATTCATCATATATAGTTCACATATACTGAACTAGAACTTCTATCCCATCCCCGACCCCCACGAAGCCATTCTTAACTATCCCAGGCCAAATTTGCTACAATATTTTAGGTACCCATGAAATTTTGCTTTTGTATCATTCAAGTTATTTACTTTGTTATAGTAAGTTACATGTTTGTTCCTCTCACCAGATTGGCGTTCTTGGGATATAATCATATCAGCTGCAAATGGTAATTTTGTGTCTTCCTTTCATGATTAATTAGCAATAATTAAAATTATTAAGATCAGTAAGAGGCCAGAGAGTATTTTTATCATAATAATGAGTAGAGCAGACTTTTCTATCTACTGGGTTGAATCTAGGTATGCAAAATAAAAAGTCCAATCATAGAAATATTAAAATAAAATTAAATATTTAGAAATGAAAGTGTGGAGAACGGTCTAAGATTAGAGGCAACAGAAATATGTCACAAAGGAATTCTTCAGTGCTTTAACTGTAAATATTAAACCCTTCTAAAATGTCAAGCAATTAATCAAATATTTTCTGCAAAATTGAGAGACTGAATGTTAAGATGTTTGTTATAGAAAGAACTGTCAACTCAGAAATTGAAAACACTGACATTGAAATTAAAAAATGGACAAAGGCAATAGACCATTCAGAAGAAATATATTAGTAAAAAAAGTATTTGAGGGGAAATGCAGTTGAAACACTGTTTTAAATTACTTTTATTTTAGTACCAGTGTAAGCCTCCATTTTCATCTGTCGAATTTGCAAATATTTTTAATGACATTTTATAATTTAACCAAAAATATTTAAATTGATGACAGACTTCCAAATACAATCTCGGGGAGCATGCAGCTGTTCATTCATCAGTCAGGAGATGGGTTTTGTATGAATCTTTCTTTCAGACAACTAATTAACAGGGTATAATATAGGAGGTGTTATAGGATTTTTTGGCATAACTGAATATCTTATTCCAGAAAAGTCTTTGATAACAATTATGAGAGGAAATAATAAACCTGGACTTTAAGCCTTTCTGTGTAAATATTAAAGCAGCGGTCAATTTCATTTATTTCTTAAATTCTATGAGTGAAATCATACAAGTCTGTCATTCTCTGACTGATTTCACTTAGCATTATACCCTCTAGGTCCATCTATGTTGTTGTAAATGGCAAGATCTCAGTTTTTCACGGTGAAGTAATATCTCATTGTGTGTGTGTGTGTGTACACACACATATATATCCATAGATGAATAAATGTTATATATATTATATACATACCCCATTTTCTTTATCCATTCATCTATGGATGGACACTCGAGATACTTCCATATCTTGGCTATTGTAAAAAATGCTGCAACAAATATAGGGGTGCACGTATGTTTTTGAATTAGCGTTTTCATTTTCTTTCATTAAAACCCAGTAATGGAAATACTAGACCATAGGGTGATTCTATTTTCAATTTTTTGAGGAAACTTGAACCCTCCTACACTCTTCATGGGAATGCAAATGGGTGCAGTCACTGTGGAAAACAGTATGGAGGTTTCTCAAAAAGTTAAAAATAGAGCTACCCCATGATCCAGCAATTGCACTACTAGGCATTTATCCAAAAAATACTGAGTCACAGGGATACATGCATGTGACGTTTACGGCAGCATTATCAACAGCCAAATAATGGAAAGAGTCCATATTGTTTTCCACAGTGGCTGTACCAATTTGCATCCTCACCAACAGTGCATAAGGCGTCCCCACCAACACTTATTATTTGTGATTTTTATTTTAGCCATTCTGACAGGTGAAAGGGGTTATGTGCAATTTAAGAAAGACAAGCAATAAAAAAGACAAAAAGAAAAAGGAAAGGAAAAACCCTATGCTTAAATAGAGAACAAACTCGTGGTTTCCAGGAGGGAAGTAGGTAGAATAAACAGATGAAAGGGATTAAGAGTACACTTATTTTGATAAGCGCAGAGAAATGTATAGAATTATTGAATCATTATATTGTACACCTGAAACACAACACTGTATATTACACTTCAGTAAGAATAATAAAGGCATTTTCAGTTAAAAAAAAAAAAAAGCAGTCAACTTAAAAAGTAAAAGAAAGCCAAACAAAACAAAACAAAAAAACAACTACAAAAAAACCAAGCCAATTAACAAACGGGTAGGTTTCCAAATGTGACTTGTGACTTCACCCGTGTCATTTTAGGCCATGGCTAAATGTATCTCTATGGGACTTGGGAGACTCCTGAACAGATTTTAATTTGGTGATGACATTCCCTCCGGTTACCTTTTGTCCAGGTGAATACAATGACACTGTCAACTAAACCTATTTTGTTTGATTAAATATTTGTCTCTGCGTTGTCAGGAGTGCTATATGTAGCTTTTGTTCCTTGTGCGTTGAGAAGCTGGAGTGGGGTATTGAACTAAGAATATGTAGACCACGACCTGATGAATGAGGGGGCACAAACCCACACATGTGGGGCCGCTGGTAGTTTCCTCAGCACCAAACTCCCACTTCAGGGAAGTGAGACCCACAGGGTCCTTTTGATTAAAGGTGCAGTTTAGTGTCAACAAACATCACCAAAATAATATACTTATTTTATATAATTCATTTTAAGCCAGTGACTTTTAAAACAAAAGCATCTGTTGGCAGCAGAGGAAGTCACATTTCACGGATATTGATTCTTACAATTCCCAAACTGGAAACTGTTAGAATCTATATCTGATATGTGATTATGCCTACTGAAATGTGTATAAGCCAGACCATAATAATTTACACTGAAAAGAAGCCATATTATTTGTTGATAACATATATCCCTTTTCCCTGAATACTTCAGTTCTTGTCAGTTTGAGAAGCCCTACTCTCCTGAAGCAATAGAACATTTTCTGAAAGTCCTTACACCTTGAAGTACCATTGGATCCAGCAGTTTTGCTAACAGAGACTGAGCTGAGAATAACAAGAATCATGGAGAAACTAGACCAGTTGATCCCACTCAGACCTTTCACCAATGTGAACCCCATCACCAGTGCCGCACACAGCACGGCTGCCATCTTCTCCCCTTGAGAGGCCTACTGCAGGGGTGATCAGCTAGACCTCCTGCTGGAGGTGACAGACCACCTGGGACACAGGAAGGAATATGGCGGGGACTTCCTGAGGGCCAGGACATCCTCCTCAGCCCTGAAGGCAGGTGCTTCTGGAAAGGTGACAGACTTCAACAACGGCACCTAGTCGGTGTCACTTTGTTCTGGCAGGGCCGGCTCTCTCTGTCTCTCCTGTTCATCCCCTGATACCCCTAGGGAGGGGGTATCAGCTCTTGGAAGGGCAAGGAACCAAGGCCATGAGAGGGTGACCTTCATAGGCCAGTTTGACAGTGGCACTTCCTGGATCCTCTGAGTGTGGTCTGACCTTGAACTCAAGTCCTAAACTTTTGCAAATACCTGGATTATTGAGACCAAGAAGCCTTCTACTGCATGAGGCCTCCACATGTTCCCTGTGAGACTTTGACCCACAGGATCACCAGCAATGGAAACATTTCCTATCTTAGAAAGGAAGAAAAAAAAAAAGTCTTTTTCACAGGTAAGCAGGCCTTCATAGACAAAGAGGGAGGCTTAGGTTCAGACCAATCCCGCCTAGAAACTTTTCCTAATCAAGTTCCCTTAGACCAATGAATGTTGATGGGGTTATAATTCTGTGCATCGCTGAGTCAGATCAGCTCTGAGTATGCTTACAGGGCCCCATACAGGTCACCCTACACCTGTGGTTTTAAGGAGTATAACCAATGATGCCTTTTACATATGCCTATGGTCCTCCACGGTTTGTAATACTTTGAGACCCAGTAACTTTTTAGAGACTAGTATTTTCTATAACATATTCCATGGAACCCCAATCCTACAGGAGATTAAAGATGCTATGTTTAAAAAAAAAAGGGGGGGGGTGAATGGTATCATTAATTACTTCACTCTGTACATTAAGTCACCAAATCCTATGAATTGTACCTCCCATATAGTTCCTCAACTCAGCCATTGCACTCCACGGCTGTTGCCTCGATCATTGTATGAACTATCATTGTACCTCCATTAGGTTATTCAACAAACTCCAAAGCTGATTTCCTTGCTCATAGTCTTGTTTCCTTTAATCTACTCTCCACACTGCATCCAGACTAATGTTTCCAAAATCTAGATGACTTTTCCTTGCTTAAAACCCATTATTTGATTTCATTGCTCTAAAGATGAAATCCAGACTCTTTAATGTTTACAGGGACTTGCCCAGTTCTGAAGCCTGTTGTCTCACCCTTATGGTGCATTATTCTGTCAGGCAAACTCAACTTTTATTGCACAAACAGATCATGCTGTATCTCAACTCTGGCACTTTACAAGCCTTGGTTTAAGGGTCTTTCCTCCAATTTAGGGTAAAGTGCTTGTCTCATATTTTTCCAGTACATTCTGTCTTTTCCCCACAATGATAACACTCATTCTACCATTAAATTTCAAACATTTTTTTAAACTTCTGAACTATAAGCTCTGTGAGGCAATAATCATAACTACTTTTTTCAACAATTTGTTAATAGTTAGAACTTCCTACATTCCATGCATAGCTATAGGTTTTTGGAATTCAGCGGTCTACTGGGGTAAAAAGACAACAAACAGGTTTGTAACAAAGTCACCAGAATAAAGAATTTTAATGTAATGATGAATGCTATTTCCTTCTTTTTCTTTCCTTTTTTTTTTTTTTTCTAGAGAGAGAGGGAGAAAGAGAACATATGCATGCAGGGGTGGGAGGAAAGGGCCAAGGGAGGGAGAAAGACAATCTTAAGCTGACTCCACATGGCATGGAGCCTGACACAGGGTTCAACCTCACCACCCTGAGATCATGACCTGATCCGAAATCAAGAGTTGGATGCTTAACTGACTGAGCCTCCCACATACCCCTGGTGAATGCTATTTTAAAAGAGGCTAAGTAAGTCCTGTCTTGAATACCAACCTGAGAATGAGACACTTCAACAGCACCTTGTATGAAATGAGGAAGTGAACCAGATGAATTTGGGGGGAAACACTATCCCCCCCAAGAGAGGGTATATGAACTGACACAAGAGCATGCTGGAATGTTCCAGGCACTGGGAAGGGAACCACTGAGGCTGCCATGCAAAGAATGAAGGAGAAAGAAGGTCAGAGGTATAGGCAGAGTTTAGAAGCCATCTATATATGATAGGAAGGCACTGAGGGCCACCATTTTGTCTCAGAGCCTAGTGTGACACCCACCACCTGGAAGATTCTCAACTGTTGAATGGAAAAATAAGTGGAATACAATCTGGGAAAATAATTAATGAGGTTTATTTGCAGCCCCCTTTCAGTAACTGTAGTATCTATCCCTTCAAATGGGGCTAGAATGCAGAACTTTATAATTACTTGACCATGGAACAGTTACTTAATAGATCATTTTTAAGAGATTTTGGTTTCATAGTTTGGTAATTGCTGCTATAGAGAGGCCTTGTTTTTGTGATGTGGGTTCGGAAAAGCAAGTAGAACAACATAGTGTCCAGGAAATTAAAATTCAAATTCATTTTAAACATTATGATGATATAAAGGCACGGTGCAGGGCAAAACCGACCCCACATTTCTATAAGATTTCCCTTTCACCCCTATGTCACCTTCACTCTGTTTTCCTGATCAAGGTATGGAACAAACCCTTTATCCTATGGCTCAGACCAAAAAAAAAAAAGCTGGACTTTTTAAAAAAATAGATTTTACTGATAACTAAAGGAGACATAATCATGCAGACATACAGGTCTTCCCATTTTGAAGGCCATGTCTTAACTCTATGGAAAGAGTCTACCCAGGCTGATTCCATTTTCCCTGCTGGCCACATATGGCTCCCTCTTGAGAAGGTCATCACCGCAGCCTGGGTTGGGGGAGTTCTCGTCACACACTTTCCTGCCTGTTCCTAGGAAATCCTAAATTCCTGATCTGGCACACCAATTATGCTTCTAACGTGGGCTATATTTATGACAATAATATGCCTGACCCTGTTTTATTTTCTAATAGACACATTTACTTTGGGGTTCCCTTTATTCAAACTGTCCAGTTTTTTCTACCACTGCGTGGAAGTAGAGATGCAAATTTCCTCATAGGTGATTTAGTGTATACACGAGGAAGGGTTAGATTCACAGTTAATTCCATATCCAAGAATTCCCAAAGACCATTTTATCATTAAAATTTCCCCCATTCTTAGGCCCAAGTCAGGTTCTATGACCTCATCCCTTCCCACAAGTCCAAGGACTAAGCCTGTTTCTCTTTCATTTGTTAACATAATAAATACATGTTCCCACTAGTGTTCTCTCTCTCAAGCCTGGCTACGAAATCAATGCTACTCCTCAAATATTCACTTTTTCAAAGTTAAAAAAATATTTTTAAACTTTTAAGGGTTTTATTGATAATCATGATGGGAAAGTAAACAAGGGGTTGCCACATGAGAAGACTTCAACCCGGAAACACAGTTGATGATAAATCTTTCAGTTTCTATATCACGGTCTATTACAGATCCCTTCTGAATTGTAATGTGTGTAAAGCACATACATGCTTACTACTAAGAGAAGATGCATTGAAATGAATGTCCTTATACCTATTTTTAATCCTATTTTTAATGTCCCAAAGTTTGGTTTTGATATTCAAATTTACAAGGTAGCCAGGTATGGTCTCTTTTGTCAGCTTCAGCCTTATCTGGGATAGAGGTGGAAGAGTGTTTCAAATTTCAGAAGACCAGGTTCCCCACTGAAACAAATTTTAACCTTGTACCAAAGATCGGTCTAATAGGATCCTCAGTTAAAACACTCTGGAATGACCATTAGGCTCATTTCACATTTAAGTGCAGACATATTAAGTAGCTTGGCCAAAGTAAGTTACACAAAGCAAACGGCAGAATTGGAACTGGAATCCCAATCTACTTTATTCTCAAATAAAGGGGCTATAGCACTGTTTTCATGACTCCACCACTCCACCAAGCTGTCACTGTCTGGCCTCACACTTCTGCTGTCCTCTGTTGCCCTTGATGAGGGCAGTATTACTTTCACTTGTCTGGGATTCAGGCAGTCTTTCTCAGTTTTGGAAACTACTTCCTTTGTCCCCCCGGAGGTCTCTGTACCTCTGGCTCTGGGAGCCCTTCATTTCCCTAGATGGATTTTATGTTGACGGAATGAATTCAGTTGACCAGATACAGTCGCCATCTTAATCAGTAAGACCTATATCTTGAGGTGAAGCTCACAGTGCTAGACAATTTAAACATTATAATGAGTAAATGGCCTAAGTCCTACTCTCAAGGAGATGAAAAAGTCCAGAAAATAGCCTCTGGGGGTCTTGTGAAAATGAAGATTACATGAAGAGAAGGCTGGAGAAATGAATGCTCATAGGAGGTTGTAAGCCAGCAAAGGAGCTTGGTCCTAATACTGTAGGTTGATAATGGAAAGTCGTGGAAGTATTTTTGTCTAGGAGAATAAACAGCCAGCATTGAGGATGTTTTTAGATCGGATAAACTTAAGGAACAGGAATATAATAATTTACTAATGTCCTTGGATTAGCAGCTTTAACTTCACTTGAAAGTTTGTTAGAAATCCAAATTCTTGGACCTCACCCCAGAACTATTTTTTTTCCAGCTTTATTGAGCTGTGATTGACAAATAAAAATGATACACCTTAAGGTATATATTTTGATATACATATCACTGTAAAATGGTCACCATAATCAAGCTGATTAACACATCCATCATCTCACATAGTTAGCATTTTTATACTTTTTAAATTTTTTTATTTTTACGTAATCTCTATACACAACATGGAACTCAAACTCACAACCCTGGGATCAAGAGTCACATGCTTTAGCGGCTGAGCCAGCCAGGTTATTCTGTGTGTTGTAAGAACACTTAAAGATCTGCTTTCTCAGCCAATTTCAAGCCTGTAATACATTAACTATAGTTACCATGCTGTATATTAGATCCCCAGAGCTCAGTCATCTTATAACTCAGAGTATGTACCTCTTTACCAACAATTCCCCATTTTCCCTTCCCTAAACTGCTGACAACCATCATTCTATGAGTGTAGAACCTCAGGCAGGGCTTGATCTCATGGCCCTGAAATCATCACCTGATGAAGGCCTGATTTACCACAGGTGGTAAAGACGGAAAGGCTGGCTTGCCGTAGAAAATCATTTAGAAGATAAAAAACAAAGACACGTTTGATTATTTGCACATGTCTCTTTCTGGATCTTTGGATCCCTGCCATTACCAGGGGGACAGTTTTCCAGAATCCTGACCTATTTACTTTCTCAGAATATCTTAAATATATCAAGGTGAAGAAATATAAATATATCCATATTTATATCTTAAAAAATCAAGGATATATCAAGATATATATCTTGAATATCTTAAATACATCAAGGTAAAGAAAAAAAAAACATTAACAGAGTTTAGAGTGTCTCAATCTCTCTGAGCCAATGATTTTTAATATCTGGGCAGATACCAAGCTAATTTATTTTCCCATGTTTTGAAAGTCAAACATGGGAGTTGAAATGATGAAAAACTTTACCTCCATTGAGATTTTACCATGTAACAGTAGGTCTCTTGTGCTGTTGCTTGCTATGTTCACAACATATCAATCTAAAAGACATTTTTACTTTAAGAAAATTGACATTAACCATTTTTATCTTTCATCTCTTGGACAAAGAGTACCAATCATCTTGGGTTTTGCAAGAAGGATTTTATTCTTAGAAACTATTTTCATATTGATTTTAACAAATTTTCACCTTGAGTCAGATCTAAAAGTCTAAGCAACCCTTAATTTCAGCTGCTTACTCTCAAAATGTACAGGTTATTTTTATTTAAACTTAAGATTTATTCCTGAAGATTCAGTAATTGGGTAATGTGAAAATGTCTCAGATAAGCTAGTGAGTCAGAAAATTTCTTTGGTAGTTTCTCATATCTGTTTCTGCCAAACCATCTTGATTAAAGTCCTGAGAACTAGCAATTTCTGTGGATATTTTCAAATTTATCACAAAATTCAGTGGTCAATACAAAGCCATCTCACTCATAAAAGTGATGTTTCTGCTATACTGGAATTAAAGTGAATTTCAGAAAAAGCAAATGCCTCTCCTTATAACACTCAATGGTGTAGGCATTTACTTATTGCCCCTTTTCAAAGTATTGAGCAAATGTTTACTGAGGACCAACTGAATGCAAAGAACTTTACAAAATCCTCTGGAGAACATTTAATTAAATCATGAACCTGCTGAAAGCTCACAGTTTATGGAAAAGACAGATCCCTTCTCTCTGCCATGGCAGTCATCATCCATGCCCAACTTTTACACCCAAGAAAGTTCTTAGACTCAAGACAACTTGAGTCCTTTTAACACTTCTATGGTTTCCCTAATTCCCGGATCATAATTTCTAGTAGTATCAGGCAGTTTCTTAGAAGATAATGCCAAATTATTATTTTTGAGCCATTTATAAGCCTGATATAATTCAATATGCATGGATTTAAATTCTTAAACTTATGCCACAAGTCCCAACAATGCAGGTAGATGACAAAAAGGATATATTGTTTAAGTGGAAAAATATATAAATGACTTGATTCTTGAGAGGAAAGATAGTAGATTAGGAGGATCCTGAGTTCATCTTGTCCCATGGACACAATGAGGCAACATATGTACTATAACATAACTACTATATGTACTGCAACTAACTCCAAAAATCATCTGAAGACTGGGAGAAAAGATCTTTCACAGCTAGGTGTAGAGAGAAGGCCACACCAAAAAGGGTAGGAGGGGTGCAGATGCCGTTGGAAACCAAATCCCTGGCATAATTGACCACAAATGGGAAGGACATCACAAGCACAGAGGAATAAAAGAATCAGACTCCACACTGGGCATCCCTGGTCTTGGACACCTGCACTGGGAAGACCAGTCCCTGTAGCATCGAGCTTTGAAAATCATTAGGATTTAATTCCAGGAGAGCCAGAGGGCAATGGAAATGGGAGGAAATGGGAGTCCCATCCCTTAAGGAGCAAGCCACTAGATAACAGCCTGAGACATAGTACAGGAGCAGCAGTTTGAAAAGTGTCTGGGGTATGTGGGAAGGAGATTTATTACTAAGTTTAGGATATGTGTCGGGGTGGGACAGGGATCTCCTGGAGCTTTTTACAGGAATGAAAGTGCTGGTAGGTGTCATTTTTCTTACCCTCCCCCAGCCTACATAGCCGAATGCTTACCGGAGCCAATTCTAACACTCCATCCCTTGCTAGCACCTCCTGTCCCACCCCAGCATTCCCCTGTACTCCTATCTCACCCAACCCATTTGCCCCAGCAGGCACCGCTCCAAGCTCCTTGCTGCATCCAGTGAGCAGCCCCTCCTGCAGTGAAAAGGGAGGAAACTAAGCCCACACACTGGCATTCCCCATTTCCTGCAGTTGGGCCTCTCAGCTGCCTGTGCAGAAAATGAGCCCTGCTGTTTGATGCCCCCATAGGTGTCAGAGTGGCTAATAGCAGACAGGTAGGCTGAGGCTGGTCCCACCCACCAGTGGGTCTGTAGCTGAGTCTTATAGCAGCATAAGGGGCAAACCTGGCCTGCCAGTGCTCCCACAATAAGCAAAGCGGGTTATTATAGTTGGGTGGAGGACAAGCCTAACCCACCAGCATACCTTTAATACTTATGGCTCAGCCATAACAGGATGTCACACATAGCCTGCACAGGGGAAACCCATGGAGGGCCTGGCTCTGGTGACCAAAGGAGATTATGCTATAGAGCATCAGAGAAATCCTTCTATATAAGGCTACTATTTCCAAGACCAAGAGAGATAGCTGACCTACCTAATACATAGAAACAAACATGGAAAGATAAACAGAATGAAGAAACAAAGGACTATGTTCCAAATGAAGAATAAGGGGGGGAAAAATCACAGAAAAAGAGATAAAGGAAACAAAGACAAGCAATATGTCTGAGAAAGAGTTCAAATAACGGTCATAAAAATACTCACTGGACTTGAAAGGAGAGTTGATAAACTCAGTAAGAACATCAACAAAGAGATAGAAAACATAAAAAGTAACCAGAGTTAAAGAATACATAACTGAAATGAAATATACATCAGAGGGAATCAACAGCAAATTAGAGGATGCTGAAGAAGGGATCACTGATGTGGGAGACAGAGTAGTGAAAAGCAACCATGCTGAACAGCAAGATAACAAACAAACTGTAAGAGACTGTGTGACATCTTCAAGCATAATGTGAATGTAATTATCTCCTGAGGGGCAGGGCAGGGGGCAGAAAACCTAAAGACATAATAACTTTTAACTTCCCTAATCTGGGGGGAAGGTAACAGACATCTGGATTCAAAGCAGGTGAGACCCAAACAAGATGAACCCAAGGAGGTCCATACCAAAACACATAATGATTTAAAAAACAAAAATCAAAAATAAAGAGAGATAAAGACAGAATCTTAAAAGCAGCAAGAGAAACAAAGCTAGTAATGTACAAGAGAAATCCCATAAGGCTATGAGCTGATTTTTCAACAGAAACTTTGCAGGCCAGAAGAGAATGGCATGATATATTCAAAGTGCCGAAAGGAAGAAATGTTCACAACAAATACTGTCCTACAAGATTATCGTTCAGGATTAAAAGGAGACACAAAGAGTTTTCCAGACAAACAAAAGTTAAAGGAGTTCATCACTAAACTGGCCTTTCAAGAAATTTTAAGGGGAATTTTTTTAAGTGGAAAGAAAAGGCCAAAACTAGAAGAAAATTATGAAAAGAAAAAAATTCACTGGTAAAAGCAAACACAGTAAATATAGAATATTTATAAAGCTACTATGGAGATTAAAACATAAAAGTAAAAAAAAAAAAGTAAAAAAAAAAAGTAAAAAAAAATAAAAATAAAACATAAAAGTAGTAAAATCAATTATATCTAGAAAAGCTAATCAAGGAATACAAAAAGTAAAAAAGATGTAAAATGATATCATATATATAAAACATGGAGGAAGCAGTAAAAATGTAATGCTTTTTAGAATGGGCTCAAATTTAAGTGACCATCAACTTAATATCAATTGCTGTACACATAGGATATTCTATATGAACCCCATGGTAATCATAAATCAAAGACTTATTGACACATAAGAAATGAGAAAGCAATCCAAGCATAGCACTAAAGAAAGCCATCAAAACTTGAGAGCAAGAGAAGCAACAGAACTACAAAAACAAAAAATACCCAGTAACGTGTCATATATATACCTATCAAGAGTTACCCAAAGTGTAAGTCATCTAAATGCTCCTATTATATGATAGGACAGTGATTAAAAAAACAAAACAAACAAACAAAAAACAAGATCCATCTATATGCTGCCTACATGAGACTCCTTTCAGACCTAAAGCACATACAGACTGAAACTGTTAAGGGCTGGAAGAAGATATTCCATGCAAATGTAAGCAAAAAAGATAAAAAAAGAAAAAGCTGTGGTAGCACTACTTATATTAGATAAAATAGACTTGAAAACTGTAACCAGAGATAAAGAAAGGTATTACATATTGATAAAAGGATTACTCTAACAAAAGGATGTAACAACTGTAAATATATATGCACCTAAGGTAGGAGCACCTACATGCATAAAATAAAAATTAACAGATTGAGAAATTGACACAACACAATACTAGACTGGGACTTTGATTCCCCCTCCCAACCCCTTACTTCAGTGGATATAGAATTGAGACAGAAAATTTGATCAAGAAACAGGGGCATTGAGTGATATGTTAGACCAGACAGACTTAACAGACACATACAGGACATTTTATCCATAAACAGCAGTATGTATATTCCTTTCAACGTGCATGGAACATTCTACAGATCACACGTTAGGCCATAAAACAAGTTTCAATAAATTTAAGATTGAAATCTTAAGCATTTTTTTCTGATGAAAATGTTATGAAATGAGAAATCAATCACAAGAAGAAAATGCAAAAATGCAACCACATCAAGGCTAAACAACACGCTTCTAAGTAACCAATGGGCTAATGAAGAAAATGAAGAAATACTGCGGACAAATGAAAATGGAAACAATAGTCCCAAATCTTTGAGACCCAATAAAAGCAGTTCTATGAGGAAAGTTTATAGCAATATAGGCCTAGCTCAAAATAAAAATATAAAACAATCTAACCTTATACCTAAAGGGGGGGGAAAAAAAGAGGGCAAAGGCCCAAGATCAGTAAAGAAAGGAAATGATAAAAATCAGAGTAGAAGTTAAATAGAGATGGGGTGCCCGGGTGGCTCAGTGGGTTAAAGCCTCTGCCTTTGGCTCAGGTCATGATCTCAGGGTCCTGAGATCCTGCTAAGCAGGGATCCTGCTCCCTCCTCTCTCTCTGCCTACTTGTGATCTGTCAAATAAATAAAATCTTAAAAAAAAAAAAAAAGTTAGAGATTAAAAAAAAGATAAGATCAATGTAATTAGAGCAGATTCTTTGAAAAGATAAAAATTGTTAGCCAGTTCATTAAGAACAAGAGAGGACTCAAAATAAAAAATGAAAGGGAAAAATAACAACCAATATGACAGATACAGAAAGGATTATGAGAATACGATTAAAAATTGTATGTGAACAAAATGGGCAACTTAGAAAAAAAGTGAATAAATTCCTGGAAACATTATATTTCAAAACTGAATTAGAGAGAAGACAGATTACTAGTAACAAAATTGAACTGGTAATCAAAAAACTCTTAATCAGCTAAAGTCCAGGACCAAATGGTTTCACAGGTAAATTCTACCAAACATTTAAAGAAGAACTAATACCTAGTCTTCTCAAACTATTCCAAAAAACAGAAGACGGAAAACTACCAAACTCCTCCTACATGTCCAGCATTACTGTGATACCCAAACCAGATAAAGATATTATGAAAAAAGAGAACTACAGGCTAATATCCCTGATGAACATAGATGCAAAAAATCTCAGTATTACCAAACCAAATTCAACAATCCATTTTTTAAAAATTCTCTTTGACATAGCTGTCCAGTGGTTTTTCCCAAAACCACTTACTGAAGTGATGGTCTTTTCCCCATTGTATGTTCTTGCTTGCTCTGTCATAGATCAGTTGAGCACACAAGTATGGGTTATTTCTGTGTCTCGATCCCATTGCACTGATCTCCATGTCTGTTTTTATGCCAGTACCATACCACATTGATTGCTACAGTTTTCTAGTTTATCTTGAAATCTGAGATTGTGATACCTGCTGTTTTGGTCTTTCTCCAGATTGCTTTCGCTATTAACATCTTTGTGCTTCATACAAATTTTAGGGTTATTTGTTCTAGTTCTGTTAAAAAACTGCTGTTGGAGCTTAGTGATTGCATTAAATCTCTAAATTGTTTGGGGGTAATATGGACCTTTTATTCTAATCATGTGCACGCAATACTTCTCCATCTGTTGGTGTCATCGTCAATTCTTTAGTCAATGTTTTACAGGTTTCCGAGTACAGGCCTTTAACCCTTGGTTAAATTTCTAAGTATTTTATTTTTTGGTACAATTTTAAATGGGATGGCTTTCTTAATTTCTCTTTCAGCAACTTGATTATGAAATTGGACCACTTTCTTATACCATACACAAAAATAAACTAAAAATAAATTACAAACCTAAATGTGAGATCTGAAACCATAAAACTCCTGGAAGAAAATAGACAGTAATTTCTTTGACATAAGCTTTAGGAACATTTTTCTAAATAGGTCTCTTTAGACAAGAAAAACAAAAGAAAAAATAAACTATTGAGAGTTTATTATTTTTAAACTAAAATAAAAAGCTTTTGCACAGGAAAGAAAACCAACAAAAATGAATAGGCAACTTACTTAATAGGAAACTTTATTTGCAAATGATATATATTGTAAGAGGTTAATAGAATATATAAGGAACTCCTATAACTCAACACCAAAAACCCCCCCAATCTGATTAAAAAAATAGGCAGAAGACCTGAATAGACATTTTTCCCAAAAAGACATACAGACATTTCCAAAAGACATAAAAACATGCCCAACATCGCTAATCATTAGGCAAATGAAAATCAACACAATGAGACATCACCTTATACTTGTCAGAATGAACCGAATAAGAAAGAAAAAATAACAAGTGTTGGCAAGGATGTAGAAAAAAAGGAACCCTTGTGTACTCTTGGTAGGAGTATAAATTGGTGCATACACTGTGGACAATACAATGGATGTTCCTCAAAAAATTAAAAATAAAATTATCATATGATCCAGTAATTCCACTATTGGGTATTTATTCCCCAAAATAAAAACACTAATTTGAAAAGATATATGCACTCCTATGTTCATTGCAGCATTATTTACCACAGCCAAATTATGGAGACAACCCAAGTGTCCATTGATAAATGAATGGATAAATGAATGAAAAGACAATGTGGTATATAAATACAATGGGATATTACTCAGGCATAAAAAAAGAGTAAGGTCTTGCTATTTGCAACACCATGGATGGACCAAGTGAAATAAATCAGAGAGAGACAAATACCGTGTTGTTGCTCTTATATGTGTAATCCAAGAAACAAAATAAATGAACTAAGAAACTAACAAAAGCAGAAACACACCCGTAAGTACAGAGAACAAACTGATGGTTGCCGGAGGGGAGAATGTGAGGGGATGGTCAAAAAGTGTGAGGGGAGTGGGAGGTACAGGCTTCCAGTTAAGGAACAAGTAAGTCATTAGCATGAAAGGTATAACATAGGGAAGAGTCAATGGTATTTTAGTAAAGCTCCATGGTGACAGACGGTGGCTATACTTTTAGTAAGCATAACTGAACATACAGTTGTTGAATCACTATGTGATGCATGTGAAACTAATGTAGCGTTGTGTCTCTGTACTTTAATGAAATAAGGATTTTTTGCTATGATCAAGTGGGGTTTATTCTGGGGATGCAGGAATTGCTCAATATTTGCAAATCAATATTATGCATCACATTAAGACAAGGAGGGGTAAAAACTATGTGATTATCTTTTTTAAAAAATTATTATTTGAGAGAGAGAGAGAGAACACAAGCCAGGGGAGAGACAGAAGCAGACTCCCTACTGAGCAGGGAGCTCCACACGGGGCTCGATCCCAGGACCCTGGGATCATGACCTGAGCCGAAGGCAGATGCTTAACAGACTGAGCCACCTAGGTGTCCCTATGATTATCTTAATAGATGCAGAAAAAGCACTTGACTAAATTCAACATACATTCATGATAAATACTCTTAAGGTAGGTTCAGAGGTATCGACCTCAACATAAATGGCCATCTAGGACAAACCTATAATTCACATCATACTCAATGATGAAAAGCTGAGTGATTCCTCTAAGATCAGGAATAAGACAAAGATGTCCATTCTTACCACCTTTATTTAATATAGTATTAGAAGTCCTAGCCACAGTCATCAGACAATAAAAAGAAATAAAAGGCTTCCAAATTGGTAACAAAGAAGTAAAACTATCACTATTTGCATGACATGATCCTGTACATAGAAAGCCCTCAAGACTCCACCAAGAAACTACTAGAAATAATAAATGAACTTAGTAAAGATGCAGGATATAAAATTTAGAGAAATTGGCTGCATTTCTAAACACTAATAATGAAATGTCAGCAAGAGAAATTAAGAAAACGACTCCACTGACAATTTTACCAAAAAGAATAAAATACCCAAGGATAAACTTAATGAAGGAAATGGAAGAAGGGTACTCTGGAAAGTACTGCAGGACACTGATAAAGGAAACTGAAAATTTCACAAATGAAAAGATAGTCCATGCTTATGGATTGGAAGACTATTGTTAAAATGTCCCTATTACACCAAACAATCTACAGATACAATGCAATCTCTACCAACATAGTATTTTTTTTTTTTTTTACAGAGCTAGAATAATCCAAAACTTTGTATGCAGTACAAAAGACCTTGAATAGCCAAAGCAATCTTGAGGAATAAGACCAAAGCTGCAGGTATCACAGTCCTAGATTTCACGATATACTCCAAATCTTTGGTAATCCAAACAGTATGCTACCGGCATAGATCAGTGGAGCAAGATAGCCTAGAAATAGACCACACTTATGTAATTAGTTTATGACAAAGAAGGTAAAAATATATAATGGGATTAGAGACCTAAATGTGAGACCTGAAACCATAAAATTAATTCCTAGAAGGAAACAGGCAGTAATAATCTCTTCAACATCAGCCTTAACACTTTTTTAGATAGCTCCTCAGGCAAGGGAAAAAATGGCAAAAATAAAGTATTGGGACTATACCAAATTAAAAAGTTTTTGCACACTGAAGGAAACTATCAACAAGATTAAAAAGCAACCTACTGAATGGGAGAAGATATTTGGAAATGATATATTTGATAAAGGGCTACTATCTATAATATAGAAATAACATTTATAACACCAAAATAACAAACAATTCCATTAAAAAATGAGCAGAGGACCTGAACATTTTTCCAAAGACATAAGGATGGCCATCAGACACATGAATAAATGCCAAACATCACTTATCATCAGGGAAATGCAAATCAAAACCACAGTGAGGTCACCTTACACCTGTAAGAATGACTAGAATCAAAAAGAAACAAGTGTTGGGGAGGATGTGGATGAAAGGGAACACTCGTGCCCCATTTGTGGGAATGTAAATTGGTGCAGTCACTGTAGAAAAAAGCATGGAGGTTCCCCCAAAAATTGCTGTGATGGGCACTGGGTGTCCTATGTTAAGTGATGAATCACTAAGTTCTACTCCTAAAACCAGTACGTGCTTACTAACTCAAGTTTAAATAAAAACTTAAAAACATAGACATACCAGGTAATTTAATAATCTCACTACTGGATATTTATGCAGAGAAAATGAAAACACTAATTCAAAAAGATACATGCACCCCTGTGTTTATTGCAGCATTATTTACAATAGCCAAGATAATGGGAGCAACCTAAGCATCCATCAATAAATGAATGGAAAAAAGATGTGGTATATAAAAATGCAATGGGATATTACTCAGCCATAAAAAGAGTTGGATCTTTCCACGTGCAACAATATGGGTAGGCCTGGAGGGTATTATGTTAAGTGAGATAAACCAGACAGAGAAAGACAAATACCATGATTTCTCCTTTGTGTGGAATCTAAACAAAACTAAAGAAGAGAGCCATAAACAGACTCACAAACAGCAAGAACAAACTGTTGGTTGACAGAAGGGTATTGGGCTAGGAAGATGGATGAAATAAGTGAAGGGGATTAAGATGTACAAACTTGCAGTTATTAAAATAAGTCACAGAGAGGAAGTACATCACAGGGAATATAGACAACAATGCTGTAATAATGTATGGTGACAGATGGTGAGTATAATTATTGCAGTGAGCACTAAGGAATGCCCAGAATTGTGGAATCCCTATGTTGCATTAATATAACATTTTATTTCAACTATACTTCAATAATACATTTTTTTAAATGGCCCGAGTCAGTGAAAGCTTGATAGGAATCAGTGAATAAGCTTAGGCTAATTTCATAGTAGAGTATTCAGAATAAAGAGAGCTTCTCTTTTTTGGCTCTAATCAGACCATGCTGATAATATTTTGTCCTGCCTGGGCACAACAATGAAATTTTTTTTTTTTAAAGACTTTATTTACTTGACAGAGAGAGACAGAGAGAGAGAGAGAGAGAGAGAGAGAGAGATCACAAGTAAGCAGAGAGACAGGCAGAGAGAGAGAAGGAAGCAGGCTCCCCGCTGAGCAGAGAGCCCGATGCGGGGCTCGATCCCAGGACCCTGACATCATGATCTGAACCGAAGGCAGAGGCTTTACTTTAACCCACTGAGCCACCCAGGCGCCCCAACAATGAGATGTTTAATCTGAGAATCTGATTTTGGTGCACACAAAATAAATAATGTGCAACATCATTTCATAAACATGTTCAAGATTGCTTCACGGATAAGTAGAGTTGAGCAGAAGATCTATAATTTAACGAGGCCCATGTTATAGGCACAGTATTTAGCTGGGGTACCGAATCCTGCTAGTTCCTGCCCATACATGTCCTCCCGAATTGGCTAGCGGCTGAGCAGCTTTGGGGACAAGGTAAAGCCTGAGGAAGACATTACAAGTGCATGAGAAAAATTATCCCCCCTCCAGGATAAACTATTCTTTTGTGAGATTATTCAAAAGTCAGAGGTTTTTAATTCACCCCTTAACAGGATCTTGTTAAATAAATATTTATGGAAGAGAGGAGGGTATAAATTAAGAAGGATGGAGGGAAAAGAGGAAAAGAAGGGAATAAATTAAAAATTTGTTTCAGAAATAATTTGTGGTAAGAATGCTTTACTCTGGGTATTTTTATTGCCAGAGAGGGAGAACATAAAAAAGAAATGGCAACTTGGAATGAAATCCTTTCCCCAGTGGTTATACTGCGAAAAGAAGGTGGATTACAGCATTTTGTAAATAGATCAAATTAAATGGAATGCAAAATATAAATGACTGCATGAAGAGGAAACTTATTCACCTCATGGGAGATTCGACCCTGCAACAGTGGATTTGCTATTTACAAACAGTGGTGAAAAGTATGTACTTTATTTTTATTTTGAAATTACAGTTGGCTTCTGAGGTTGTTTTTATAGTAATTATACTTCTTTTCCGATGTTTGTTTTACTTTAAAAATCTGCCAGGGGCGCCTGGGTAGCTCAGTTGGTTAAAGCCTCTGCCTTCGGCTCAGGTCATGATCTCAGGGTCCTGGGATCTAGCCCCGTGTTGGGCTCTCTGCTCAGCAGGGAGCCTGCTTCCCCTTCTCTGTTTGCCTCTCTGCCTACTTGTAATCTCTCTGTCAAATAAATAAATAAAATCTTAAAAAAAAAATCTGCCAAACATTTGGCTTTGGGCATTTAATAAGTTAAATTTTATTTTTTCATTCACCAATATTAACATTTTTCTTCCTCTGCTTATGTCCTAATAAAAAGTTTAAAAATTGTGTTAAGATTTTATTTTTTAAGGCTTTTATTTATTTGAGAGAGAGAGAGAGAGAGAGAGAGAGAGAGAGAGGGAGCATGAGCAGTGGGAAAGGAAGAAGCAGATTCCTTGCTAAACAGAGAGCCCAACATGGGGCTTGAGCCTAGGACCTGAAGATCATTACTTGAGCTGAAGGCACATGCTTAACTGACTGAGCCACCAAATTTTGATGCTTCCAAAAATTGTGTTAAGATTTTAATGTATCTGATATAGTTCTCTTCTTCCCATAGGCAGTAATGCTTTTATAGTTAGAAATTCTCTTGGTTAGAGTTTTACAAATGTGTGCACCTTAAAATTATGATTATTTTCCTTTCACTAAAAAGATACATTGATTTGTTTTCCATCGACCTTAAAATATTTTGATCATCAAGGAACTGGGGTCTTCAACATATGGTAAATATTGAAAACCCAGGCATCAAAAACTAGCCAAAGGACCCTCAGCCACAACCTTATAAAAGGGAAGGTAAATGGCATAAATACGGTCACACTAATGGAAGACACATGGCAAATTTTGAAATAGAATTGGGGCACTTTGGGGAGCCTGGGTGGCTCAGTTGGTAAAGCCTCTGACTCGTGGTTTTGGCTCACTTCATGATCTCGGGGGTCACGAGATGGAGCTCTGTGGTGCTCAGTGTGGAGTCCGCCTGAGGATTCTGTCTCTCCCTCTGCCTTTCCCACTCTTGGACTCAGGTGTATGTGTGCTCTCTCTCTCTCTCAAATAAATAAATCTTAAAAAAAGAATTGGGGCACTTACTTTTTGGCCCTAAATATTGATCATCATGATTAAGTTAAATTAGAAAATGCTAACAGAAACATGAATGTTTTCTACAATGTTTGTTGCTGAACTCAAATGAAATGATCAAGGTAACATGTTTGCACCCTTTCTAAGTATCAGTTTGATGACTTCCCATTGTTACTCAGAAGCACCAAGGAAAAGCTTACTAGCTTGCATTTTCCCATAGCTTAGCTTTGCTAAACTCTTTTTGGCACCGGAAATGTTCACCTGTGGTTTTAAAGAAGCCAGACGTTTAACAGATTTTGTGTATGAAATGAGTCTTCCTTTCAGTGTATGAGGTTAAAGCAAGCTGAACTCATAGGACAAAGTATTATTAACACTGATATTTATGTTAAATTTGCAATAGAGCTGAAAAAAGGACATTGTGATGGAATTTCTTCTTTAACATTTTATGATCCTAAACTTGCCTATCTTTTTGTGGGCTTAAGAGCCTGTTGACTTATAAAGAATTTGCCACCTCTTATGAGCTTGTTGACTTGTTCTCTTGTGAAATTTCTTGCACATTTGAATATTGTGAAAGAAACAAAACCAACCATGAGGGGGAAAAATGTATGTTTCTGGATGCTGAGAAACATATTTTGAATCAGTGGAAAAACACAATCATCCGTTTATCACCAAAATCTGTTTACAGTGACAGATGAAAACTATATTTCCCAAGGGAAATTGATCTAGTAGCCAGAGAGAGTGACAAAGCCATTGTCATTACCCTCAGCCAGCATTTCAGACCCTTCTCTGTCACGATTTTCATCGTAAGGTCATCAATGTTCAAAAGGCCATTGAAAGTCTACTCTTGAAAAGCCCAGAGACCAAGGTGATTCCTTAAATTGAAAATACCAGGGGGATAAATCTAAATGCCAAGATGCTTAGTGATTTCCACGGCTTTATTCAAACTCTTATCATGAGGGATATTTTTGTGGTTTTCAGTGTGACATGATTATTTCATATGGCACTAGGAATGCCCATCCACCTGATTATGTGATTGGAAACTGGATTACCATGCTCTTAAACTATATTGCTAGAGGAAAAAATACAGAAAAATCAGTACAAGCCATGCTCTATAGATGACCTCACATTATAAGGATAGTTAAATGCAATCCAAATATGAGGAAATGAAATTTTAAAAATATAGTAAAATATACATAACATAAAAATTACCATTTAAGTCATTTTTAAGTGTACAATTCAGTGGCTGCGCAATTCAGATACATTCGCAATACTGTGCAACCATCATCATGGTCTATCCCCAGAACCTTTCATCATCCCAAACAGAAACTCTATATTCATAAACTAACTCCTCATTCTCCCTTACCCCCAGCACCTGGCAACCACCATTCTATTCTGTCTCTGTGAATTAGACTATTCTAGGTAGCTCATATAAGGGGAGTTATATAGTATTTGTCTTTTGTATCCGGTGATTTCATTCAATATAATGTCCTTAAGATTTTCCCATGTTTTTGCATGTGTTAGAATTTCCTTTTTCTTTAAGACTAACATTATGTACTATGTACACACGTTTATCCATCATCTTTTGATGGACATCATTTGCTGATGGATATTTCCACTTTTTGGCAATTGTGAATAATGCTGCAAAGAAGAAGAAACCAAACGTGAAGGGATGTCTCCAGTGCTGAGTGTAGTGGCAGAACAGGAGATCATTCATAATTTAATTGAAAGAAATGCATGGCCCAGAAATGAATTGTCTAAATAATTTAAGTTTAGAGAAAATGTGATCTATAGGAGAAAACTTGGTGGAATCCTAAAAGAAGTCTTCTTGCCTAAGAAAGTTATTTGGAATTTGTCCTTTGGATTCCAGTAAGAATCAGAGACCACAATAAAAAATGCAAAATTCATTGAGAGAAACTAAGTATTATGTCTACAGACCCTAAAAGTAAGAGGTGAGATCCCCGCCGGAGGACTTGAAATGACTTTATATAAACTGTCTCTAAATCTTCCTTTCAGCATGAACGTAAGCACTCTTCCCATTAACATGTTCAAGGTCTCAAGAGTGGAACTGTTGTTACTCCACAATGATTCCCTTGTTTGGAATGTGTTCCTTAGAAGAAGTGATAATAGTACAGCAATAGTGCCATGGTCAAGTTGCACAAGTTAGGACCGGGCTCCTCTCAACAAGGGAACACACATGGGGCGCCAGGGTGGCTCAGTGGGTTAAAGCCTCTGCCTTCAGCTCAGGTCATGATCTCAGGGTCCTGGGATCAAGCCCCGCATCGGCCTCTCTGCTCAGCGGGGAGCCTGCTTCCCCCTCTCTCTCTGCCTGCCTCTCTGCCTACTTGTCATCTCTCTCTGTCAAATAAATAGATAAAATCTTAAACAACAACAACAACAACAGAACCCAAGGAAATGCATATTAGAAAGCTCTTTCTTGTATCAACTTACCTACTACTCCTAATTCTTTATAAAGAAAAATTTTTTTAAATTTTTTTTTTTTAAGTAATACCCAACAACATGGGGCTTGGGCTCACAACCCCAAGATCAAGAGTCACATGCCCTATTGAATAAGCCAGCCAGGTGCCCCTCAAGGAAACTTTCAAAATAAATCTATTCTTACACCTGCTTACATGACTTAGGATTTCCCCTCCCCAGGGGCACTTCAACTTCCTGCATCCTTGTTCTGATAGGACAAAGTGTCTAGTTTTCTTATCATGGCTCTTCTCTGAAAACACGCAAGTTTGTCTATGTCAGTCTACAACATGCCTTTCACTCCATCTCACATGTCCTAATCAAAGTGTGATCAATTAGGATAAAATACCATCACTTCTCTTTTTCTAGAGCTGCACCAAACAACAGAGTAGCCACAAGTCGCACGTGACTGTCGAATTAAAAATTAGCTCCTTGGTTGCAATAATCACATTTCAAGTGTTCCAAAGACACACACACCTAGTGACACTATACTGACAACACTGTATTTGCTTGCATTTGCCTCTGGAGAGGGTTGTGGTTTTTTTTGGGGGGGGGGCGAGTTGTTGTAGTATTTGGATATGTTTTTTAAAATAAGCCAGTGATATTTTATTAATTTTATGGTGGGTAAAAGAAATCGAATGTTGTTAAATGTCAAACTCTTGACTTTTAAGACATTTACTTCCAGCTCAGCCCTAAAAAAAAAATAAATAAATAAATCCCGGTATCTACATATTTTATAATGGTTTGGCCTTGAAGTGACACTTTCAGGCTATTGTAGATATTGACTATATTACTAATATCCAAAACTTGAGTAAGCCATTTTTTTTAAGATTTTATTTATTTATTTGACAGAGAGAAATCACAAGTAGGCAGAGAGGCAGGCAGAGAGAGGGGAGGAAGCAGGCTCCCTGCTGAGCAGAGAGCCCGATGTGGGGCTCGATCCCAGGACCCTGAGATCATGACCTGAGCCAAAGGCAGAGGCTTTAACCCACTGAGCCAGCCGGGCGCCCCGAGTAAGCCATTTGAAATGGTAAAAAGGTTCTGCACTGGTATTATTAGGCCTCTTTCAAGAACCCATGCACACCCAATGGAATGAAACTAGAAATCATTACCATAAGGAAAATAGAAAAATTCTCAAATATGTGGAAATTAAACCATGCACTAATTGATAAGTCAAAGAGGAAATAAAATCTAGAAAATATTTGGAGACAAGTGAAAATAAACACAGAAAATATTGAGACTTCTGGGATGCAGCAAAAGTGCTACAAAAGGGAAGTTTATGGGCAGTTATATGCCAACAAATTGGACAACCCAAAAGAAATGGATGAATTCCTAGAAACATGTAACCTACCAAAACTGGCTCACAAAGAAAAAATAAATCTAAAAAGATATAACTACATTTAATACAAGAAAGAGATTGAGGCAGCAATCAAAAACCTCCCAACAAAGAAAATCCCAGGACCAGATGGCTTCACTGGAGATT
>CM053613.1:81566662-81609191 GCA_028646535.1 Procyon lotor | reverse complement strand
GGTGTCCTACCTGTTGCTGAATTTTTTTTTTTAGTTTCCACAATATTAGGTGCTTTTTGCTGTCTACTCATCCTCTATGAGAGTTTCCCTATTCGATTTCTTTCAGTGGATGCTATTTTCTGGGGGGAACAATCTTGCCTCAAGTGCTTGTGGGTAGTGAAAAAATACAATATACTTTATGCATAATATCTATGTATAGACCATAATACATGGTACATAATATCTATGTATAGATATACTTTATGCATAATATCTATGTATAGAAATCAAGTGCTTGTGGGTAGTGAAAAAATACAATTTACTTTATGCATAGTATCTATGTATAGATGCATGTATATATCTATGTATAGATACATAATATCTATGTATAGATATGCATATCTATGTATAATACATAGATATATTATAATACATAGATATATATATATAATACATAGATATTATGCATAGGTGCACAATAGGTGATAATATCTATTTTGAGGGGCATAGGTTTCCTGCTTTGGGGTGCTGCAAGTCACCCGGTACACTGCCCTTTCTCTCTTGCCGAGGCACCCAGATTCACGGTTTTAACCCAGAGGTTAATGTCCTGTTGGCTGCATCTTGGTACAAGTGGGCATGGAACGTCTTTGACCTATGGGGTCAACTCACCTAGACATCCAAAATATCTTTCCTCTTTTTTTAAATTTTACTTTATTTGAGGGGGGGGGGCGCCAGCCAGGAGGGGTACAGAGGCAGAGGGAGAGGGAGAAGCAGATTCCGCACTGAGCAGAAGTTGATCCCAGGACCCTGAAATCATGACCTGAGCCAAAGGCAGATGCTTCGCTGACTGAGCCACGTAGGCGGACCAACCAAAATATCTTTAATGACTTAGCAGTTGTCTTCCTTCCGTCCGTCCTTCCTTCCTTCCTTCCTTCCTTCCTTCCTTCCTTCCTTCCTCCCTCCCTCCCTCCCTCCCTTCCTCCCTCCCTTTCCTCCCTTCCCTCCCTCCCTCCCTTCCTTCCTTTATTCCTTCCTTCCTCTCCATCTTTCACCTGAAGTGCTTCCAGAACCATTGCCACCTTCTGGAACTGTCCACTAACATGTTTTGAACAATAGTTTCTTCTGTTAATCTAACCCTACGTGTATATTGTCTTTGGTGGATTCTTCACCATCTCTGGTGTTTGTTTTTGGTTTACATTCTCTTTATGAATGTATTCCTTTCGACGATATCTTTTATGCTGTATCTAAGGATTTAGGTCAGGAAGTAGAGACAGGAATTTGTGTTCAATACATTGTCTCATTTGTTTTTGTTTTCATTTTTGTATGCTATGCAATAGTTTAAATAGCCTCGAATTCGTAATTTAGGTCTTGACAGAAATTATCTTTAAAAAGGAACCCCTCTGGGCCTGTGTTCATGCCTACCTATAATAATTCTCCTATGAATATTAGACTTTCTAATATTGGGTTTTCTTTTTCTTGGTCAATTTTAATCATTTGAATTTTCTTTGAAAACCCAACCTTTTATATAGCTCTTCTAATCAGATACAAATTTGGCATTGTAAATTCTTAGGACTTTAAAATTCGCCCGTGTATCTATAGATAGTCTCCCAAATACTGCTTATTTGTGTAATTAGTAAATGAGGGCAAAGAGAATTCTTTTAGGGCAAAGAGAATTCATCTTGTTTCCTCCACAATGTGTGAGCATAGTGCTTTATATATTTGTTTAGTTTTCCTTTTTATTTTATTTATTAAAGAGAGAGGATGGGCAGAGGGAGAGAGAGAGAGAGTCCTAAGTAGTCTCCATGCCCAGCTCAGGGATCCATGTGGGGCTCAATCTCATGACTCTGAGAGCATGACCTGAGCTGAAATCAAGAGTTGGAGGCTTAACTGACTGAGCCCCCCAGAGCTCTCTGTTCAGTTTTTCTTTAAATGGCTTTCTAAGTGCTCATTGTACTAGTGCTAATGGTTCATGACTTCTGCCAATATCCCATGTATGGCTAATAACTCCCTTTTCTATATGTTAATCATCTTTATTTTTTTTAAAGATTTTATTTATTTATTTGACAGAGAGAGAGAGAGAGAGAGAGAGACATCACAAGCAGGCAGAGAGGCAGGCAGAGAGGGAGGGGGAAGCAGGCTCCCTGCTGAGCAGAGAGCCCAATGCGGGGCTCGATCCCTGGACCCTGAGATCATGACCTGAGTCGAAGGCAGAGGCTTTAACTCACTGACCTACCCAGGTGCCCCATACACTAATCATCTTTAAAGCTATGACTATCGGGGCGCCTGGGTGGCTCAGTTAGTGAAGCATCTGTCTTTGGCTCAGGTCATGTTTCCAGAGTCCTGGGATCAAGCCCCGGGCTCTCTGCTCAGTGGAGAGCCTGCTTCTCCTTCAGCCTCTGCCTCTCCCCCTGCTTCTGCTCTCTCTCTCTTTTTTTCTCTCTCAAATATGTAAACAAACAATATATATATATATATATTATATATAAATATATATATTTATATAAATATATACATATATATGTTTTTAAAGCTATGGCCATCAATAGGAGGCAATGAAAGTTAGCATGACCTCCGATTTACTCATTTTCACAATTATATCATCTCTGAACATGTTATTTGTACACCTAGAGGCTTGGTGAGCCTGGCAGGCTCTCCACCCCTTCTCTTGGATATACATTCTGGGAAAAATAAGCATGTGTCCCTGTATGACCAGATGGTCACTTCTCTGAAGTCTAGCAGGGAGTTACTTAGGAACCTTTGCATGTCTCTTCCTTCTGTGTGTTTGCCAACTTCTTTTTTTTTTTTTTTTTTTTTGGCATTCCTGAAAGCATTGTTCAGTTTTACTTTCTCAGAACAATCTACAAAAGAGCTCAATTCTGTATTTCTAAGAATATAAAGGTTTCTCTTTTTTTACTTCTGCTGTTGGGATCTTTCAAAAGCTACTTCTTAGAAGTGGTTTGCTTCTACCACCATATCTTGATGGAAGAATTCCTTATATTTTACATGAGAATTTTTCTTCTGCTCTGCTAAGTCGGGTTTGTAGCCCAAATCTATCTCTCTAGCTCCGTGAAGGTAAGCAAACCCTTTTAGCTCCTCTGACCATAGTTTCCTGTTAGACAATTGGAGGAGTTAAAATTGTATCCATATAATGAATGCACATGGCTTAGGTTGGCAGGTAGGGACCAACACACATGAGGTGGTGCCATGGGTCACGGTCGTCATAAATGTTGCTATTTATGGGCCAACTGCTTTCCTCCAATGTCATGCAATAACTCCAGTATCAACTTGTAGGAGCTATTGGGAGCATCCCCTACAATAGGAAAGTAACCACAGCATCCTGTGGTTACTGTCTTAGAGCCTTGGTTACAAATTATCTGTCTCTGTGCTCTTAGCTCTTTAGCTAAGCAGCCCTGGGTGGGCACCACCTGTGCGGGGCTGCAGTGTTCCTGGAAAGCATGCTTCTAAAACCTACTTATTCCCTTCTCTCTCTGCAAGTGATAACCCGCCAACCTCTGAGTGCTGGCAATTTGCAAAGTATTGATTTACCTGACTCCTGCACTGCCTCCTAGAACACGCACACACATTGTAAAACTTGTTTCTTCCTTTATACAATTGGATTTCTTTTATTTCCTATGTTCTTGACAATAGTCCAATTTCGATCTTTGCCCCAGAATTTTAGTGCTGTGTTTTCCTTTTCGACCAGTTCTTTTCGCACTGATAGCAGCTAATGCCCTAAACTCATCTCTGCTGGTGTCGGTAATATCCCAACCCCATCTCCGCTGACCCGGGTTAATGCCCAACCCATCTTCACCAACACCAGTTAATGTCTCAAATCCCTCTCCACATGGACTGGGTGGAGATGAGTTTGGGACATTAGCTGACACCAGTGCCAAGAGAACGTGTTTAAAAAAACAAGACAGAGCAACGTGTTTCTGCAGCAAAAATAAAAACTATAATAATAAAGAATAAAAATAAAATTAAAGCATCAGATTATAAATATAATAGGCAACACTTCTTGGGTACTGAAAATATGCAATGATCCAGTGAAACCCTTTTCTTGGGTTACGTGGTCACCCTGTCAAACAAACCCTGAGGTAGTTTCGACGATTATCCCCATTTTATGGATGAGAAAACAGAGACCTGAATGGATTGAATCACTAACTCATGATCACACTCATCTGTTGAGCCGGCGCATCCTAGACCCAAGTCTGGGGTTCAAGGGGCTGTAATAAAGCACACTCCCAGGCTCCCCTCTTGAATTCTAAACCAACTGACAGAAACAAAATGATCAGAAGGATGGAGATAACAAGTTTGCCTTTACTGATATAAAAGTTGGATGGGCGGTGGGGGGAGTGGTTTCTGCAATGACAACTCCTACTTCCTACTTCTCGGTGACCCTCAGTTTAGGTCACGGGGACGTCTGGTTCCGCAGGACAGACACACCTACCAGAGCTGGCTGCCCCAGATCCCTCCATCCTGGCAGAGGGATGGTAGACCAGAGAGTAAATCTGCATACTGTTTCTTTATGACCAATGAAAACTGGATCGGAGGACATGGTTTGAGTGACCTCCTGTGCCAAACCTCATAACTAGCAGACTCAGCCGCCAGGGTCTCACCGCTAGGTAAGCCGCTGTTGTGGGCAGGAACGAGAAGCCTCCAGGGCTGCAACCATATTTCTCTGGCTCTGGCTCCCCGGCTTCCTTGATTCCATTATGCTTGTTCTCTCCTTCCTTGGAGCTTCAGCAGTTGGGATTTGTCTGAGCTGAGGCTTGGGGTTTCCCCTTTTTAGGCCCATTGTCCAGCCCAGGCGTGGGTGTTTTCTCACTTCTCTTTGCTTCAGCTGTTGCAGGGGGGCTGGGGGGAAAGTACAGAGTGCTCTCTGTCACTCCGAGACCAGTCTAAGTGAGATTTGAACCTTAAATTACAACAGATGTGCTCATTCCCTCTGTGTCAGTGGTTGCCGGGTCAGCACCGGTGGGCAGAACAATCACCTGACACTGTCCTAACGAAGAACCCAGTCTTGGGGCTGCGCACTCCAAGCCCCCCACCCTCTCTACCCCCCTCCACTCCCACGCACGTATTTAGAAGGGAACCTCAGAATCCTTTTGCCCTCTTTGGCATGGCCTCCTCCCACACCCATTATGGAGGGAATTCTTGAATGAGGCACCCTCCCAGTTGTCCGAAGCATGACTGGGGGGGGTTGAGGGCTCTCTCTGATATTTACATGGATCTGACCAATTCCATCCTCGCTGCGGTGCTGGCCCATCCCAATGTGCTTGGTTTATTTGGGGCTTTCAAGACTGAGATTTGGCCCGCTTTGAGGCATGCAAATGGGTCATCTGCTTGGCCTCAAGAGTAGCATTAATCTTTGCAGTGAATATTCAAGCACTTTAAATAAAAAATATTTTAGGCAGCGGTCGGTCTTCCTTTCTCCAGTATTTAAACAAACCTCATCTTTTTAATCTTGCTTTGTGTCCTAATGGAATCAAGAGTCGACATTAAGTTCGGGGGTTTCTCAGGCAAGGCTTGATGTTATTGCACTTGACATTTGCCTAGCTCAAGTAATCACGGACCAAGGCCTAGGTTCAGCCTTGAAGGTTCTCAGATTTAGATTTACTGGTAAATTATGCATGTTATGATGCTTCCTAGCTGTGTAATCTTAGCTCTGTCCCCCAGTTCCTTAACTGTAAGATGGGAATTATGGTAGCAATTACTAATAATGTTTTTTAAGATGTTAACATGTAAGCATGATCAAAATAGTGTCAGCAAAACGGAGAGGTAAGGGAGTAATTAAAATAGATAAATTTGGGGCGCCTGGGGGGCTGAGTTGGTTGAGCTTATGACTCTTAATTTTGACTGGGGTTATGGTCTCAGGGTCCTAGCTCAGTGTCATGAGATGGAGCCCTGAGTGGGGCTCCACCTCCAGCCTGGCCTCGAGCCACAGTGTTCAGCGGGAAGTCTGCTTGATGTTCTTTCCCTCTGCCCCCCAACTCCTCTGTATGCACGCTTTCTCTCTCTCTCTCTCTCTTAAATCAATCAATCTTCAAAAAGACTTGATAACTTTTCTTTTTTAATCAAGAGCTTACTTGGAGGTTTAAAAGCTGTTTTATGCAGAGTTTTAAAATTTACAAAACTTTCAACTTTCCTATATTAATTTGATAATATACATACTATCTCCTACATTTTGCAGTGGGCACACCTCGGGCTTATGTGGATTCCATGTCTTGATTAAAGTGGAACATGAATAACTAGCAGAGATAGGAAGATGGTCCAGATCTTCGCCTCATCATCTCTTTCCCTTTCCTTTTCATTCTGCTCTTTGGTTAGAATTGTAGATGAGCTTTGATTCATTTAGTGTAAATATTCTTTAGCAAAACTAGGAACAATTGCGTTTCCCATCCTTCTTCTGCTTTCCTCATTGCTTCTGCAGTGTTTGCTAATGCAGTTCAATCCCATACAAGGAGGTGATCTGCTTAGAGAAGAGGATCGCTTTCCTTATTAGAGTGTGCCTGGCTTGAGTGTGGTCTTTGGCATTCATCTTCTGGTAAATTCCAGATATCAGAGACTTTGTCTCCAAAGCATTGCTTGTACACACTAGGGATTCACCACAGCAAGGCATCCAATTTGGCCAACAAATTTGCTATTCAGCCTTGGCTTCATCATCAGTTTTAGCCTCTGGATGTGAGGATGGTCTAGCTATATGTTTAAACGTAACTTTGGGCACCTTTGATCTTGTCAATAACAATACTATCCACTGGTTTGCTACTATGTCTAATTATTATTATAAATGTCTCACTAGTTTAGCAAACCATCTCACTAATTTGCTACTATGTCTAATTATTGTTATAAATGTCTCACTAGTTTGTCTAACCAGTTTAGCAAGATAAGAGAAATATAACATGTTATTCAGATTATCATTGATCCTTTAAATATAAGTGAGCATCCTAGGGATACTTGGGTTGCTCATTCAGCTAAGCATCTGGCTTTGGCTCTGGTCACGATCTCAGGTCCCTTGGATCGAGCCCTGTATCGGGTTCCCTGCTCAGTGGAGAACCTGCCTCTTCCCTTACTCCTCCAATTGTGCCCTCTTTCTCTCTCAAAATAAATAAATAAAATCAATCAATAAGTAAATATAAGTGAGCATTCTAGATATAACCTAGAGTGAAAATCTATTTATGTATTTTATATATGAACATTCTTAGTCTATTAAAAGTATGAAGGCATATTTATTATTGCAATTATAAAATTGAACAATAAAAATGGAAGCTCTTCTTTTTTGGTACAAAAATAACTGACTCTTTAAATAGATAAATAAGGATATAGGTTAGCATTTAATACAAAAATTAAGGGAAGTTATCTTAGTAGGATAACTTCAGGAAGTTATTCTTTCTCTGCAAATAAATATTTATAAGAATTTAAATAATACAAAGCAGAGTAATAAAAATGTGATTATGCCATAGTTCTAATGTTTATAAAACGATTAGATATATATTAAACAAAATAAGCTTTAAGAACTATATAAATTTGAGTTTTCTAATTCCATTTAGGCTGTGACTCTTTCAAGAAAAATTTCTTTGGGGAATTTTTTATATCCTGTCAGAACGAAGTAAGAAGGTCAATTTTGTGACCTCCAAATTTCACAAGAAGGGAAAAACTCCAAACTCACATACAAAAACTAGCCATAATAAAGAACACTAGAGTCGAAGACAAGAGGAAAACATAAGAGAAAGATTAGGTGCCCCCCAATTTCTTGTTCTTTTGCCAATTTTAATGAGTTCCCTGACCTTACCATCATGCCAACTCGGAGATGTCCAACAGCTGACCGTGGTAAGCAAGTGCTACCCCTGTAGTCCCATGGCAAGCTTAAAATTTTAAAATTTCCCTTCTAAAAGTTTAAAGAGACATTTATAATAATAATTTATAATGATAATACTTTGGGTACAATAACACATTTCCTATAAATATACATTTCATAAATGCATAAATAATATATCTTATACCCCATTACTTCCTTCTATAATGGCTATTTCTCAGCTTTGATTTGACTCTGAATATTGGTTTTAACACTTGATTATGGGGTGTTTGACCAAAATCTACATTTGGTGAACTTATACTATCAACTATCTCTTATGGTTTTGGCAACCATGTTGTATTCTCAGCAGAGGGGTGTTGACTCTCATTAGGAAGTATTTCTACAGTAACTCACTACGGTGATGAGTACCATTGTAATATCTTTATTTCCATCAGATGAGCCAGGATTTCTGTCAAGAATATTAAATAAACTGAAACCAAAATAAATCTTAGAACGCCTACTAGGAGTTGGGTATCACAAGAAATCTATAATGCTAAATCCAGAGATACAGAGCATTTGAGGAATCTCACCAAGACCAGGAAGGTGAGGAGACAGAATTCCTAAGACCAAGAACTAACAGGAGATTGACTTCGGGTGCTAAGAATCTAGCTCTTTGAAGGACCAGGATCAAAAGGGTGTACTTTCCTTTTCTATGGCCCCATGCCTAAAGAAAGCAAATTTCTTTGTCTTGTTGCTATGCTAGCATAGTTATGTCTCTCAAGAAATCCATACCCTGGTCTCTTTGGTTAATCTGTAGTACCACCCCACAGAGATATGAATTGTATCCCTTTTCTTTTATCCTCAATCAGACGCTCATGCCCTTTACCTTCCCTCTACTCAGGTTGGTACACTGAATGAAATATCCACATAGTCTAGATTATACGGAAGTAATGAACAACCTCCATACTTAGTGGTTTAATCCAAAAACAAAAAACAAAATAACCCCCCCCAAAGAACCTTTTATTTGCTCACATTATTTCTTGATTCCATGAGGTGCCTGACTCCGCGATGACACTCAGGACCCAGGCTGATAACCTGTCATCTTGTGGCGGTCCCACAAGAAGCACATGACTTCTTCAAACGGCACAGCCAGGCCAGATGGGGGAGTAGCATCCGACTCTTCACTGTCTCCATACAGAAGTGATACATATCAGTTCTGCTCACCTTTCATTGGCCTAAACTAGTCACAAGTCATCTGGGCTAATAATCACAGTGTTCTATACACACAGAAGAAAAAGAGAACCAGATTTTGGGGAATACTAACAATAGCTACCAAATAGCTCTCTCCTAGGCACCAAATATTCAGTTCGCTCTTATTCAACAACCTTCACCAAAGGAGCGGCCTGAAAGTCCCAATTAGTCATCGTATTGAGCTCAAAGCCTACGGTCTCTACTTCAAGTCCAGGCAAGGCTCCTCTTCATCAGGAGACTCTGAGAGAAAATGGCAAGTCATCTTCCCTCCCTGCAGGGGTTCAAGATACAACATCCAGGGAGAGGGAGCAATCACTGGTCCACAGGAATTCTGCAGTCTCACTGGTCAGTGTCATGAGGCCACTCCACCCTGAAATCTTCCTTGCTCTTTGTTTCCTTGACTCCAGTCTTTGGGAGATCTTTCTTTTACCGTTTTCTCCTTGAGCCACAGCTGATGCTGACTTTGGGAACTAAACTCTTCCTGACGACTAGCCTACGTTCTGCCTAGAAAAGGTGGGGAGCCAACAGTTCCTCATGATCTTTCAAAAACATAGAACATTAGCTTCTTTGCATTTGATCCTGGTCATCCTCATGTGCCAGAAACCACACGCATACTCACAATTCTTTTTTCTTTTCTTTCTTTCTTTTTTTTTTTTTTTTTTGGTTATTACTATTTTATTTTGAAATGATCTCATACTGGCAGAAAGATCTCATACTTGCTCCATACTGCAAGTATGGCTCAAAGAGCTTTCTTTTCCTTGAGTCATTTAAGGGTAAGTTGCTGACAGGAGGTAAACATTGTCCCCTACTACGTAACTTTCCTCCTAACAAGGACAGTCTCCTATAGAACTGAAATATAATCATCAAAATCAAGAAATCAACATTGATAGGCTTCTATGATTTAATCCTCAGACACATGAAAATTTTGCCTGATACTTAAAAAAAAAAAAAAAGTCCTTTAGAGCGAAAGAATCCAGAATCATGAACTGCTTTTCATTGTCATGTCTTAATGTCCCTCACTGTGGCCCGGTTGGTGGGTCTTTCTTTGACTTCTGTCACTGTGATAACTTTTGAAGATTATAGACCAATTACTTTGTACTGGGCCCCTTGATTTGCATTTGTTTCATGTTTTGCTATTATCAGGTTCAAGCTGTACATTTTGTCAGGAATATCACAGATGATGCTGTATTCTCATCACCTGCCATTGGGTGACACAGAGTTTCATTTTTTCACTTTGATCACTGGGATGAGATGATGTCTGCCATGCTTCTCCACTGCCAAGTTATTCTTTTTCCATTTGTAACTAATAACTGTTGTGGGAATATACTTGGGAACGATGTATCTTTCTCATTTGTCATCAAACTCTCAGCATCTTCATTTATTAATTTGTATTTAAAATACCTACGTTTCTCATTTACTCTAATGGATTGTAATAATCCATTACCATCTTTATGTCTTTTGATGATCAAATTGTCCTAGATTTGACCAGTGAGGGCCCCTTCAAGCAGACCCCCTCCTCGCCCCACTGAGGCTCAGACCCAGGCAGCGTCCTCTGCAGATGGTCGCTCTCCTTATTCAGCCCAGACCCCAGGACCCTCCTCTTGGCCACTGTGGTTGCTCCAACGCCCACCCCAAGTGTGCAGGGCCACCTTCCTCTGCCTACCTAATGGCTTTAGGGTCAAATTCTTCAAGAAGCAGAGCAGAGAGAAAGATCCCGCAGTTCCTTTTGGGACACATTTCTCCTACCTGATATGTTTCTGTGCATTATCACTTCGACCGCTCTCTTTCTCTTTCCCACTTCTGTGGGAAAGTTTTACCCTTATTATTCGACATAAGTAATTTTATACAGTTGGAAAAGATTTACTGAGCAATATACCTTTAATCTGATCCTTGCCCTTAGGTAATATAATCTGTTGAAAGGTTTTATTGGCATCTACCTTAAAATTGCTTTCTGACTCTTATATTTTACTATTTGGAGTCTAGGAGCCATTGGGTTTTTTTTAACCTTGCAAAGCCCCAATTCCTAAATCTCTCAATTTCCTTTCATTTCTGCTTTCAAATTGGGCAGTTTTCTCCCGGGCTTATGTCTTTTTTTATAATACCTAGCCACACACAACACCAAACAAACTTTCTAACACGGTTTCCCCTAGAGCTGTGGCTTCATTCAAACCATGATCTATATCTCAAGTTACATGAGTGACAGCTTTACTAAATTTTTGGTCACTATGAAACATGGATCACAGCCTTTCTAGCCTGGGGAATCACTTTCCTTACCAATAACCACCTAACTCTGAAATCAATGCCACATATTTTGGGTTATTTTTTTTTGCAAGGACACTCAACTTCTGGTAAGAACTACTGTATTCATCAGAATGGGCCAAGTTATGTTCTAATAATAATGGTTCGATGTCTTCATAGAACCAAAGTTGATTTCTCGATCACGTGGCTTGTTCTACCCTAGTTGGTGGGGATAGAGGGAAGGCTCTGTTTTGCATAGTCACTAAGAAACTTAAATTGTTAGACATTCTGCCATGTGTAGCTACGCCATCTGAAACAACCAGCTCCCTAGTTGCCTCGCCAGGGGAAGGGGGACTGGAGTAGAGTAAGGGGGTTTTCATTGCCTCAGTCTAGATATGAATGACATACATCACTTATGGTCACATTCAATGACCAGGATTAGTCACATGGGTCCAACTCACGGCAAGAAAGCTGAAAGTGCAGCCTTCCATATGCCTATGTATAGATATTGGCAAACACTTGTGTCAAAAGTCCGTAAAGAATAGAAGTAAACCTAATGAATCACTGAAGTAGTAACGAGTAAAAGTTTACTGTGCACACACCAAATAGACAACTCGCACACTGGGAGCATTAATACCAAAACATGAAACAAGGCTCAGGGGTAGATTTGTATGAAGCAGCTGTGATATAGTAAGAAAGCACTGCTTGCTCTCCCCAGTGATTAATTATATTTAAATTTTCTTAAATGCCCAGAAACCGGTCAGGAGTTACTTCATATCAACTCTGGGAAACGGTTCAAGTTTTGCTTATGATTTTCAGAGGCATACACAAGAAATGACCCAGGTCAGGTGAGTCTCACAAAATAAGATAAATTAAGCTTTGTTTGTATGACTGAGCTGCTTAGGGAATTTTTTTTTTTTTTTAAGATTTTATTTATTTATTTGACACAGAGAGAGATCACAAGTAGGCAGAGAGAGAGAGAGAGGGGAAGCGGTCTCCCCACTGAGCAGAGAGCCCGATGTGGGGCTCGATCCCAAGACCCTGAGATCATGACCTGAGCTGAAGGCAGACGCTTCACCGACCGAGCCACCCAGGCGCCCCTGCTCAGGGAATTTTAAAGACTGGTCTCCACTAATAAAAAATTAACACTAGTAATATCTTCTACATATACATTTTAGTAACAGGTCCTAGTTGTGACTCTCATTCGACCATATATTATTATTTATGAAATGCCTCTTATTCTTAACTCAACAGACATTTATTGTCTATTATGTCAGGTACCCTTCTAGGCACTGGTGATAGAGGAGACAAAACCCCCACCCCCATGCTAATGGGCTAGATGAATTATAGATATATAGTGTGTCAGGTGGTGGTAAGTGCCATGAAGAAAAATTAAGCAGAAAGGGAAGGGAGAGCTTTCTGGTGGAGAAATGAGATTTGTAAGTTTGAGGGTTTTAGTTGGGGAAGGTCTACTGTGATCGGCTGAGATTTGGTTCCCAAAGATGTCCAGATCCGTATCCCCAGAACCTGTGAAGATGGGATCTTTGCAGAAGTGATTACGTTAAAGATCTTGAGATGAAGACATTATCCTGGTTAATGTGGGTGAGCTTAGGTAATCCCAAGGGTCTTTATAAGGGTGTGGGAGGAGCGTCAGAGTCAGAACAGCCAATGTGACAACGGAAGCAGAGGACAAAGAAAGAGAGAGTTGAAAATGCTATGTGGGTGGCTTTGAACTGGCTGAGAGCCAAGAAATGCAGATGCCTCTGGAATCTGGAAAAGGTGAAGCAATGGCCTCCCAAAAAGGGCAGCCTGCCTAATACCTTGATCTTACAATGCCTGACCTCCAGAACTGTAGGACAGTATGCTTTGTTTTAAGCCACTCCTTTATGCTAATTTGCTACACCAGTGATTAGAAGTTAAAACAGGCCTTTGAAAAAAGATATGAGGGAAGCAAGGGAAAGAATAGGAGGGTGTATCTAGGGGAAGAGCTTTCCGGACAGACAGAAGGGCTGGTGGGAAGATCCCGAGACGGCAGTGTGTCTGCCGTGCACAAGTAGAAAGGCTTCCAGCATGGTTGAAGCCAAGTAAAGAAAGCCCTGTGGGTCACCTTGATGGCTTAGGCTTGTACTCTAAATGAGATGGAAGTTCCTGGAGGGTTCTGAATTGCACAGCCACACGATCTGCCTTATGTTTTGAAGGAATCATCCTCTAAACATCAATACTAGAGCGTAGGGGAGTGAGGGTAGAACTGGAAGACCATTAAGGAGATGGTGCAAATGGCCAAGGTGAAATTGATGGCAGCGTGGCCCAGGGCAGCAGAGGAGCAGATGGTGGAAAGTGGTCAGGCTCTGCTCTATCTTGAGAATAGATCCTAAAAGAACGGCTGACAGATTGGATGTGGGATGTAAAAGAAAGGGATCAAAAATGACTCTGAAATTTGGGACAGGAACAACCAGATGGATGTAGCTGCCGCCTACCAAGGTGGGAAGGACAATGGGCATTTGTGGATCAAGAATTGAGTTTTAGACAGAGTAGATTTCAGATGCCTTTTGGATGCTCCTGTGGAGCCGTCCAGCAGCCGTGGGATACAGTCGCCTGGTGTCTAGGGAAGAGGTAAGAGAGGAGACCCACATTTGCAAGGGGGTACAGACAGTACTGAAACCATGATACTGGCTAAGACGACCAAGAAAGGGAACACAGACAGGGAAGACAAGAGATCCCAGACCTGGAGTCTAAGACGGACACGCTAAGGTCTGGAGATCAGAGAGATGAGGAAAAGCCAGCAAAGAAAAATGTGAAGTTTCTGTGGTGACCTAGGAGGAAAGCAAGAGTGCTTATATGAAAGTCAATTCAAAACGTGTCTTAAGGAGGAGGGAGTATCAAATGCTAGTGAAAGGTAAGGTGATATCAGCATGATGAAATCAGTTAATGTAAAAAGTACACCTATGATAACCTAAAAGAAACCCCCCTCTATCTTCTGAAAAAACTAAGTTAAATTTAATCCCATCGTGTGACACGGTTATAAATTATAGCAAGTTCCAAATCATTTGTTAATTTTTGTAAGTTGTTAGCGTGATCTTTTATGCGAGGAGGATGTCACTAGCTAAATGAGGCTAGCTAAATGAAGAGGACTGCATCAAACACACAAAAACTTCCCCACTAAATTACTAGCCATCGGTGACTTAGACCGTCAAATTAACATCAATAATATAGATCATGGTGCCAAAGTCTCTCCGCTTCTATTGGAAAGCAATTACAGTAAAAATGTTCTACCCTCCCAAATGTTTTAGCCTTTACATCACTGAGATTCTGTGAATTAAAAACCTTTATTATCAACTAAATCAAGAACATCGTTTTGGAACGTCGCATGTAATTGGGTAGAATACGATCCTTGGGCCAAACAAGAGACAGAACATTGTAGCAGTGAAGAGCCCTGGCCACGTGCCACGCTGACTGAGTTTGAATCTCAGTTCTGCCACTTACATTATAAATAACTTCTCTGCGCCTGTTATCTTATCTAGAAAGATGAGGATAATAATGATGATTAAGTACTTAAATAAGTTGATATGTACCAGATACAGAGCAAATATTTTAAGTTTTAAGTGCTCTCATTTTTATTAATAAAATGATTGCTGCTAATCCTTGCAATGGGTGAGTGTTTGGTGGGTTTTAATGAGCCTGTCCAGTTAAAGAAAAGAGAAATCCAACAGTGACTCATACTCTGGGGATCCTTGACCTCTCACTGTCTCCCAGGGCTCCATCTTGCTCCTTGTCCATTGTGCTCAGTCCCTCTTGCTCACCTCTTCTCCCTGCCTCTCCCAGACCCTTTCTGAGGCTACAGTCCTATGGAGGCTACAGTCCCACGTCGCCATGTGAAGACAACACCAGGATTTGCACCAGCAGCACTATGCCAGAGCTTTGGAAGCCAGCTGGAGACTGAGGATTTTCTCACTTGAGTACAGTGCCAGCAGGGACACTTTCTACAGATGTCTGGGCATACCAGAGCCAGGATCTATAGTTGGCTCCTGAGCACCATGGGCTGGCTGGCATTCCAGCAGCCTGGTGGGTACCGAGAAGCTTGTCAAACATTGTCACCAGAGATCCTCGGGGCTGTGTTTGGAGTACGGGCAGTGCATGGACCCCAGCCCTCGGGGATGCTGAGGAGGGGGGAGAGCAATGCAAAGAAATAAGGACACTTAAAGGGCATGACTGGCCCATACACTATTGACCCATGATGCCAGTATCTTGTCTTAGTTCTGGAGCCCCTTGTAGTGCCTGGGATTAACCCTATCTTAGATTCTGAGAAGGTCAGGGCTGAGTTCCAGAGAGGAGCAGCAAGGGTTGGCAGGAGCTCTCCGAGGGATCAAAAATGTGGCTATTCATCAAGAGTGTGGAACAATTTTAATATTTTAACAACCAGAATGGCTAGGGCTACATATATGGCCGGACCTTTGCTCTGCTGTTAGTTCATGTAAGCAGAGAACGGGCTATTGGGTTTTGCGACATGGAGGTCATTGATGTTTTCCTGAGCCGATAAAAGTAAGAGTCTGACTGAGTCGGGTCAGAGCAAAAAGTGAGGACAATGGGGAATTCTTTTAAGGGATTTTTCGATAAAGAGGAGTTGAGAAATGGGATTGGAGGTGGGGGGATTAAAAGAGGGTTTTCTTAGAGTGGGAGAATGAATAGCATGTTCGTAATGCTGATGAGAAAGATCTTGCAGAGAGATGATGCCCACCTTTGTTTATGACCCGGGGCTGTGGGTGGGATGTACTAAGGCTACACCTTTTTTTTTTTCAGTGTTATTTTCAGCTTTTCTTCCCATTATTTCCATTATGAAGAACCAGGTAACCCTTCCACTGTTAGTTTTTCTTCTCTTGTTATAGGCACTGCTCTGATTTCATTTCTGGGCATTTTCTTTCTCTGCCTCTATTTTTAGTGTAAAGTCTGCTTGATAAATCAATAAGCACCCAGGTAGCCTACATATACTGGATGCGTGCTCTTTTCTCTGCCAAGAGACCAACATTTCAGGATCTTAAACTATGGCCCAGAAAACCAAATGCCATTCTGTAATACTAGATTTGCAGGCAGATCTTGCTTATCTCTATCTATCTATCTATCTATCTATCTATCTATCTATCTATCTATCCATCCATCCATCCATTATCTATCTTCTGTCTATCCATCCATCATCTAATCTATCCATCTAGCATCTATTTATCTATCCATCCTTGCATCCACCCATCATCTAATTCTAGAAAGAAATTAAACCCTCTGGCTGTCTATTGAACTAATTTCTTGATTCAAATCCCAACCTTAGTTGAAATGAAAAATGCTACCTTACCTGAACCCCAAAGTTAAAGTTTTGTAAGGCATCCTTCCTTAGAGAGCTTCCCTGGTTTCCACCCCTCTGTTTGCCTCCCCAGGAATGAGTGTTGGTGGTTGGCGATGAAAAGTGTGATGAGTCCCTGCCTAGTGTCCATCATGTCCTATGTATTACAGACAGCCAGCCCCCTCTCGATTTCTCATATCCACCCTCTAGTGCTCCTCCATGCTTCCTAGCCAATGGATGAGATGTTGCTTCTTTTCTAAAGGTCACAGAAGGAGACAATAGAGCAGAGGGGTTAGGAGTCCAAACTTGCATGAGACAGACCCGGTACTAGTCTCAGCCCTGTACTGAATGGCTCTGGGCAGCATGTTCCCTGTGAAGTGGGGATGAAATAAGTTATAACACTGTATTAGGGCTGCGGGGCGAATGAGAAAAAAAGGTAAAGTCCTTAGTTTAAAAAAAGAAGTCCTTGTTTAGATTCTACAGTAAAAGATTTCCACTTTATGCTGAGTACCATACTTAGAGTGTAAAATGTGATCTCTTCCCATATTTCTAAGTCCTCAAGCATAATTCTCAAAAAAATTGTCCCCATAGGCACCTGGGTGGCTCAGTCGTTAAGCGTCTGCCTTCGGCCCAGGTCATGGTCCCGGGGTCCTGGGATCGAGCCCCACATCGGGCTCCTTGCTCGGCAGGAAGCCTGCTTCTCCCGCTACCACTCCCCCTGCTTGTGTTCCCTCTCTCGCTGTGTTTCTCTCTGTCAAATAAATAAAAAAATCTTTAAAAAAAAAAATTGTCCCCATAGAGGAAACTCCCTTATTAATATAATGGATGTCAACAGGAAAATACAACATTCTGAAATCTTTACCTTGTGGTACCGTCTCAGAAACCTGTTCTGTTTGGTTTTGTTTTTTCTGTTTAAGGTATTAAAGGAACTTTAGAATGGTTTCTATTTTTTTAAATTGAAGCATAATTAACGTAGAGTATTATATTAGTTTCAGGTATATGGTATAAGTAATTCAACAATTCTATACATTACTCAGTGCTCATCGAGGTAAGTGTGCTCTTAATCCCTTGCACCTGTTTCACCCAACCATTTCCCCCCACTCCCCTCCTCCCCTCCCTTCTGGTAACCATCTCTTTGTTCTCTGTATTGAAGAGTCTGGCTTTTTGTCTCTTTTTCTCCCCCTTTGTTTGTTCACGTGCTTTATTTCTTAAATTCCACATGAGCGAAAGCATATGATATTTGTCTTTCTCTCACTGACTTGTTCACTTAGCATAATACCCTCTAGGCCCACCCATGTGGTTACAAAGAGCAAGATCTCATTCTTTTTAATAACTAAGTAATATTCATACACACATACAAACACCCCCCCATCTTTACACACTCATCAATTGAGGGACACTCGGGTGGCTTCCATAACTTGGCTATTGTCCATAATGCTGCAATAAACTATAAATAAATTAAAAAATAACTAATAAAGTAAATAAATACGTGCAAATTTTCTGTGAGGAAAGAGTTTCAAGGGTTGAATGAAATAAAGGGTGGGGGTCTTGGTAAATGTCTCCTACCTGCATTTCTCCTGTCCTCTTGGCAGCATTGGGCGGATTGAGCGATGTGGCAATGCAGAGTGAGCAGGTACTAGGAAGTCATGACCTTCCTTGTTAACTCATCACAGGTCTCTTCCCAGCTGCAGGGGGTGAGGTCTCAGCATCCTTCTCAACGCAGTGCTGCAGCCAGCCCAATTAATTGGCACTGGCATGCTCAGAGAAATCAATTTTCTATCCCTGGAATAAAAGTATTTGTTTCAGAGAATTTATCTTCATGATAAACAGGAAATACTCAGTAGAGTTCAGTTTTCTTTTTCTGTCCAAGACTGTGTCAACTACAGTGAAAAAAACCATCATCTCCCATCAGAGCAGATTCTTTCTGTACCAATTTCTGTAATGCAACTCATTACCCCTTCACACTCCCGACTTCCCCTCTGACGCTGAACAAGACGTGTCTTATGCCAGTCATGTGACCATATCTTGGTTTTAGTCAACGGAGCAAAAACTATTTGGGCAACATGTCTTTTGGGGACAGGAGTTCTGTTTCTCTGTTTATTAGTTCTTTCTCAGTAACCTCTCATTTGAAGTTTCCAGAACTTTCATATCCCTTTCTCAGGACAGAGAACAGTCATTAAAAATGAGAATTTACAGGACAAAATGCTATTGCCTATAGAAAAGAGGGATTTAGAGAGGGTCATGCCTGGTCTATAGCAATAACTTTCTACGATAGGATTTCAGGCAATAAGACCAAAGGAGAGGTAGGTCAGAAAGAATGGTTTTTGTGATTTCACCATTTGGCTTTCCAGCAAGGAGTGACCAATGGGGTGCATAGGGGGGAACTTGCGTTCTTCTGAGAAAGAGTTGGGGTTCTTAGAGTTCTACGGAAGATGTCAGAGATGAGATACAAACAAATCTTCACATTCGGGAGCAGTGGCATTTAATAAAGTGATTAAGCAGTGACATTAAATAAGTTCTCAGGCCATTTTGAAGTGATTAACGTGGGTGGATGGAGGCCAGGATTCACTGGGGAAGGAATATAGGGATGTTTCTCTTGATTAAAAATTGCAGGCAATGGTGGTAAAAATTTCATGGGAAGTTTTGTTTGATTGTCCTCAGCATTAAATGACATTGCTTATTCAAAAGCCTTCTCCCCCATCCCTGGCACCGAGGTGAAGATAAAGCCTATGGAGGAATGGAAATATTTGTGAGCAGATTCGGAGTTGTGCTCAAGTCGTTCGCACACTTTAGGTTCATCTCCATCCACTAACCTCTCACTTCCTAGGTAGATTTCATCGACACCAGAATATTGTTTCTGCTTATTAAGAGGACATTGCCTCCATGATAGCATAGTGGTTAAGTACCTCCCTCCAGGGTTACTGGGGGGCTTCATTGATATACCGTATGTAAACCAATTCCTGTACCAAAAGGACAAGTACAATTCCTGTACCTTGTCCAAGGACAAGGACAAGGACAAGGACAAGGACAAGAGGACAAGGTATGTGATAACTGTTTAAAAACGGGAGATACTATTGCTATTGTTACTCTTGTGTCCTATCTTTACCACCAGCACTGATGGCAGGAGTCTTGTACGATCTTTTTTTTTAAGATTTTTATTTATTTATTTGACAGAGAGATCACAAGTAGGCAGAGAGGCAGGCAGAGAGAGGGGGAAGCAGGCTCCCCGCTGAGCAGAGAGCCCGATGCGGGGCTCGATCCCAGGACCCTGAGATCATGACCTGAGCTGAAGGCAGAGGCTTTAACCCACTGAGCCACCCAGGCGCCCCGTCTTGTACAATCTTTATCCATCAGCTATACCCACAGGGCTCTGTCTCTATGTCCTAATCCAATGGAAAAGCATAAGAGGCACACTTGTATTTATCATCAACCCTGTTTGTTTTATTTTTTGTTAAATCAGGCATATGATAGGGAACTTTTTGAAGGAGACGGACCTGTGCAGAATTTACAAGTGAATGAAAATAGATACACAATTTCTACTTAGGCCACACTCTAGCTGCTGGAGACGGCAGAAGGTAGCAGAAGGATTCTTTGGAAGGTAACGTGGGGCTTTTCAGTCCAATTTCCTACTTAAAGCAAGAATCACAGTGTTAGCTCTCCTTCAAATGTTTATCTGCTTCTCCTTAATGCTGGGGTTGGGAGGTTTCAGATTTTTCTCAAGCAAAAAGCAGGATACATTCTTGGACAAATAGGAGTGAACTTAACTAAGATATGTAGATGGCAGCAGTTGGGTCACAGTAGAAGTCTGGGGTATATGGTTATTCTTTATACAGAGCAAACAAAACAAAACACAAAAAAGCAAAAAAACAACCGAAACCCAAAAACTGATGAGTCGTACCTGAATTCTGAATCCAGTTCTCTCCCTGAAGAGGCAGTACGATGGTCAAGAGGTTGGGCTGTGGAGGCAAACCTGGGCTAGAGTCAGAGAAAACTGAAGCCAGGGTCCTTCATTTGCATGAGCGCTTTCCCAGACCTGGGAGGGGCCCTGGCAGTGTATTCACAGGGGCATATGTTTCGGTTAAAAAAATAACAGTACACATATTATGTATGTATGTATGTATTTTAAAGATATATATAACATGCATATATATTTTATAAATTTACATATTTTTATATATTTATAAATATATATACTCTATAATTAGTTAAGACCGAGGGCTCTTTCTACATTTTTATATAGAGAGGCAATCCAAGACTAACCAACCACTGAAATAACAAACACCGATTAAGTGGTTATTGGGAATATTTGGAAATATAGAACAAGGGGAAATAGAAACAAAGTAACAAATACAGTTAGAGACCTCAATACCCTTCTTTCAAAAATCAGTGTAACATGTAAACAGATAATCAGTGTCCATACAAAGGGCTTAACATGATCAAGCAACTGGACACATTTGACATTTATTGAACATCTAACCAACATCACCAGGAAACACGAGGCCACTTTGTTATGTGTCGACTTGTGTAGGCTGAAATATGCTTCCCAGGATATTGGCTCTTGTGCATTTCTGATCACAGCGGGCCACAGGGAAGCAGTGGCCGTCCATAGTGCATATATGTGGTTTGCTGATCTGCTGAGTCGACCCGCTAGTCCAAGGCAGCAGGAGGATGGCAGCTCTTCCCTCCTCGCCTGGACTGTCCATCAGCTTTTACAACACCCGGAGCGGGATGCACGATTCGCTGAAAAATGAAGGGCCTCCCTTCTGCCACATCCCAATAATGCTATGTCAGAGTCAACAAGAATGGACCCAGTTTTCTGTCCATCCTCCTGGGTTTTCAGCTTCTGACGTTGCCTGTATTTGCTCTGTACCTTCCCCCAAATCCACGCTCCCTACCTGCCTCCCCAGTGGCCCATGATCCCCAGTGGAAGAAGGGAAGAATGCAACTTACAGAATGTTTCATCAGCTCCCACAACTGTACCAGGTCAAATTCCTGCAACAAATTCATATATATGTTGTTGTTCTTTGAATAAACCCTCCCTGGTACAATTAAGCTCCCCCTTCCCCCCACCCACACACATATACACAGCAAAGACTAGGTAACCAAAAAAAAAAAAAAAAGAAGAAGAAGAAGGAGGAGGAGGAGGAGGAGGGGGAGAAGGAGAAGGAGAAAGGGAAAATGAGGAAAGGAAGGTAGAGGTGTTTCAGGCAGTAAATTAATAAAAATGTTATTTTTCTAAACTTTGTAATGTTTGGCGTACATAAGGCTTTTCAACATGTGTCATTGACTTATTTGTAATGTGTTAAATGTGTTATGATTTATTTTTCCCATTCTAAACGTCTTCACCTTTGTACCCGATTTTGTGGTTTTAATTGTATGTTCTTTTTCTCCCAGACATCCTTGAAAGATTCAGGCCTCATACCCACCCCCGATTGGAGTCTCTGTACCACTGACTAACTCTGTGATGTTGGGCAACCCACCTCACCTCTCTTGAGTCCCAATTTAATCTGCACAACAGCAGGAATAGGTTAAATAGTGTAATAATACTATGAAACTACTAAGATCATTGCTAGGATTAAATAAATCTATACATAGACAAATGCTAACAAGTATTAGCTACTGGAATTGTTACTTATGATAATGTCCTACTTTCCTACAAGTTTTTCCATCTCAAAATGGACATAATAAAATATAGTCTATCATGCTTGAGAAGAATCAAATTAAATAACATTTCCATTGCTATGAATATCTAAGTTTTTACTTTTCTTTTTTTCAAAGATTTTATTTATTTATTTGAGAGAAAGAGCATGAGCCAGAGGAGAGGGGCAGAGGGAGAGGGAGAAGCAGGATCCCTGCTCAGCAGGGAGCCCGATGCGGGACTCAATCCCTGGACCCTGAGATCGTGACCTGAGCTAAAGGCAGAGGCTTAAACTGACTGAGCCACCCAGGTGCCCCATAAGGTTTTTCTTTCAATCACGTGTGCCCACATCCTACACCCTCTACACACATACACACTCACACACACACACACACACACACACACACACACACACACTCCTCCTTCTAATTCCAATGAAGGGTTCAAATGGATTGGCTGACAACCCCCAGAGGGGCTGTCTCCATTTGAGCCAGGTAACACACAGGAGTCCCCCAGCCTGACCCCAACTGCCTGGCTTTGAATTCCAGCCCCCCACCCACCCAGCCCGTACTGGAAGGGTGTGGGCATGTCGCCTGATGTCCTTATGCCTCAGTTTCTTCTCTGTAAAATGGGGATAAGGATAGTATTCACCACTAGGGATGTTGTGAAGATGAATTAAAACATACACAAACCCGTATAAAAGAAACCACCGTGTTACTCCTTCAGTCTTAGTGATACTTAGGGGGTGCTCACTGGGTGTTAGCTGCTGTTCCCTTCCATACTGAGTCAGCATCGGGGGGCATACCAGAGATGGCATTGAAGCTAAGCTCCCAGGAATGTGGATGAGTATTTGCCTGGTTAAAGAATAAGCTACAAAGTGAGAAAAATTACGATAAAGAGTAAGTTTTTCATAAAGCAAATTGCATTACGTTTAATATCCTTTAGTCACTTTGATTATGTTCTTCCCACTTTTTATATTTTATGTAATTTTGTTAGTGGTGGATGGTAATTTAGTTACTGCGTTATTTGACAACGTAAAAAATTGGTCTTCCTTTTAAAACAAAATTTACTGGTCTATGAAATCCAAAATTCTGGGAATCATCAGTCTGGAAGATTGTAAGTCTCCCATTAATTCCGTGAACGTAAGTACTGCTTCTAAGGATTACCATTCTCAACAAGGTCCTGGAGTCTCTGCTTCGCAAAACTTGCATCCCTCTTCCTTTATCACCTTGATTCTTAGACCAGATGGAGGATGAAAACTCAGGCCTCTTTTCTCGACTCTCACTAGCCTGGGGTTATAGAGAAGGGACTTAAGTACGAAGCTACAGTGATTCCCAGAACTACCCCAACAACTGGTAGTACAAGGGAAAATGTACAAATCCAGAAGCTTCTTTAGCATCTGAGCCAAGAGGGAATGTCAGTGGATAGAGAAGAGTCCAAAGGGTCTGCAAACAACAAAGTGATTCTAAGAGGGGCAGCTCGGCACCAATACCTTCCCTCTGTCCCTTACTCGCCACTGCTTCGCTCTACCACTGTGAGAAGGGAGAGCTGTTTGATAGGCAAGACCATTTGAGGACCAGAGATAATCAGTTAATGACAATGCTTCCCTAAAATTTCAGCCTCCCCCCTCACCAACCACACACACTTTTTAATCAAAAGAACAGCCCTCCATGTCCCTCCCCTAATTGATCCTGGCCTCCATCCACCCACATTAATCACTCCAAGATGGCCCCAGAACTTATTTAATGTCACTGCCTAATCACTTTATTAAATGTCATTGCTCCTGATTGTGAGGATTTGTTTTGTCTCTCATCCCTGCCCATCTCCCCTAGAATCCCACTGAAAGGTAGTATTAGGGTCCCAACTGTGCACTGCCTCATTGCGTCTTCACTAAGATCCTAGACATTTTGAAATGGGGCGCATCTCTGCAAAGGTGACACACTGTCACAGAAGTCCTCAGAAAGCAGATAAATTCCACTCCCAATGCACACTGCCTCCCTCGCTTTCCTTGATAGAGGCTGGAAATTTGGAAAGGGAGCTATTTGCAAACCCACATTATGGGAAAGCACCCACTTCTGTGGCCTTTTTTTAGGAGAGCGGTATGTTCAGCTAGGGCCTGAGAGAAATTAGCTATTTTCACCATTATGAGGAGGAGAATCTGCAATGATTTTCTATTGTTTGTCTCATCAAGCCTAACTTTCTCTGTGTGACATCCAGGGCACTCCCCACTTCAGTCTCGTGTGGGGTTCCCAGCGGCCAGTCCTACAACCTCTCTAGAAGAACCTCAGATCCAGTCAGGCCCTCCTTGTGACTCTTCCTGCGTGCCAAGTGTCTTCACTGGGGTTCCTATCCTTGCATTCTTCCTTGTCCCTCCCTATATGCCAGGCAGTCCTCTTCGGACTTAATCATTTATTTAACCCAGAACTTTATCAAGCTTTCCCACTGGCCTGGAAACATCTAAGGTAAGGCCCTCACCGTCAAGGTAAGAAAGACCTTCTGTGTCAGGACTGACATGTAAACGAAGCGGTAGATGAAAATGTCGCAGGTGGAAAAGGTCTGCTCAGGAACATGGCAGCATGAAGGACGGAGGGGGCAAGTCTACTCGAGCGTGATGGAGGGAAAGGTTGAGATGACTCTTGAGGTGGGTTGCGGAAGGGGTGTAGGTGTTCTCCAGGTGGGGAGGCATGAGGCTTCTCTGAAAGCTGTGCCTGGGCTGGGGTTGGGGCTGGGAGTCCCACTGCAGGCACGACTGACCCAGAGCTGGAGTGGGTGATGGGAGCGCGAGTGCGCATGCGCAGGTTGGAGCGTGGGGCGTGCTTTGCGGTGTTGAAGGCGAGGAGGCTGGGCGCACAGGGCCGAGGCAGCGTGTGAGGCGGTGAGGCTTACTTAACATTCGCTAGGGGACGAATCAGAGAAAATTAAAAGAGCAATTTTAGGAGGGAATAATTGTTTTCCATACGCCATAATTACAACTGCTTGTAAATGCTGCTATCAGAAACGAATCTGCCTTTCAGAGTTCTCTTAAATGCCCTTGGTAATGAACAGACGCTGAAGGCAGGGGACCTGGGCGCCCTCCCGGAGAAGCTGGGTCCGCACTGCCCCCTGGTGGCCGCCTCGCGCAGAGGTCTCCCACCGCAGGCGCAGAGCGAGCTGTGAGGCTGGAGCACCCGGTAGGACCAGATGCGAATCTCAGACTCAGCCTTCTCTGCCTTATGAGGCCATTTTCTAGTATTTGCCTTCAATGCTTTTCCCCTCTTGCGCACCCTCCCTGCACAAAGGGCACCGTTCGAAAGCTGCCATTTAGAATCTGAATGTTGTTTTGGAGGCTTCCCGTCCTTCCCCACTTGTCTCACACCCCCCCCCCAAGCTATGCGCTCAGTCACTGAGGTCTATTTGTTGTACCCTCGACATGACACTCCAATCCATCCACTGCTTGAAATCAGGACACCGTGGCCCCCCTTGGCTTGCAAGCAACAGCCTCCGAAAACCTTCCCTGCCTGAGACTCGCTGTCACTGGGGATGGCCCACTTTTAGCTCACCAAATTTATTCCTCAACTAACCTTTGATATGCTGGAAGGACTGCTGTTAATTGGTTCTATTAAGTAACTGCACACACTGGGTATGTCGCTTGGGGAATCTCGTCATCTATAAAATGAGGGTTTGGGGCAAAAATGGCGTTTCTATCTTTTCACTCGAAGGACTTCTGCTGTTAGTTCCCTCGGCACCCTGCCCTTTCCCCTTGTTTTAAAAAGCTCTTCCACCAAATAAGCCCACTGGTTAAAGAAAGTTAATTTGTTACCCTCCTTGTTCTTTATTTTTGTTTTTTTCCATCAAAGATATATTCTATTGGAGCATCGAGTGAGCAGAAGGTAAGCAACGTTACTGTAAAGAGTTAATTCCAGATGAAAATAAAACAAAAAGTAAAAGCTCTGATAGGTTATCTAGCCTGTGCAGCCTTATCGTGAGGAAATCTAGCATTTCTGCTCGTCAGCTGGAAATACTGAGAATAGCAAACAGTCTTGCCATAGAGCCAGCAGAGATCCCTCTGAAATGAAGGGGGCCGTTGAAATAAAGGACTATAAAGGTAACACCGGCTCTGAGTGTGTAGCTTTCTCAGTCTCTCATATCCTAAATCCCTCTTGGCATTCCCTGCAGTGAACAGAGCTCATTCCTCTAATTGCCCCAGTCCATAAATAAATATCCCATCACCAGTGCTCACTCTAATTAATTAAAGTTGGGAGGAGTTGGCCATGCTACTTGTAAATGGAGCATATATGTGTAGAGAACTTAGAACAAATTAATTTCGCATAGATTTAATGATTTATTATTTAATGCACGGTAATTAAACAGTTTTTGGTGGAGTATAATGAGTCCAATATTAATTTCACAACGCCAAATCAGATTTATAATTTTTCTTTTCTTTCTTGGTCCTTGAGTGTCCAAAGATTGTCATTTTCTCTCTTTAGGTATACCAGTGTGTGATCCTTGAGGGGACTGTAAATGGGGGAGGTGGAGGGGAGGGGACAGCTCTGAAGAACATTTGAGAACGATCAGAAAATGTTGACTACAGATGCATGCTGGGTAACAGTACGGTATTAACTACTTGGGATATAAAAGTGCTGTAGTTTTATAGGAGAATGTCCCTGTTCCCAGAAGACGCATGCTGAAATGCTCACCGAACTGGTGTGATTTCTGCAACTTACTTAAAAAAACATTTTTTTTTTTTTTAAAGAAAAACAAAAAGGAGGCGGCCTGGGTGGCTCAGTGGGTTAAAGCCTCTGCCTTCGGCTCAGGTCATGATCTCAGGGTCCTGGGATCGAGCCCCACATTGGGCTCTCTGCTCAGCAGGGAGCCTGCTTCCCCCTCTCTCTCTGCCTGCCTCTCTGCCTACTTCCCTCCCTCCCAACTAATTTCCTTCCTACCTCCCTTCCTTCCTTCCTCCCTCTTCCTTCTTTCCTCCCAACTAATTTCCTTCCTCCCTCTTCCTTCCTCCCCTCCCTCCCTCCCTCCCTCCCTTCCTTCCTTCCTTCCTCCCTCCCCCCGTCCTTCCTTCCTTCCTTCCTTCCTTCCTTCCTTCCTTCCTTCCTTCCTTCCTTCCTTCCTTCCTTCCTCCCTTCCTCCCAACTAATTTCCTTCCTTCCTCCTCTTTCCTCTCTCCCTTCCTTCCTTCCTTCGCACCCTTTTCTCCAGTTTCTCTCCCCGTCTCCTCTTCCCCCTTCATTCTTCTTTTCATCCTCTGTTACTCTCCTTTCTGCTTTTCCAGATCTTTACCTTTAAGACACGGTCCAGCTCCCACCTCACCCATGAAGGCACCTCTCATGCCCAGAGCTTACACACCAAAATTTTCCTTTTTCCACTGTGATTGGAGTCAGTTGCAGTTTGGTAGTATTATTGAATATATCTTACTCTTTTTTTTCTTCTCTTTTTTTGAATGAAATATTTCTTTATCTATTGTTTCAAGTTTTTATTTGCATTCCAGTTGGTTAACTGGAATAATATATGTAATAATATATATTAATAATAATAATATGATATTATTTTCAGGGGTAGAATTTAGTGATCCATCACTTACATACAACACCCAGGGCTCATCACACGTGCCCTCCCTAATGCCCATCACCTATTTCACCCATCCCCACCCACCTCCCCTCCATCAACCCTGTTTGTTCTCTATAGTTAAGAGTCTGTTTTATGGTTTGCCTCTCTCTCTTTCTTTTCCTCTACTCCTTTGCTTGTTTGTTTTGTTTCTTAAATTCCACCCAACTAACACATTAACTCTTTGATGTTCTACTTAGAAATCACCACAGTGCCGGGCACATGACCGTGATCAGTAGATACTTATAATTTGGGTCACAAATTTTTTTGAGATCTAATGGAAAGCGTTGGGTTTGTGTTGAACTCTCCTACCCTAGGAAGAACGATACCTGCCAATTTTTGAAAATACTTTTTCTCTGCAATCCCATAGGGCTCCTGAAATGGTGGCTGGTGATTTCAAAGTCCCAAGACAACCCATTTCCTTGGGGCGTCCTCATCTATTATTACATTGTTACCTAACTCTGTATCATGGAAATATTTACATTGCATTGATTCCTATTCATACTTTTCCTTTCTCACATTTTCCATCCTTGTCATTATGATGATGAATAATAGTGCTTTGATTTACATCAACTCATTCAATTCTCTCCCCAATCCATTTAGGGCTGGTAATATTGGTAGATTGATATTTTTGTAATCCAGCAAAAAATGAAAGTAGAGCTCAAAGGCTTTGACCTGATTCAAGACCACGCATCAGAACACAGATCTAGGGTATTATTATTCAAAGGCCTTTGCTCCCTCCATCACTTTAAGTTCATTCTGATCTAGATGCCCCTCTTCTGGCCTCGTACAGTTTCCATCCACCCATACATGTAATGGCAGTGTAAGCATTAATTTATAAGTCGGTCTCCCCCATTAGACTGTCAGCTTACTGAATGTAGCGACCAGGTGTTGTTCAACTTTGTGTTTGGTGTGAATGGGTAGAGGATGTGTTGACTGGATGACAGAATGAACCCCTGAGAGAGGAATGCAACCTGTCTGCCTCTTCTAGAACCTATAGCCCCAGACTCCACACGACTGGGTACTCGCCATGGCACATTGTCAAGAAATCTGCAACACTGGGGCGCCTGGGTGGCTCAGTGGGTTAAAGCCTCTGCCTTCGGCTCAGGTCATGGTCTCAGGGTCCTGGGATGGAGACCCGCATTGGGCTTTCTGCTTCCCCCTCTCCCTCTGCCTGCCTCTCTGCCTACTTGTGGTCTCTCTCTCTGTCAAATAAATAAATAAAATCTTTACAAAAAAACAAAAAGAAAGAAAGAAAGGAACCTGCAACATTCCTTTCTCTTAAATCTCCTTACCGATCCCCCTTACCCTAGCGGTCCAGTATCCTCCAAAACACACATCTCACTGAAGTCTGTGGTCTTACATAGTTAAGATTCAGACAGACTTGGGTTCCCATTCTTCTGCTAATTGTTAGCTAGGTGAGTAGCTGTGGACGAGCTCCTGATATCCCAAATCTCAATGTTCTCATCTGTAAAATGGGCATAATAATAGTGAAAATTCACAGTGTGTCTATGAGAACTCAGTGAGATAATTTATTTGAAGCCCTCAGCCCAGGCCCTAGAACATAAGCCAGGGAAGGGTGACTGATATATTTCAGGGTCCACTCGGACTAGAGTGTGGGGCTCAATGACCAGTACACTTTTAGATTCAAAGCTACAAAAGATCTTTTTTCAGCCAAACTAAAACAGGATTTAGACAATGATTCAAATAATCTGGGCTCTAAACTCTACTTTTATCTAAATAACTCCCAGGGGTAAAGGGATAGGATGACCCTAACAGGTCCCTTTTAGCATCTCAAAGAACCTTACAGAGAGTTGGAACAGAGGGCTATTTGTCATTTGTACCTATAAAGTTGGACCTCCCCATCTATCTCCTGCTGCTCGTGTTTCCAGGTATGTATGTGTGTGGGAGGGAGGCTTCTTTAATGGCCTGAGTTCCTACTAGATATCCAGAAGCAGTAAAATAAAGCATTACTCTAAGGTACTAGGGAAATTCATTTAGCGTATATGTAAATCCATCTCCTGGGATAGACAGTCATATAAATAGAGTTAACATCACATTAATGCTGTTTATCACCAAGTGCAGGGTTTTGGATTTAGAGGAAAGGGGGCTGCATCTCCATACAAATCTCCATACAAATCAGCTTTACAAGATCTCAGGGGGGTCGGGGGAACGGGGGTTGCTTCCGTGGTGGTGGGGGGAACAAGATAGGGTTTGCTTCCTCCATCACAAGGCACTGTCCCAGCCAGGTCATTTTCTAGGTGAGCAGACTGAGGTTCTAATGAGATCCAAGTACCCACAAGTCTAGTCTGAGCAGGCTCTTATTTGGAGGGGACCCACAGAGGGTTGTCTTGCACTCATGCCTAATCGGAAAGAGAGTGACCTTGGGCATGAGAAAGACCTGGGTTTAAACCCTAGCTCCGCTGGGGTGCGGGCTTTGGCAAATTGTTCATTTCCCTAAACATTGGCTTTCTCTTCCATCTAATAAGGACCAAGATACCTCTCAGGGTAATTCAATCATTCATTCATTTTCCTTATGCCTGCTAAGGACATATTATGCACCAGACTCTGATATTTTAAGGATGAAGCCCTATTACAGATGTGAGTATCTGACTCAATGCTGGCTATATGGCGGCTACTCAGTAAAAGTCCTGTGCCCTCCTCCCAAGCCTCCCGGCTCCCACAGACCTTTCTCCAGGGAAGAACTCCTCCACCCCCATTTGGGAGTGAGTCAGACCTGGAACATCTGCAGACTGACTTCCTCCCCTTTCTCCCTGCATCGCCCCCGCCCCCTGCCAACGCCCGTCCCCTCGGCCCCCAGACTTTCTCCCTCAGGGCTCTGGGGACTAGAAAACTCCACTAAGTCTGACAGATGATCTTTGAGGGGAGAAATCGCTGACACTCCAGGCCCTAAGTGACGGCACAAGGATATTCACAACGACCCTGCTCATCCTAGATAAAGCCGACTTGTCAAGAGGGGACAGGTCGTTGTAGCACCAGCTCATGGGAACTCTACCCATCCAGGGCTAGGTTCCTGGCTTCCCTCAAAGGCGAGAAAGATGCCAGGGTCGCAGGGAGACAGAATGCCTGGGAAACAGGTCAGAGAGTAGGCAGGACCACTTAAGAGTGAGAATTACTTGGACAGCAGAACCAAGTACCCTTGTGATCACTCAATCCCACATCACCCTTGGCTCTGCCTGCCTTCTGGGCCAAAGCCCATGACCTTCCACCCTCTCTCCGGCTCCCCCTCCCATAACAGCGTCAGCGTCTGAATCTTGTTAGTTTCTATGCTTCTCTTTCCATCGTGGCCTCAGCCACGGCGACGGATGCAGGGAAATATAACAACATAATCCTCTTCACACCACTCAGTCCCCAAAGGTCCTTACTCAGAATTCTCCATTTATCTGGTCATTAGATCTAATTAAATCCCTCCAACTTAGAGCACTGATGAGTGGCACCACTTTCTCTCACCAATTAAAAGAGAGGAGATTAAAGAATGCCCTCGACACTGTCCTTGCGAGGGTGGTGGCAGGGGAAGAGGCAGGGGAGGAACGCAGAAGACTGTCCTTTATCTCTGAACGCAGTGTTGATGTAATGCGGGTTCCTGCCAAAAAAATGTACCCTTTGCGTGGCCGATCTAGCTGAGGCCATCAGTGTGCATTAAGTAGGCTGTTGTCTCATAGAAACGTCTACGTCTTTCCAAAGATGGTTTGAACAGCTTAAGCAAAGGACATCTAGGACCAGACGGTGAAATAGAAATCTAAAGAGGAAACCGGGATTGGAGAAGGGAGTTGGGAAACATATTAATCCACAGGATTGATGACCATATGTATTGCAATTTACTCCAAATCTCTTTGGAGCTTCCTGGTGGCTAAGGCAAAAAGAGAAACAAGGTGTATCACCATAACTCTCATCATCTAAAAGGAGGAAGTGCACATTCCTACTCTCCTCTCTTCTTAGGGGATTAAGAAATGTCCTCGTCCAAAATTCTGAATGGAACTTCTGTGGAGCTTCATTTGAAACACCTGAGTGAGAGCCAAGGTTTTCAACAGTATCACTTAGTAGTATTGTCTTGTATTTGACCGGCAAGGTTCTGAGTGTCTCGAGCTTTGGAATGATGTTTTCTTCCTTGAAGAGCTGATTTTCCCACATGGGGCTCACATAGCGACGTCAGCTTTATTAGAACTGTGCTCAGGCCTTCTTAGCTTGCGGGGTCCGGCAGGGTGGGAAAGGCCGCTGACTCCTATTGTCTCTAGCTCACCAGCAAGGTCCTTCTGACAAAGTCTCCCTACTCCTTGCCTCTATGAAAACCAGACCTGCCTTTTCTGCCCCACCCCCACTGACATGTTTGCTCATGAAGACAGTCACCAGATAGAAACAGGGGTTTGCCACTTACAGGGGCAGAAGTGGGTCTCCGGGCTCACCCCCTGCAGACCGCCTCAGCATAAGGTGGTCTGTTTCTCCTCATCTTGGCACTATGGAGCCAGAGCTGGCCTTTAGTCCTCTTCTCCTGACTTCCCAGGGGGCTCTTTGGGAAGGATACGCATGGGGATCTCTTTCAAGACCCCTTTGGTATCCAAAGCAGAATCGATCCTGGGGTGGCGGAAAGGATTGGAAGGCTGTGGGGACACTGAGGCAGAGCGGTGAGTGAGGTGATCTCAGGCTCACGAACCCTGACACCCGCTCCCTGCTAAGAAGACACGGAGGAGCTTGGCTTCTCCTCAAGTACAGGTCCGCGAAGCAGCACATTTTTGCCAGAGACATTGCTTAGCGCACAGCTACCCTGTTTTCATTCCAGATTCCGTCAAAAGAGACTCCAAAAGAAAGTTCTACGTTCAGGGTCCACTCACGCCTGGAATACCCTTCCTCTGAGTCTCTGCATCCCCCGACCCACTCAAACAGCCACTGTCTTCGAGATAGCTCCAGGTAAGAGCACACTCCCTCCCTCCCCCACCCCCGGCACTTGCCCTCGACTCAACAAAATTCTCATTCAAGGACCCTTCTGGAGAACCGCCCTTTTTTTCTCTTCTTGTATCCCTGACTCCAACAGCGGGCCACGCCTGGCTCCTGACGTCACCCCTTGACCCAGGATTTGGGGTTTCTCCCTGCACTTTGGACTAGCTCCCTCTTGCTCCTCCTGTGATCACCAGATGACCACTCCTGCAGCTTGCCACTGCCTTCTGGAGGCCAACTGGAACCCGAAGCCTAGAGGTTTCTCTCCTTACTGACCAAACCCTGCCGAGTCCAAGCCCTGTTAGGCCAGAGCCGGTTTTCCGATTCTACGTCTGGGGCTCTCTTCATGCCTTGGCGCCTGCCACCTGTTCACAATCACCGAGCACAGGGAGGAAGCAAAAGGAGATGGAAAACACACGGGGAAGAGGAACATTTATAAAATCTGCCCTTGACCGTGGTTCCTTCAAGGGTGCTCTCCACTTGCAGCCAAAGCTCCCTGAAACTTCTTGTGTCCGTATCCTTCAACGCAGTTGTTTCTTCTCATGGCGATATCAGTGGATAATTTGAAAAAGCCTTTGAGGAGAGCTATGAGCAGGGAAGATCGTATTCAGGGTTTTAGGGAATGAAAGAGCATGGGTTTAGTTATCCAAGAGGATGCTGGCGCCGGCTGTCACTCCTTGTGTGTCTTTTGGACTCTCCGTATCTTCGTCAGTCATCTGGGGCCAAAGTCTTATTTTGTGTGTGAGCGTTTAATGGGATTGCACCTGTGGAGTGTGCGGCGTGAGGGGGTGCACATGCGGTGTTCCCTGGAGGCCTGCTCCTTGTCGGGGAGTGAGGGGGGGCCTCTCCCTACTCCCACTCGAGCATCCCTTGCCTTGTCCCTGTGGGCATCCCAGAGCTCCAATGTGTGGCAAGGAGCCTGCGTGGCCGGTTGCAGTAGGAGCATCCTTTCCAAAGGGGGCGCTCTAAGATCAGGAAAAAAAGGTCTTCGGGGACCTTGAATGGGTGTCTATGCGGGAGTGCACGCTGGTACCTATGGCTGGACATTTAAAAAAATGACTTTTATGAAATCTTTGCCTTGATATGCTATCAATTTTTCCAGATGCCTTTTCAATATCTGTCTACAGAACTGTATGAAATTATAGTAAGTCCTACAGCTGGGGGGATGACGATCCGGCGGTTGGAGACAGACATCTCTGGCTCTGATGAAATGAGGTAGAGGCATTCTCCCGGTAGTAGGTCCGTTCTGGGGTCGCGGGGGGGGGGGGGGGGGGCGCACACCTCCTCAGTGCAGGACTCTGGGGCCCCCTCAACGGGAAGCCCCCCGTGGCTGCGGCTCCTCTTCTCTCTGCCTCCCGCCTTCCCTCCAGGGCCGCACCTCCCAGGCTTGAAGCTCCCAGGCGTGGCAGCCTGAGAGGCTGGCCAGGGTTTGGCTCCCTCCGCGAGACCCAGGGCCTTCTAGATGGGGCGAGGAGAAAAGGGGGGTCTGAACAGCTTTCTGAGTCCTCCTGGACCCCAGAAGGGAGGATGCTGCTCGAGGAGGCTGAGAGGACGCCACCTTCTGTGTGAAGAAGAAACCTGAAGTCAGACTGCCAGCCGGGGTGTGCGCCCTTGAGCCGGGCGCCTGCACCGGCTGCCCACGGGCGACACCGGCCCGCAGTGTGCAGGGCACTAGGGAAGACCACCGAGAGCCCGATGAGGCTGGGAACTCTGGGGTAGGCTGTCAGGGCTCCGGAGAAAATGGGAGGCGAAAGGTGACCAGGGTCTGGCTCGCAGGTGTCGCACACAGGGGAAGGAGAGAGCGGACACACGCAGCAGGGACGCAAGTGAGACCTGCCTTCCCTCCCGTGCGTCCTTCCCTCCCTGGCGGGGAGGGCCCCGCAGTGCCTGCAGTCGGTCGTCCCCGGCCCGCAGGGGCCTCGGGAGGACAGGCGGGCCGCAGGGTCCCCAAGGGAACCGGGAGGCGCGCGCGGTGGCTCCTCTGTCGCCGCAGGCCACGTGCACGGCCCGGGGAGCCCCAAAGAAGGAAGGTCCTGAGCATGTGTTACAACAACCTGCGTGTTGCTGTTTAACAGCGCTTGTCATCTTGTCCGTTTTGTCCACCTGCCAAGCCTGCTTCCACCGAGCTCTCCGGAGTGGGAGGCGGCCGAGGCTCCCATCTGCGGCTGATAACAGACGGCCTTGCGTGAAGCGCAGGAAGTTAAGAGGCTTTTCTTTGCTGTTGTGGAGAGACCTCTGGCTCCAGGCAGTGCTCTCCGAGGGCAGCGGAGATACTGTCAATTACAAACCTGTCCTTCAAGCCTCGGGGCGGGGTTGCAATGGGCTCTATCGGCCAATGGAGGTGCGTGCTCGTTCCGCAGAAGCCAAGGCGCTGGGAGCCCCGTGGGGTTCGGCTGCAGATCTGCCTTCCTCCCTATAGGAGAGCTCCTCCCGAGGGTCAGGATGACAGCTCCCCACAGCACAACTGCCCTACCGGAGGTGGTCCTATTTGAGGGGCGTGGTCTATTCTCCCTCCGCCATATTCGTATGTCAATATCCACACGAATTCCTTGGACACCCAGAGATCCCCATACTTGCTGTTTCCCTGCATCCTAGTCCCAATGGTTTTTCACTTGCCCATGGGCCAAAAGCCATCTTCGAGGTGGCTAAGGTCAAACAGCTTTATAAGGGTTAGCTGTTTGAAAAAATATAAACTTAAAGGGAAAACACTTGTTTTTCATGCTTAAATGGTCCTAATTACCTACAAATGGGACGTGGCCCCTGTTGGGCACTGCACAACTTCTCAAACGTCGGACACTGCCATCTTCCCCACATCGATTTTTGTGTACCAATTGCCTCTTATCACAGCAACCACAGAAGACCCACCTTCATAAAGAAAAGGCCCCATTGAAAGGAAACTGTGAGATCTAATGTCAAAACTGTAAGCTTACTTAGGTTGGTAATTTGCTTGGTGTCTGGAGGGTGTTGAGTTCTCTCCATGTTTTTGTCCAAAAACGAAACTCTGCTGCCAGGCTGTGAGAGTTTACCACGTGACCCAGGATGCCCTGGTGCATGGTTTGGGAAATGTGGCCCACATGCTCCATATGTGGATTGCATGTCCTCATGTTGAAGGGGAGTGGGGTGGGCCAGAAGTTGGGATGGGAGCAAAGAATGGGGAGAGAGAAATTGCTGGGACCAACCCACGTCTTAACTTTGTCAGGACATATCCTCAGGTTATGCTCCATCTATAATGAGGCATTTCTAGGAAAAGTCAGGAGGCTGCGGACTTTCCTGGGAATGTTAAAGCAACATCGTGCGGGATAGAAGTACCTCCATGGGTTGAGGCCTGGGTGCGTAGGATTATGCCTGATACCATCTGGTCACTTCTCCAACTTTTCCTAGGCCAATTTCTCCCTCCTTCCTTCACCCCTTCCTCCCTCCCCCTCCTTCCCTCCCTTCCTGCCTTCCCCAAATGAACATTGTCCTCCCGTGTGAACAAAGCCCGAGGAACAAGAGCAGGACTCCAGAGCTACGTACCATCTGCTTACTGCCTGTGTGACTTCAGGTAATAATCTAAAGTCCTATCTAGGTAATAATCTAGGGCTTCAGATTCTACTTCTATAAAATGGATTTAATAAAATAACGTACTTTATTCGTTTCTTATGAGACTGAATACATGGAGAACAGAGCAACGTCTGTCAGCAAGCAGCTGTGACAAGGCGGCCTTCATGTCTAACTGTGGCCGGCCTCTAGTCCAGGGGAAAGATGAATCTCAAGCCACTGTTTTCCCAAACAATGAATTAATTACGATTTTGATGTATATTACAAAGAAGCGTAGTAGTCTATGTAAGTATGCCGGGATTTAACCTAGATTGGGGGTGGGGTCTCTCAAAATTCCTCCCAGAGTAAACAACACTTAAGTCAGGACTCGAAAAATGTATAGGAGTACATTAGGCCAACGTCCAGGGGGTGGAGGGGGTGTGCAAGAACATTCTAACAGAAGGAACACTATGTCCAAGAACCTGAGGCTCTGACTAGGGTGAAGAACGAGGGAAAAGTCACACAGGACCTTGGGGCTCCTTGTTAAGGAGCCTTCAGTTGAGGGGGACGGGAAGCCACCGAAATGGCACGAAGTAACGTCTTGCAGAAGATCACTCTGGTTGCTGGGTGGGGGATGGACCCCAGTGGGCAAGAGGGAAAACACTGTAATCTCTTGTAAGTCAACTGGGGGCGACGGGAAGAGGCCAGATCGCGAGGTCATCAGGAGGTAGCCTGGACCAGATGTATTGTTTGTGAAAAGAGAGGAGAGCCCAGGCAAAGGCCCAGGAGGGTCCCCGGAGCGGTTGGCTGGAAGAAGGTGGGACTCACGTGATGACAGCGACGTGGAGCCCCTGGAGCACGGAGATGCCCACAGTGGCTACAGGAAGCTGATGAAGGAGAGAGATAACCCAGCGTCACCAAAACCACTCTGCAAAGCCTTCCTAGGTAATCGAAAGAAAACGGGATTTCTGCGTTTCTCTTCTGAATTGTGCGCATGACTAGTTCGGGTCCTCACTTTTTTGCACACAGGCCAGAGTGTGGGGGATGGTGGGAGAGAGCCCGTGGGGACTTCAGAGTTCTTAACTGAACCTGTGGCATCTGTGGAGTAATTAAAAACAAACTTTATCGTCATGCAGTCCACGAACGGGCCTGTCCAGATTCGCTGTCATTTCCTCTCTCCCTCTCTCCGGGACCATCTTTCTTTCTTGTATTTAAGGAAAAAATGTTTTTGATATTAATTAAGTTACATGGCAATTTCCTCCCCCTAATTAAAGTGGAACCTTCTCACAGGACACTTTGAAGTGCAGCTCTGTGGATAGAAGAAACTTTTCATCCTCCGCCAAAGCTCTGTAGTGTCTCTTCATATTGTTCACTTCAGTCAGAATAAAACTCTTTCTGATAATGAAGGGAAGAGCATTTCACTTTCTCCAGCTATCACGCCGTCAGGCCGGGCCTGGGGTGGGATGTGGGGGAGCACGAGGGGCTGGCGGCGGCGACCGGGGTGCGTCTGGGAAGGGGTGCAGCAGATGGCAGGGCAGGGAGGTGAGCGAGGGAGACGGGGATCGGGCCGGGAGGGTGCCGGGAGCCCCGTCGCTCAGGACGACCGGGGAGAATGACTCTGGGCACATCACTCCACCATCAACCGTTGCTTTGCCAGGAGCTCTGATATGCTCAATGAAGGCCAGAGCGGTTGGATTATGAGGGTTTCTGTTCTGCTAGCTGGGGGGACGGGGCAGTTCCTGGGCTCTGCTTGGGCCCAGACGACCCCCTGAGACTCCCAGAGACGGAGCCAGTCACTCGCGATGGGAAGCTTGTTGGGCCAAGAGGCCGTTTCTGACCTCAAACCCTGCTGGCTCCTCTGATTCACTCTCCCTCCCTCGCCCTCCAAGTCTTCCTCTCTCAAACTCCTCTGCAGGCCCCGGAATTGAGGAAAGGCAAAGAAGGAGTCCTGTCCCCTCCCTGCCCAGAAACCAATTTCTCATGAAAACACCCCCAGGAGGAAGCAGAGGCCACTGGTTTTTATCTGCGAATCTTACTGCCGGTGTTTTCCCCGTAGGTACTGACAGCCAGCGAAACACATCTCACAGATGGAACCAGAAACAGCCCCTGTGTGTCCACCTCCTCCCCACCAAGATGCTACCAGCCCAGAGTGGCAGACACTTTAATTGGATTATTGCTGTTACTCCAGCTTTCTCGAGGTGTCTCCCAAACAGCTCCAAAGCTGCAGACAAAGGCGAATGGAAGAGGTCTACGAGGGAGCCAGAGAGGGATGGCGGGTTCCCTTCTATAGGTCCTCCTCCAGCTGCTGCCTCTCTTCTGCCTCAGGCCAAGGAGGCCTTGGCTGCCCGCCCTGCCTGCGACCCTTGTACGCGGTCACAGAGCCCTGGCTGTTTGAGACAGATGCCCCTCCGGGAGGGGAGGGGAGGGGAGAGGGGCAGGAAAGGTAGGGGGTTGTGGCGGAGCTGGGAAGGTAGCGGGGGTTTTCCCGATGTCCTGTGGCTTCATTCGGTAACTTTAACTCAACCCACATGGGGGCACGGCTACTCCTGGGTGGCAGACCTCAGGCGGGCTGGTAGGGAGGGAGGAGGCCGGAGCTCCCCATCCAGCAGGAGGTGAACAAATGACAGGGTCCCGGAGCATCAGGAAGGCAGCCTCCATTCCACCTTGGGGCCATCTGATCAAAGCCTCGGGGACGTACAATTTTAGCTGCCTGGATTCCATCTGGGAGGGTAGGATGATGGCAAGAGGAATGTTCCAGAGTGGCAACACAGGGAAGGTGCTGAGGAGGACAGTGCTGGTGGGCCAGTGTGTTTGGGGTACTTTGACTGGGAAGGGGTTTTGAGGGTGGGGGGGGCACTGCAGAGAGACAGCAGCTGTATGGGGCCTGTGTCCCAGGCAGAGGACCGTGGCCTTTCTCTTTTGGGTCCTGGGGAGGAGGGAGGGCATCCCTTATAACATCTCCATTATAAGGGATGGAGTGGTGAAGTTAGAATGATATTTTAAAGGAACAGTTCTATTCCTTTTTGTCACACACACCCTAACCTTTATTTCCACCCCATGGCTTTGCCATCAAAAAAAGCGAAGAACACTCAAAGCCTTCAGCGCGTGGCTTAAGAGAAATCCGGAGCCATGGCACGAGCTTCCCTACCTCCGTACTGGCCTTTGGCTCATCCACTGCTGCCCTGTGGGTCATCTCAGCAGAGCTCCAACAGATCCCAGCACATGTATCAGAACTGCATTTCCCAAGGATCCTGGGTCAAGCGCCATCCTGTCCCCGTCCCCGGCCATGCTGACTCTCATTAGGTGGGCATATGATAAATAACCCAACCAAATATACAAATGCCACCAAGAGAATTTGCAGGAAAAGGGTGATGAGGGCAAGAGAAGGGTATGGTCAATCCAAGAAGGCTTCCTGAAAGATGTGGCCTTGTGATTGAGATGTCACAGGAAGCAGGGAGGATTGGGAGGATATGGAAGGACAGGTGATGCAGGGAGGAGACTCATTAAGACACGACAGCAGGTGTGACGGTGGGGAAGGCGCGGTGTGTCGGGAGGAGGGACAGGTGGGGAGGCTGTGGCAGGACTTGAAGGTGGAGACATTAGTCGATGGGCTAGGAAGTCCAGCTGATGGAGGACCCTTGAGGAATCTGTAAAAAATGGGCCACCAGCAACTCGTTCTCCAGAGCTCTTCCTTCTCCACCTCTACCCAGAGTGTAGACAGCCTCCCCTCCTACTCCCTTGGGGCACAGCTTAGAGACGGAGGAGAGGAGACTCCCCAGCCGGGGGGATCTGGGTCACTCATTGCATCTCCCTAAGGTTGACAAGGGCAGGAAAGGTGTTTTGACCAAGGCGAATGGGCCTGCTGAGCTGGGCCATAGAGATTAGACATGTAGATTAATTCTGTGGTTAAGCAGCTAGGTCCAAGAGCTGTGTGATAATCCGTGCTTTCTATATTTTGGCAATAAATTTGTGCTGGCCTGCTGGGAGCCAGGATTGGGTTTTAGATGTGCTCTGAATACCTGAGAACTTCCTTCTATAGCACAGCCTCATGGGAACCACCCCCCCCCCAACTTTTTTTAACAAAGGCAACAAATCCCACCAGGGTGAATAGCTCAGTAAGAAAGTTAGCTTAACATCTATCTATTTAGATCTATTGCTTTACTTTTCTTTCTTCTTTTTTTTTTTTTAAGGCATCTACATGCCATTTACCATTCACAGAACACCTATGAAGACTTCAGCGTAGATATTATCATACCCATTTTACAGATGAGGAAACTGATGCTCGGAGAGGTTAAGTAATTTTCCCCCAAAGCCCGCAGCTCCTAATTACAGAGCAAAGACTCAATCCCTGATCTTCTGAGGCTAAGTCAAATGTACTTGCTACCACAGACACAGTCCAGATGAATACAAATTCCTCTCTATCAGGATGAGGGACCATTTGTGAATATCAGGACCCAACACCCGATTCCCATTGCGGGGCTTCCTAAGGGCTGGGTCTTTAGCGCTGTTGAAAGGCAGATTCTAGCCGCCAGCCGTAGGGGACACCTGCAGGCATTCTAGCCAACCCAGAGACCTAGAAAGAAAACCCAAGCATTCTTAACCTTTAAAAAGATCTTAGCCTGTGGACAGATAAATTAGCTCCAGGGCTCTGGGGAGATTAAACCTTATTTTATGGTTTGCTTGTTAAAAACGCATAACTCCAAATCTCACCAGAGATTGCAATTAAGATAGCACGGGGCTAAAGCTATATGAGAAGTATTATTTACTCCGGGCTCCCTGCAAAGACCAAAACGACAATGGGCTTTTCCATTTCATAACCTGCAGTCGATCTGAAGCCACCCGCCTTTGTACCTAAAATGCTTTAGGACACGTGCTTCTCCTCTCCCAGCATAGCTGCGGCCAGTTATCCTTTGTGGTTGCCCAAAGTAACCATAAAAACCCAAGTTAAAACAAAGTTTCCAGGGCGATCGTGTTCAAGAGACCCCAAGAACACTTTTTTACCATCTGCTCCTCTGCCGTTCCCACCTGAGGGGCCTTTTTTCCTGCCTTCCTCTCTTGGCGCCTGGACTGTACAGGTCCCAAATAGCTCCCTGATTTCTAGCAAAGTCCAAGGAAAAGCCAGGTCACTCCAAAGCAGACTGATCTCAACTAAAATGTGCCCAAGAGAGAACCGCTATGAGCCTTCTCAACAAGTCGCCCTTAATTTCTCATAAAAGGCACCCAGGTTTCCTCTCCCGAGGTTCTGTGGAAGGTTGGTTACTCTGTTTATGCAGAGACATCACAAGAACTGTTTACATTACTCTTTCTGGGGTCCTTTTTACTTCTTGAGATTAATAATTCATTTTTTTCTTTATCTATAGAAGAGATAAATAAGGAATGCGAGCCTTTCTCTGAGAAATTCCATCTTAGGTGCTGTGGTGCGTGGAGGGTCTTTCTCAAATTTGTATTATTCTGTTTTAAGACTCACCTGGCACATTTGATTAATATTCAGATTCCAGACTTCATTCAAGAGTTACTCAACCAGGTGATTCTTAAACTCAGTAAATTTGGAGTCACCGGTGTAGAGGAAAGAACACTAAATAGAGAGTTAGGAGGACTGGATTTTTGCATAATCCTTACCACCCCCGAGCTGTTCCATCTTCACGGAATCAAGGCATCTTGCTGGTTGTTGAATGCCCCTTATAAATGAAGGGGCGGCTGTGATGAACTGTGTCAAGCATATTCTAGTTGCTTGGTAGGTATCGACCCTAGCAAGGAGCCCCCGTGTCGCACAGCTAATCAGAGGCAAGACCCAGACTCAGACGGAGGTCTGCTGGACTCATGAGCCCAGGCTTCTAACCACGGCGCGTGCCCTCTCTGCATAGACCTCCGCAGCTCTATTCTCCTACGAGTTTCTTAATAGGCAAAGAGAAGATCTCCTGCCTTATCTGAGAAGGAAACCACTCCAACTTATTCCCTCTCTGTCCACTGGGTTAATCCCCTAGCCCCTGAATTACACAGAAATTCTGGACCAGCCCTGCATTCCCCCCCACCCCCCGCCCTTCTCTAGTGATTATCTGGGGCTGATTTGGCCCAACTTCTAAGTCTGTTGCCTAGCAAGTCCCAGCACATCTGGAGTCCTGCTGTTGCCTCAATTGCACAGCTGTCTACAGCAAAGATGCAGTCATCAGAAAGCTGCTGCCCAATGGAAATCCAGAGAGCAATCTTTATATGGATCAGCTCTTTATACCTTTGT
>CM053613.1:81536055-81557314 GCA_028646535.1 Procyon lotor | reverse complement strand
TTATGTGTGGAGCATTAGGAAAAACATGGAGGGCATTGTGAGAAGGAAAGAAAGGGTGAATGGGGGGAAATAGGAAGGGGCGATGAACCATGAGAGACTGTGGACTCTGAGCAACAAACTGAGGATTTTAGAGGGGCGGGGGTGTTGAGCAAGCCTGGTGGTGGGTATTGAGGCGGGCACATACTGCATGGAGCATTGGGTGTAGTGCATGAACAGTTAATCTTGTAACACTGAAAAAATAAAATAAACATTTGGGGGGAAAAAAAAAGAACATAATAAAAGCAAAAAACAAACAAAAAAAACCCAAAGTCCACGCTTCCTGCCCATTTTTCCAGCCTTATTTCTAGCTACATGGAGCCTATGCTCAGAGTACCAAAAACCTTTTTAATGGCTTGACCATCCCATATTCTCTCTCATTTTCTTGGCCTTTGTGTTCGTTACTCCTTCTCTGCCAAACACCTTTCACCTTACGATAATATCCTCCAAGAGTCAGCTTGGTGTGGCCCCTGTAGACACTTCTGTGGCCCACCTTTGCTGAATTAGGAGACCCTCTACTTCCGGAGTCTCTCGTGGCATTTTACGAGAAGTCAGGACACTTGAGTGCGAACACTGAGTGCGAACCACACAGCACAAAGAAGCGATGGAAAACAAGTGGGCTATCTTGTCTTTATTGGAAAGCGAACAGAGACTCACAGCCTCCAACCTGAAGAACCAGGCTTAAAAAATAAGCAGGAATCCAGTGAGGCTCATAAGCGTGGCTGCAGGAACCAGAAAAAAGATCATGCTATGGGTGCAGTCTGGTCTGTGTAGAGTCACGACTGTGGGGACACACTTGACGTCCAAATGTCCTCACCACGACATTGGGATATTTAGGAAGTCTCATTGGTGGGGCAATTTTAAAATTAGGGGATACCTATCTTCTGTTCTTCTCAGTCTCCTATATTCTTAATTTACACCGATGTAATTAAAGCCTGCCTTGAGGCAAGCGGAGGGGAGAATGGACTCCTGCCCCTAAGGGGTAACTCCGTCTCAGCTCTAAACTCTGCAAACTCAGGGAACCAATCAGGCTGCTTTGGAACCGTCCTCCTGCCTCACAGGGTGGTTGAGAGAAAGCGCAACAGGAAGCTGTCAGAGTAAACAACGAGATGATGCCTAATAAACAATTTCCAGCATTTTGTAGCTGATAATAATTGCTCACTTAAGTCTCCCAAAGCTTTAATTTGGTCGGTCTGTAATCAATGGCAGTTTTCTCCCGGAGGTAGGAAAAGGCTTGAGTGACAGAGAGAATTGCAAGTTTCTGTGTGATGCCAGTCCCCGGGAGCTGAAGGGCAGGGGGGGAGCCTTCTTGGCTTGCAGATGGATGGAAGTGGGAAGTGGAGGGTCTAGGTTGGATCGAGGTGCAGGGGAGCACAGGAAAAATGCGTTTCTCAGTAGAGATGGCTACCTTCATTCTGTATCGGCTTGTCTCAGCTGGCTTCCCAGTCAGCTCTCCATGGTTCCGCTCAGAGAAAGACCCCATTCATTTGGGGTTAGGAGGCTTAAACTCCCCCCAGGGATCCTAACACAACTAAGTCCTGTCTGTACAACTTCATCTGGTCCTTGCACGCATACTTGATAATTCCCCTTAATTCACTGCACCTGGTCTCTTAGATTCAAGTAATACCTGGTTTCTGGCTTCTACCTTCGGATTAGCTCTTTATCCATCTCTCCCCATCTCCCCACTGACTCTCTTAGCTTTGGCATTCCCGTAACCACATTAGTTATTCATCTTCCGAAGGGACCTCACACCATGAGGACATGAGTTCATATCCACCATCACTGGGCATCCAATGAAGCTCCTGAATGAAACCACTCCCTTCTAGATAGCATGGCGCCCTGGGATTTGAATTGCTCTCTCTCTCTCTCTGGCCACCACGTACCTGTGGATGTCTTATACTCGCCTAAGATAGAAGCCCCACGACCCACTCAATCAGCTTAGCACCAAACTCATATGAGACTTTGCTGATGTGTTTTCAAGAGGGGTCAGTGTCAAGTTTTCTCCCCAGGAATGGCTTCATAATGGTCACTTACATGGTGTGATTCAGATGGTACCAGGCAGACCCACCAATCCCCAAGAAGCTCCCTCGCACTTCTGTTCAGTGCCTAGAATTCCTCCATTATCTAGAGGGAGTCGTGGTATTGTGGGAGAAATGGCACAGGATTTGGATTTAAAAGATGGACCCATCCTCGATTCCCAGCTCTGTTCTTTCTTTCTTTGGACCTTGGGTGGGTCATTAAGCTTTCCGGATCTCTGGTTATTGCAGGAAGCAAATGAAAATACTTTGGAAGCTTTTTGAATATCCCAAAGCTCTGTGCACATATTAATTATTATTGCCCTTCATTTATCTAGTCTTTGAAGACTTTTTACCTTCCCGAACCAAATTTTACTTTCAAATATCCATGGGAGGTATAACATTTTATGAATAGTAGCTAACACCTCCTAGGTTAGAAACTGAAAACAAATATCAAAGAATGACCTAGAATGATATTCTTAGAGAAATTTAGAAGCTACTGAGAAGAAGGAGTGGTCATCTCTTTCCTCTGAGATTCAAATAAATCTCTTGCGACCCCTTTCTGTGTCCAATATCCGACAATGGGAAATTGAACACATGGTGAACCACCCGCTTTGTAGCCAACTCCCGTTTACTTCTTCGTCTAACACCAATCTCTTCAGAGCCTAATTTGTGCCAGGCTTTGTGCTACTTGCTGGGGCCACAAGGATGAACAAGCATGCCTAGTCTCAGCCCCTGGAGGGCAAAGAGGCTACAGGCAGAAACAGATAAGTAACAAGCCAATGACGATACTAGGAGGTCAAGAGCTCAGAGGAGCAGGGAGGGATGTGATATGGGAATGTATAAAAGAGCACATGACCAAGACAAGTGCGATCAGAGAAGATTTTCTGGAGGAAGGCTATCTAAGAGTTTGTGAGCAGAGTAGGCAAGCATTGGGTGGGGGAAGACACAAGAGTTTTCTAGACGGAGTAAATAGTATGGTGAGAGTCTAGAAGCAACTGAAATATGATTTGTTTGAGAAATCAAAAAATAGTTCGGTGCAGATGAGGCATAGACTTCAAGGGAGAGAATGCTGAGAGGTAAGTAGACACTATGTTGACAGGGATATCCGTGTGCTATCGTAAGAAATTTGACCTTTAGGCAGGAAGCAATAGGTCACAGAAACATTTCAGGTAGGAGACTGGTATTCACTATTGCATGACTGATACCGTATCAAATAATTCTCAGTTTGACTGATCTCCCTGCCCACCATAACTAGGCTGTGAGTTCCATGAGGACCGTATAATGTCATATTAATCACTGTATCCCAAGTGCCTGGCGTATGGTAGAGACCATATTAAGGTTAATGGAAATGAATGAAACTTACTGTCCCTCCTCCTATCCATTCTGTAACTGCCACTTGAAAGAAACTGGCATGAAATCAGAACGATGGCATGAGGACTCCGTGGAAACCAGGAAACAGCTTATGTTGTGACTTTGGGCTAGTTCTGCATGTTCTTCTGTTTCCTCTCCTCCTGAGCCTATAGGAGACGAATACAGGCTCACATTTCTCAAGGAAATACCAAAATAAAGGGCTAAGCAGCTGACTCCTGCCAGGCCTTGGGGCCCCGGTTAGTTCACTGCACGCATGTTGCCACCATTGCATCCTCCTGTCTGGCACGGAGCTGGTCAGGCTCAGCGTCCTTTCCCTCTGGGCATGTGCTTGCTCATCCCCAACACGCCCCTTCTTGGCAAAGCTTCTGTGGTGGCAGCTCAACCACAGTTTGCTCTGGAGATCAAATCCATTTGCCATTCCTGAACTAAATGAATCCTATGAGACTTTCCTTCCGGAGACCCATAAGACAGAGAGGACATTCCATTCTGGTGACTTGATTAGATCAAGTCCACAAACAGTGGTGTGGCGAATACTCATATTATAACTATGAGCTATATTAGCTTATATAACTATAAGCTAAATATTGACATTGGAAGGTTTTCAAGCGAAAACGATCGAGTTTCGTGTGAAATTCTGAGGCCCGCGGCCTTGAGCAGCTAATGTCCGAAGTAGACAGCTCAAAGTAGCGGCTTCCAAGCCAAGTCCTAGATCCGCTCCTCAGTGTCTGAAAAGGTCAACATTGGGTCTAAGTATCTGTGAGGAAACCAGAGTAAAATGGAATAACCAAAACTAAAGTGAAACCGATTCTCACATCTCGACTGTGCCTAGATCATTCAATTTCTTTAAGTTTTGCTTCCACTTACAATACCTGCATTTATCTCTAAAAGAAAATGCTGGTCCAATACACATGACTATTTTAATAAAAACCTATTTCAATAGCAAAATATCAAGTCATACCCCAATCCTGTGTACGTATTTCTGAGACTTCTAATTATACCTGACAACACAGAAACCGTGAAATTGCCATCACTGTCCGGTGACAATGACCTGAATTACAGCCAGTGTCCCCGGGAAAAAATGGCCAACTTCTAATGACCTTGCCTAGTCACCTTCATCTCTCTCTTCCCCCCCCTCTCTGTAGGTCTCTGGTTTTTTCTGCCCTTTACCACTGTGTATCATTTACTTCCTGTGTCTCTTTCTTGGCCCCCCATTCTGCCCCTGCCTCTGTATATTTCTTTGTGTTGCTCTATCCCTTTCTAACATTTCGTCCCGTCCCTTGATCTTGCTGCCTTTACTCTATCCATCTCTCTACATCTGTGCCTTCCCCTGCCTGTGCTCCCCACCTCCTGGCTGCCCCTCCCTCAAAGGTAGAAAGCCATTAAAGCTGCCCCACATGCTTTCTTCACACTGTCGCATTGCTAACGTTGACTCCTTGCCGCTCTCACTAGAAATAGCTTTTGCCTTTTGTTGCCAAATCAGAATCTTCTCAGCAGTGGAAATGTGGCTTATGAAAGCGAGTGCCTTGTAATTAAATAAATGGGTAATTTCAGTGTTTTTATTTTTATTTTTCTACCCAGGGATTTTCTTAGTAACCGGAAGGGACTGATAGCAGTACTTTAATTCCTATTGATTGAGACAAGAAAATAAGTTAGACTATATTTAGGTTTTATTTGGGTATTTGTGATAATTAATAAGAAAAGAAGGAAACATCTGTCCTAGAAATGGAGAAGATGAGAGGGAATAGGGCAAAAAAAAAAAAAAAATTGGCTGCATCAGTTAAGACTGCTGGGAGAAGCTAAGCCTGGCAAAAATCCTGGCTGAGTTACAGTTTGAAGAAGAGTTCAGGAAAATAAGAGTTTCATCAGATATATCAGAGGATAGAGTGGTCCTGAGGAGGCAGGCTATGGATAAATGAGACGGTGATGAAGTGTGACCATTATAAGCTAATGGACACCTTGAGGGGCGAGAGAGCCAAGGAGACAACACTGGCATTCCAAATCGGGATGGAGCAGCAGTCCAATGATGGGTCTCCCTGGGTGGGAAGGAAATTAGCCGGTGTATTCTGTGCACTGCTGACCATCATCCTCCCAGACCTCTGAGGCAGATGGGGGAACGGAGGGGCTGCACCTAAGGAAACAGCAATCAGAAGATGCAGAGCAAGCCTGAGGAGTCCCAGAGCAGGAGCCAAGGGATAGGGACCAGAGGGAGTGTCTAGAAACACTAAGAGGACAGAGGGATCTGCAATGACGAGCCCCGAGTCAACCTCCTGGCAGACAAGGTTGATAGCTCCTCTTTGTTTCCTCTCTCCCTCTTCTACTCCTCTCCCTTCCTCTCCTCTCTTCCTTCCTTCCTTCCTCTCCATTCCCTGTCCCCTCGTCCTCCCTTATCTTTCTCATTTCCAAACAAAAACAACTGAGTCCCTTGGTATACAGCATCTTTACAAAGAAAAAAAAATCACAGGCTCCTTGGACGGGCAGACATTTGTTCCTAGGATTAAGGTCTTAGGCAACCTCAAAACAGTTAAACCTCATGTGTGCATGATACCATTTTTCTTACTCAAAATACTTTTAAAATAGCTTTCACAATATCCCAGCGTCACTATGAGATGCTTGGGTAGATACTAATTTATCTCTTCTAAAGTTACATTATGTTAAAATGTGATGAACTAAGGGTGACTGGGAGGCAGGAGGGTAGGGATGGGGTGGCTGGGTTGTAGACACTTGGGAGGGTATGTGCTATGGTAAGTGCTGTGAAATGTGTAAGCCTGACGATTCACAGACATGTACCCTGGGGCAAATAATACATTATGTGTTAATAAAAATTAAAAAAAAAAAAGGGGGAAAAATGTGAGACAAATAATGCATTTTGGACTTACGACATTCTTTGATTATCCAGACTGCTTGTAAAACTAATTTTCTTAGCTTCTCCCATGAAGTATTTTTTGTTCTATATTTTATTCTATTCTTTTCAGCAGTGAAGTTTCTATCTAGCAAGATAGCTAAAAACCTCATACCTGGTGAAAAGTAAGGAGTTGACTTTGTTAAATATTTATCTTTCATACTTTTTTATTATATTTACTTTAGAGATGTCATAGCTAAATATTGACATTGGAATCAGAACTCCCAAGTTCAAGTTCAAGACCCACCAATTCTACTTGACGTATAATCATGGATGAGTCATATAATCTCTCTGGGTCTCAATTTCCAACACTGGGGGAAAAAAAGATTAAGAGACCTGTCTTACAGGGCTTCTGTGAGCATTAAATTAGACTAATGTCCAATTCTGTGTCTGGTATATAGTAAATGCTCAATAAATAGTGTCATTGTTGCTGCTGCTGTCATAGGATTCAGTGACAGCTTTATAACCTACTAGCATAACTATCAAACATATCATTGATTTTTGTGTGGGATTATGAGGAAATATTTTGTATCTCTCAGAATCTCCTTTCCTTGCAAGAGAAAGAAACCCAACTAAATAGCTTTTATTCATTCACTCAACAAACATTTATTGAGTATTTCCATTTATCAGGAACCATTTTAGGTGCTGAGGTTGTAGTAGTGAAATGACAAGATCCCAGGTTTTATGATGCTTACGTTCTACAGTAAAGAGACACAAAATATAAAGAATGAGTAAGGAGAGAATACCAAGATTGTGATAAGAAACTTAAATAACATAGTGTATACAGCATTCCAGAGGACTCAGAGATAACTCATATTTGGGGGATAGAGAAGACTTCTCTGAGGCATTCAGATGATGAAAAGGAACCAGTCGTGCAAACATTCTGTGTAGAAACGAGCAAATGCAAGGGCCCTGAGGCAGAGAACAAATCTGACAGTCTCAAGAAAAGAAGTCTTAATTAAGAAGATGAGTTGGAGGGATGAACAAGGGCCAGGTGATAAGTCTTGCAGAGCATGACAAGAAGTTTGGGTTTTATTAATTATTGTGGAAATAACTGAAGGATGTTATTTAAACGATGTTATTTAAATTCTAAAAAGAGTGCTCTGTGTGCTGTGTGGAGATGGAGAATATGTTTCAAGTGGTCAAGAGTAAAACCAAGGAAACCAATTGGGAGGCTATTGTCGCAGACCCGGCTGGTAAAAGAAGAGCTGGAAAGAAGTAGACAGGCAGGAAATTTATTTTAGAAGTAGAACCAGCGGGATTCTGTGGTAGACTGGATGTCAGAGGTGCAAGATAGAAAGAGATCAAGGGTGATGCTTAGTTTTCAGACCCAAACCATTGAAAAAGGCAATGATGGCACAATTAAGGAGATGGGGAGCCTAGGTGAGGGATGAGAGAAGGTGGGGTGGATTGTGTTTGATATGTCCAGTCAAGATGACTACCAGGCAAACATGAGGCTTTGTTGAATAGGCAGCCAGACATACGAGTGTAGGGGTCAGGGCTAAACCTACAAAGGGCACTGCCAGCATAAATGGTACTTAAAGCCATGGAACCTGATGAGATCACCAAGCGATGAGTATAGATAAATATGAGAAAATGGAGGGCACGTGTTGCATGGAGCACTGGGTGTGGTGCATGAACAATTAATCTTGTAACACTGAAAAAATAAAATAAACATATTTGGGGGAAAATAAATTAAAAAAAAAGAATAGCATATGGCACACAGTAGCCCTTCAATAAATATTTTTGAAGAAAAAAAAGGATGAGAAAATGGTTCAGGAATGAACCCTGGGGATGCCAAAATTTCAAGGTCAATTAGAAGAGGGGCGCCTGTCTGCTTTAGTCAGTAGAGTATGTGACTCTTGATCTCGGGGTCATGAGTTTAAGCCCCATGCTGGGTGTAGAAATTAATTAAAAATAAAAAAATTGTTGTTAAAAAAAAAGATCAATTAGAAGAGAAAGATTCAGGACTAAAAGGGTTTTCATCAGCTTGATCATCAAACTGGTTTTGGCAAGAGTGAACTGACCACAGGACAGTAGGACTCAAGGTCTACGATGCCAGATACCATCAGGTCTACATCCAGTTTTTGTTGCCACTCTGGCATTGCTCCCCCTCCCCTCAATCTTCCAACTCAGGCCATTTCTCTCTGTAGTCTTTATTACAGAATTTTTCTTTTTGAAGGAAACATAGCCACAAACAGCTCTGAATTCCATCTTCGCAGCACAAGAAAAAAGGGAAAATCTTCCTCCCAACTTCTTTCAAAATATCCTAAGAAAGACCACTCATTGGCCCGGTGAGGGTCACCAGCCCATGCTTTGAACCAATCCCAGGCCAGGAGGCCAGAGCTCTATCACTGACCAGCCCAGCCTGGTTCTGTGCTCCCTAGAGTCCCTGAAAAAAGTCTGGCCACTTTTCTTAAAAGAGAGTAGCCCATATGTGGTTACTGATGAAATCACTGAGCTTGGCAGCTTTTTCAATTTGGATCTGCTTCTTAATTGTAAACTTGATCAGTCTGCCTATATCTCCATATATAGTATGACATGATAGCCTGGGTTTCAGTGCCCCTGGTCTGATATCCTTAACCATGTTTAAATAAATAAAAGTGTTCTTATCTAAAGTTGAGATTGATGTACTCAACATTTATACTGGAAAGTAAAGTGGGTCATGAAAAAAAGAAAGGAAAAAAACAAAACAAAACAAACCCAGTGTATGAGGAACCTTCTACAGATGCCAAACCACTGGATTCTTGGGGTGATGTATTCATACAGAGGCCATGGCCAAGCTGGGCCTCTTGGTCCAGAGGCTCTTCTCTGTAGATAGGCATATCTCAGGGAGCATCAGAAGATTCTACACCTTCCTGCCGACCAAGGGTCCTCCCTCCTGTGATAGGCTGAGCTGAGGCCAGAGACAGTGGCCGGCTGCCCCTTACCAATTACTCAGGACTGACTACCTTGCAACACACTCTCTAATGACCTGACTCTAGTCTAGGCCTGTTCCAAATTTTGTTTTGATTCACTGTGTAGGGGGGAAAAAAAAAGGAAGAATTTCTTTCTAAGCCCACATACTTCAGGAGACTAAGAAAAAGTGACAACCCAAATTTACTAACCAACTATGATGATGGCAACAGCACCTTTCATAATGGTGACTTAGTTGGCCTATTTAAGATGCACATTTCCATTTCTCTTTACAGCTCCTACACAAGAGGGCAATTTCAGGGGACTCCAAAAGGCTATTCATGCAGTGCTCCTGAATGCTGTCTGTAATCTCTAGGAATCCTCAGGCTGGTTGTTGACATGGACCCTCTATGGAACCCCAAGAATACAACCAAAGGAAACTCACTGGACATCAGGGAAGATTGCTGACCATCCCCATTCCTTATACTCCAAATCTACTTGATCCATTCTGGAAATCTATGGGTTTTTCCCCTTTCTCCCTTTTATTCAGGAAGCTACATTATCTGCTTCAACAAGATCCCAGGGTCTGGGGCCCTGTGTTCAAAGCAAAACAAAACAAAAACACAAGACGAAATCCCTCCCTATGAAGAGGCTGAAGAAGGCAACATTAATAGGGACAATTAACTGGCCTTTCACTACGGCCTGACCACACAGGATGAGCCTAGAAGCTGGTTGGGGGTTTTTGTTTGTTTGGGTTTTTGATGCTCTTCCTTTAGCATATTGGGAGGTGTCACTTTTTATTTGTCCCTTAAAACAGTTGATCTGAGAAAGAAATCTTCATTTTTGTCTACTCGGTAGAATCAAAATGAAGACTAGGAACCAGCTCGGATTGGGGTCAGCAAGGCAATTACCAAGTGAGGGGCTCTGTGGCTCTTCCCTTTTCCTTCACAAAGAGTTGGATATTCATCGTGCCCTCGTAAGAGAATGCTCTTACCCCTGGGGGCCATGGCTTCCTGAACAAAGCCGTCAGCTGGTGAGAACCACAGACTTTGGCAAACTCCCACCTGTGAACCACAGTCTCCAGATGTGACAGGTCAGATCCGTGGATGCCGAAGGAATGCAAATACCAAATACCACAACAAGGCTGGGGAAAGAAAATAGTGAGACAATTTCCAAGCGCACCATGTGGCTAGAAGCAAGCAAGCTGATGGGCAGTGAGTGTCAGGGAGGTAACTCAGCAAATGGCCGGGCTACCTGGAGCACACTTGGGCTGGGATTCAGGTAGGACTCCAGCCTGGGCACTGGAGACCCACAGGGACGTGCCCTCTCCCTAGAGGTGCTAAGAGGGACATAGGGCATCAACAGGCCCCCACACTGAGGACACCAAGAAAGGCCAGGGTAGATGGAATTGCATCAGAGTGGACAGCCCTCAAATGGAAAGGGAATCTTGCTCCTGTAGTACCCTCCCCTCTCCCTGATCACACTCCGTGACCTTGGGAAAGTCACCATACCTCCCTAGGCGTCAGTTTCCTCATCTGTACACCGAGGGCAATAATCTCAACCTTGGAGCGCTGCTGGTAGAATTAAAGGATAACACGCTTAGCACACAGTATCTGCACATAGCAAACACTCGCAAAATAACAGCTATTATTAGCACAAAAATAAGTAGAAGCCCGTGTAATCAGAAACAAAAGACACAACCAAAGGACCGTGTTATCCAGATTAGCACTAAGAGAAAACTGATTTTTAATCCCACACAGTTGGGCTAGAGGGCCTTACATCCCTCCTGCCCCAGGCCAAGATGAGTCCCAGCACCCCAGAGCAGAACTGAGTCCAGAGGTGAGGACAGGGAGGCCCCCGCTAGGGATGAGGGGGGGGTGGCAGAGGCTGGGAGCCACGTGACACTTGACAGTAGCTTCGCTGGTTTTGAGTAGGGAACGAACGCGACATCATCTGGACAAGGGGTAAAATTCGCTCTCACTTTTTCCCCCAAGAGCATATCTAAAGAGAAAAATTACAGTTCAAAATGAGAACTTTCTAATAATGATAATCATCTTAAGTATGGAGGGGTGGCTTTGCGAAGGCACAAGCTCATCTTCCAGAAGAGGTCAAGCCATGGACATTCCTACAGGAGACACCCAGGTGAGAAGGTTGGACCAGCTGACCCACCACGCGCTATTGGCGGTGGAGACACTAAGGAATCGTGCTCTGTTGGGATTAGGACAGCTGCTGAGCAAAAAGCTGAGACATTACCAGTAAAGTTTCAGGAATTAAGTCTAGTCGGGTGCCTTCAGTCACCCTCGGGAGAACCACCTTTTCCAGGGGGTTAGTGGTGAAAGCGGTACTTCCGCAGAGCTGCTGGGCTTCCCAGTAACACTGTGTTGCTTCCGGTCTTTGCGAAAGATGGTGCGGTGGTGGTACTGGGAATGGGGGCAGGGGGAGGGGGAGAGGTGCCAAGAGAAGAGAAAATGAGGGGAAAAAACTCCCAGATGTACCATGCAACACGCAATTAGTTTGTACCGTGCTATTTCCATAAAGTAGACCTCACACTTGAGATCTGAAAGGTAATCATCTGAGATATCAGAGCCTGGTTATAAATAGCCAAGCTCCCGGGGCCAGGAAGGCTGCACCCTGGAGAGAAGGGCTGACGAGGAGGCCCCTTGCTGGGGTCCTGGGGGCCAGAGCCACCCTCCCTCCAACCCATCCTCCTGGACGCCGACTCCCAGGACCACGGGGCATCCGGGTAGCTATTCGCTCGATTCTAATTGCCACTCTCATCACAGGAAAGCCTCCTAGGGGAAGAAAAACAACACTAGACAAAGCTGCCGTATCCACCCAGCGGTTAGAATAAAAAAGGTGTAATCACAGTTCTGCCCAGGAGCTGCCCAGAGATTTGCCCTCTGGCCTCTCCCTCCTTGGGGAGCCTTTGTTTGGGTGTCTCTCCAGGTAGCTGCACCCAGCTTCCTCCCCCCAAATCAGACAGCTCAGCTCTCCACGGGCCCAGAAGGCCGGAGGAGGGACCAAGCCAGACTGGGTTTGCAAACAGACGCTTGAGAATCTCCAAACACACCCCTCTTGGAACAGACTCGTCATCGGATGGCATCTGGGAACCGGAGCTCAAGCCAAGGCTCCGGGCTCTGGGTCCTTTGCACCCGCTCGGTGGGCTCCCCGCCTGTGCGTGTGTGTGCGTGTGTGTGTGTGTGTGTGTGTGTGTGTGTGTGCATTTATGCGCGTGCCTGTGTGGGGTGGGGGCGGGGTGAGTAGATCCTCGTTCAGTCCCTGGGCTCCACTGATAATGCATCTCACACACACCTGAGCTGCAATTATTTGTCAAATGTTATCAATGTTGTGAAGAATAAAACACATTTTCAAGTATGGCTTTTTGTCATTACATGGTTTCTTGATGAACAGATAACTCAAAGAAAAACTACTTTGATGCGGGAGATTTCAAAGTATTTTTAGCATTCGAAAGGAGCAAAAACATTGGGAACTGCCGCTTCTTCGCTAAGTAAAAGTCCACACAAAGTCACTAGCGCCGGGCTGTTCTTATGCAGTTGGACCTTTCAGAAACGGGATTTAAAAATGAAACTTGCAACCTGCCGAATTAACAAATAAAACGTGCGAGGAGACCCTTACCTTTATCCTGCCTCTTGCTCTCTCCCTGACGCCTCTCTAACCCCAGCCCGCCCATGGCACGGGGCCAGGGACGCCTACCCAGTTCATGCTGGTCCACTCACCCTCTTCCCAAGCCTCAGGCCCGCACAGCTCCCTGGTGCAGCTCTAACTTCGGTTTTTCTGCTTCCTGTGAGCCCTGGGAGCCACCCAGTTAAGATCAGGTGGGGTTACAGCAAGAGGGAAATTGGACCCCATGCACCCCACCCTTTCGAGCACTGCAGGGGCCTTAATGGTTTGATGAGGGCTTGAAGCCATTCAGTTTCAGGGAAGCTGGCTTCGGTCCCCTTCATATGAATCCACCCTCTACAGGGGGGTATACTGCAGAATGTATGGGCTTTGGAGCAGAAAAATGTGCATGCCCTTGTAGACTTGGTCTATCATTACAGTAATTAACCTGAGACAAATCACTGAACCCTTGTTTACTCATCTATAAAACACACCCACTCCACAGGTTGGCATAGTAACATAAGGATTCCTTTTCCTATGTTCTTGTACCCAAATTTGAGGATTTTTGGGGGGGGGTACTCTAAAGTACTTTTTGAACAGAAAACACGGTCCTTACCCTAAAGAAATTTATAATGCAATTGGGTGAGTGGTCCAGGGTCAGCTCAGGGGTGTGCAAAACGTGTGGTCACGTAGGGCCCCATGCTCAGAAGGGTCCCGTGTTTTGTCCAATGCTCTGCTGTTGCTGTCTTGAAATTCTTAGTAACTCTTGAGCAAGGCACCCCTCATTTTGATTTTGCACTGGGTCCCCGTGACTGTGTATCTACTCCTGGATATAGGCCTGCACATCACATTTCAAGAACATGCATACGATTGCCTTGTCAGCTTGACCCAAGGGCAGTGGAATGCTATTCAAAATGCCACGTTCAAGAAGGCTTCCTGGAGTGTTCGAGGAGGCCACTAAGAGGATGTGACTGTCCGCTGACCCCAGCGCAGGCCCTGGGCGACTGGAGGCTCCTCAACCCTTTCTACTGTCCTGGGAATATCCATCCCACCCACTGTTCCCATATTAGAAACCCTTTCCAGGATGCCGTCTTGAGAGAGTAAGGCATGGGTGAGACCATCTGGACTGAATCCAGGACTGGACCCAGTTAAGGGCTTTGTATAAGCTTTGAAGACTCTGGCGGGTGGGTGCAAAGATCTTCTCTTGCAGGTGCTCCCGAGACGAGCATTGTATGTGAGTTTCTTGCTGAGTAGAACTGCCACCCACCAATCCGGAGGTCTTTGGTTTCTCCTTGCTCTCTGCAAATGGGGGCCGATTTAGAATTTCACCTGGGGGAGGCTCCCAAGATTGGGAACTGACATGGAGTTGATCACAACAGGAAGACAAGAAAGGAAAGGACTCAACAACAATCCCCCAAAACAAACACGTTTTGGGACTCTTCCAACCCAACAAAGAAAAGAGCGCTTCTGCTCTAGGGAGCCCTGGGTCCAGAGATATTCTGGGACCTCTGAGCAGGCGGGGCCTTTCTGTTTTCAGAGGCCAAGCTTTCCTGAAACTGCTGGAAATTGAGGCTCAGCGGAGTGGCCTCCACAGCTTCGTTCCAGCTCCGAAGCGTCTACAATACCTCCCTTTGCCTTTAACTTCTCTAAAATTGTCAAACTTGATGAAACACATATGTGATTCTGCTCCTTTCTACCTGACCCATCCACCTTGACCCCTGCCTTCCTACTCAGGCTGTTTCCATGCTTGGAAACTCAAGTCCTGCCTGTCCTCAGACCCTGGCTGTGCCACTTGTCAGTTATGCAACTTTGGGTAAGTTGTCACCTTCCTGTGCTGGTGTTTCCTGACTTGGGAACCGAGGACAAGAGTAGAGCCTCACCCTTACAACAGGTTATTGTGAGAATTAGAGAAGTTAATACATCTATAGGCATCAGAAGCATTCCCACCACGTGGTGAAAGCTCGCCAACGCTCATGATTATCCCACCTGCTCTCACCCCAAACTGTCATTGGCCCTGAGGTTCCCGCCCCTACTCCCATCATTTACTCCAGACCACCGGCTTCTCTCCTAAATTCTGCCACTGCCTGTGAACAAAGTCCCAATCTCTAATCTCACCCTCCCCTCTATGTCTGGCATCCTTGCTGGCATGCAGTAGGTGCTCAATATATGTTGAATGGGTCAATGAATGAATGAACAATGGATAAGGGTGACCAGTAGAGTGATGGAAAGAATGAATGAAGGATGAACGAGGGGAACCCGTGTGAGGAGTCCTACCATACAAATCTGACCACCTCTCTCTGCTGATCAAACTCCTCAGTGTTCAGGAGAAAACCTGAGCTCCCTAACTGAAGCCTTCTCGATCCAGCCTCTGTACAGTTCTTAAACTCCCCTTCTCACTGCTAGCCTCTGTCCCCCCTCCCACCCAGCTCCCACCTCCAGCCTTGCCCCCTCTGCTCACCCAGAACTGCTTTGTCTCCTATGGGTTTTTGCTCCCGTGCAGCTCCTTCTCTTTGCTCCCTGTTCCTGCATCCAGCCACCCCCACCTCCCGTGACCTAGCTCCCGAGTCCCGTGGTCTACAAGGCTATTATCAAGTGTCCCTGCCACACATGCCCAGAGCACGTGTGGACAAAACCCCACTTGTCCCTAGGCCCCTTTCCCTTGTCAGGCTCTGCCACCAGAATGGAAACCCTCAACAGAAAGATTGTGCCTTGTTCATTTTCCTATTTTCGGCCTCTATCACAGTTCTTGACATAGAATAGACACTTAGCAAATGATGACATATTTATCAAATCAGCGCTGCATTGTAATCCCTTTATTTCCATTTCTACCATCCCTCTAGACTGGGACCACATCTAGGGTAGGAGGCTCGGCTGCTTCTTCCTTACTTTACTCACTGTAACCCCGGTAACTAGTGCGGCCAGGCCCACAGTAGGCACGCAGTGTGTGGTTTTAAAAATAAACAAGTGACTCTCAGATTTTTAAATCCGCATCTATCAATCTACAAATATTTATTATGTGCCTTTCCCAGGCAAGATATCCTATTAGCATAAATTGTCAGACTAGACACAATGACAGGCGGGGAGAAAGGAAATCCAGGCTGAGAAAACAGCATGGAGACAGATGGGGAGCTATAAAAGAGCATGGGGAGTTTGGGGAATGGTGGGAAGGCAGTTAGGGTGGGTGGAGGGAGACATAAGATTGAGAAGAGATTTGGAGTCCATAAGCAATGGGGAGCTATTGCAAGTTCTTGAGGGCAGGAGAAACAACCTAGGTTTGGAAACAGATACCCCAGAAGAGAGAGAAGGGCCTACAGTGGCATGGGATTTGAGGCCAGGAGGCCAGGCAGAGACCTTGGTAGCAGTCACAGGCTGACCCTGTGGGAAGGGGAAGGAGAAGGATGGATGGGAAGGGACTCCAGAGGCTGTACCTTCAGGACTAGATGAGTGCTAAGGATGACAGGTCTGACGATGACTTGGGTCTTGTCTTGGAAACTTAGAGGATGGAGACATTGTCACTTCGGAGGAAAGCAGATTGGCATGGTGGCAGTTTGGGGGGCTGGTTAGGATGGGCTGTTGGGGACTGGGGACTGAGCTCACCCTTGGATGCACTCGGGCTGGGGGAGCAGCTTGTGGAGTGTTGTGGGGCAGACAGCTGGAATGCAGGCTCCGAGGGGGGCGCAGGGCGGGTGGAGCTGTAGAGAGCAGGGAAGTCTGGCCCCGACTTCTTACGTTTCAGGGAAGGAAGGCAATGGAGGATGCCAATGATAGAAGGGGACTAAGCAGGCACACGGAAGGCTCTCAGCCCTACCTCTCCAGGTAATGTTCACAAAATGTAATCGTTAGTGAACAGTGTTGGGAAACACCGAACTACCAAATCTGACATTTCCAAGCGGCAGGCAGGCAGGCAGACGAGGGGCTTCCCAAGACCCGGCTTCCTTGAAACCCTAATTGAAATGTGACATAGAAAGCCCTTCACCCCTCTGAGGAGTCAGGGGGCGAGGGGTGGGGAGCACCGAGGCCTGGGGGAGGAGAGGGAGTGGGGAGAACAGGAAAGGGGAGCGGGGTTGCAAAAAATTTTTCTTTTCCACCCAGTGCATAGGAGGTAAGAAAGCCAAGGGTTTCTGTCAATCGTGAGAGCTTCTACAGCCACAGAGATGTCAGCACAGGAGCAAAACTGCCATTTCCGCTTTAATTGGAGCCTCTCCGTGAAGGTTGGGGAAGGGATGCGCGAGGGGGTGGTGGAGAGAGGGAGAGAGGGACACAGTCAGCAGCTGAGAGATGGAGACACACCACAGGAGGAAAGAGACAGAGGGAGATCTTAGGTGCGAGGAAAACGCTTCAAACAGTCCTGCCTGACTCCTTGAAGCCCTTGCTCCCTGGTGCGGTTGCAGGCTCGGACGCTGGCCAGGGCCAGGAGACCACCAACGCAGCACTGCCGCCCCTCCCACGGCGCATGCGCACCTCTGCACCCAGGCGGGAAATGAGCAAGGGGAGGGGCCTGGAGCTGATTAATTTCTCTTCCTTCTTTATCATTTATTTAAAAAGTAAAAAAAAAATTATTTTTCATTTTTCTCCAGTGCCCTACTTGTCTAGCCCACAGTTCTTGATGCATCATGGCAAGCTCAGCCCATGGAAAGCCAGGGCAGATATATGTAATAAAGCCCTAATCCTCCCGCAGGCTCCCCAGCTTTGCAGGTCACCGACGTGGCGATGGGTCCAGGCTCTCCTGCCTCCACCCTGCCCAGGCCCCTTTCATAGCCCTGAGGTTTCCTGAGAAACTGAGAGGTGTCCCGGAGGCTGGGTCCAAAAGGAACAAGATAAATGAGGTAATCGTGTGTGTGTGTGCGCGCGCGTGTGCACACGCATGCACGCACACATGAGAGAGAGACAAAGATTCCAGATAAAAGTTATGTAAGAAATGCTAGAGAGAAGGGGAAAAGGAGACAAGAAATAAGTCACAGGAAAGGACACACGAAGGTAGCATGTGGGGGTATATAATATGTTTCCTGTGCCTTGCCTCTTCCTAAATATTCACAAATGCATAAAATAGAGTTTGAAAGGAGCTTTTAGAAATCTGCAAATTCAATTCCCACTTTACAGATGGAAACAGTGAGGCAGCTCAGGGAAGCACCTCACTCACAGTTACAGAACTTGCAGGGGAAGGTGAGGATTTGAACCTAGATCTCTTGACTTCCTCACCCATGCCTGCAGAGGCGGGCACAGGACTTCCGTGGCCTGACTGGTGGGTCCGGAATCATAACTATTGCTTAGTCCTGACCGTGTGCCAGGTGCTACCTCCACTTTTCATATGTCACTCCTTTTTCTCTTGGCAGCGACCATAAAAACCAGGTACTACTGTTATCCACATTTCAGGGGGAAATGTGTGGAGGAGGAAGCACAGACAGGTCACGTCAATTGTACAAGACTGCACAGCAGGGAAGTGGTAGGGTCGGGAATGCAAACCCAGGCCATCTGAGTCAAGCACTTATTTTTAACCACTCTGCTAAGCCATCTCTCAATAAAAAATTAAAAGGAAAGTGAACAAAGTCCATGTGATTATTCTCATCAAATAGGCGAGGATAGACCATTCTCTTTCCAGCAGGTCAAAGCTCCTGAGGTATGAAAGCAGAGAGAGCTCCTCACGGCTCCCCCGGCCCCTCCTCGTTCATTTGCCTCCCCCTAGACTCGAGGTCCTTACACGTTCATCGGCAAGGCTGTGTCTCCCTTCCCCCTTGTCGTGTTGATGAGCGAGGCTGCGTACAGGGTAAGAGTCATCCTCATGAACACATGGAGAAGCAGGACTGAGCCCCCATCCTGCAGCGGGTGCCGTGGTAGTCACTGGGGGTGGAAGTCCCAAGATGGACCGCGTAGAGACCCTGTCCTCAAAGGAGTCTCCTAGGGGAGCTAAGACGTGAACTCAAATAACCATACTAGGAGCTAAGGGCCGTGGGTAATCCCAAGAAATGCACTGAGGCAGCGCTAAGAGTTTAGGGGAATGAGAGATGACTTGGGGTTGCTGCACTGGGAAGGGTTTCATGAAGGAGGCAAGCATCAAGCTGGCCTCCAGGAGTCTACCCAGTTTGGCTGTGCCAGGCCAGGAGCATGCTGGAATGATGCTCTCGGTACAAGGAAGGCTAGTGCAAAGGCCCGGCATCAAAAACAGTAGAGAAAAATCTCAAGGGGCTTGCAGGGATGAGCAGAGCCTCCCCTGGAGGGGACAGCCGGCGCCACACAACACTAGCCACGTCCTCTCCGTCAGATGACCTTTCCACTCCAGGTGCTGTGCAGACGGGCTGACAGGAGGCACGCTTTGCTCACTGGGGCGGGGGTTCTATGGAGCGGGAGCCAAGGCTTCTCGTGGGTTCCCTCCTGTCAATTTCACAGCTGCCCTGAGCAGTAAGTACTCTCTCCATCTTCCCTCCCCAGATGCGGAGACAGGCACCAGAAAGGTTAAGCAGCTTTCCAAAGACACACAGCAAGGGAGGGGTGAGGCTGGGATGTGGCGTGGGCCCCGCTCTCCAGCCCACTGTGCTGTCGTGCTACCCCTGTGGTCTTTGGAAACCAGTTCCCAGAGAACAGGCACCCATAGAGGGGTTCGGTCTGGTCCTCACCCGGGAATAGGTTGCCCTGAAGTGATGGCAGTGAGAAAGGGCGGTGGACCGCCCACCACCAGCTTACAAAGCCTGGCATTCAGCACTTACTGCAGGAAGCTGGGAAGTGTGCACGTGCGTTAATAACGCTTTGTTCCCAAAGCTTTCTAGGTACTGCTGAGCGCTTACCCCAGCATTACAAACTCGCCTAAGGTGCAGATAATCGAGAGAGTTCTGGTTACACACGCATATGCATGGACCAGCAGCAAGACCTCGCCCAGCTCTAAACCCTGTGCAGCCCCTGGGAGCCCTACTGAGGACACCTGATAAAATGAGAGAGCCCACCATGGGGTCTCGGTCCCATCCGGCTCCCTCCCTCTCCCTCCCCTCTCCCTCTCCCTCCCCTCTCCACGCTCCCCTCTTCCTCTCTTCCTTCCCTTCTTTCCTCTGCCGCCTCCTTCTTATTGTTAGCTGCCCGCCAATCACTCAAAGGTCCCCACAGCGTTTCAAGGGAAACGTCCCCCTCCCAGAGCTCAGGACTGACTCCAGAACTGAGCTCAGAGGCCCCAGGCCCGAGGGCTGCTGATGGTCCCTGAGACGCGTCCGGCGTCTTGTCGCCTTAGAGACAAACAGAAGGCATTAGGTAGCCAAGGCTTTAAGCCTGAGGATAAAGGGGTCCTCGGCATTCTTCCAGGCCATCCGTGTCACGAGACTATGCCAGGGACGGGATCGAGGGCAGGAGGAGGCACAGAGCTGACTCATCCCAGCTCACAGCCATGTTCCTGCTAGGGAAACTTCATGTCTTGAGACCCAGCTGCTTCAGCCTGGCACCTGTGGCCGCGGGCTCCCTTCCCCCCTCGCTGCACCCAGCAGCAGCAGCCGTCAGAGGCAGTGGCGGCCACGGCACCTGCCCCCCACCCACTAGCCCTCCCCCCCACACCTGGGCACCTGCAGCCCTCGGCGCTAACTCCTTTCCAGCCCAGCCAGCCCTCCACCAGGGCCGCAGTTGATGAAATCTGGGAGCTATTTTGAAATTTCCTTTAAAAAAAAAAAAGTCCAAACTGATTAGTTGATAATTACATGTTGGAACATCTGCTCTGATTTGTTTTATTCTTTCTATTTTGGAAAATTGGAATACACTGAAGTTTTGCCTTCTGGAATTGCCGGCCTGGCTCTTGGAGTGTGAGCAGGCCTCCTGCTCCACCGCACCTGGCTCGGCCCACAGCCCAGCTCCCAGGGAAAAGCACAGCTCTCCCGCCCGAAATAGCCCGGCTTTGGCACCTCCCCACCCTAACCCCTGGCCCCCAAAGGGGGCTACAACCTCCCTCTCTGTTGTGACCTCTGGGAACCTCCCTGTGCTCCCCCTGCCTCGCAGGTTTGGAGGTCCATGAGGAGCACTGACCCAGGAGAGCCTGCAGCCAGATCGGGGTGTGTGGCGCAGCGAAGGTGTGGCCCCCTTCTAACCCGCCACCCTGCCCAGTGATCAGCCACTTGGCTGGTTTTCCTCTGAAAGTGCCTAGAAGCTTCCGTCTCCTAGGGAAGAGGGCAGGGCCCTCCCGCCCAGCAGGGATATTGAGATATTGAGAGGTTATTGAGATATTGAGAGGCTGGGGCTTGTTCAGGTTGGCTCATTACAGAGTACTGGCGTCGAAAGCCACGGCCAGCCCAAGCTCCAAGAGGCTGCCATTGTTGAGCGACTGCTCAGAGCCTGGAGGTTTTACTTCACAGAGACTCAGCAGGACTGAGGGCTGAGGACCTTGCGCCTCTTGTCATCTCTTCACCCAATTAGCATTTCTGGAATGTGCGTGCTGCACTCAGGGCTTGGTGTG
>CM053613.1:81488888-81528523 GCA_028646535.1 Procyon lotor | reverse complement strand
GCCATTCCCGCCTTTGTGCGGAGAACAAAAGCAGGGGAGACAGAGCGAAGCCAAGATGGAAAGCTCGGGAGGTTCTCGTGGTTGGCTACGTGCAAGACAACCAGGGTCCCCGGGGTGGGGGGGGGGGGAGGGGACGGGGGGAGGAGGGGCAACTCTGGAGACGAAGGTAAAATTGGCAAGGTCTGATGATGGCCCAGCTTGGGAGAAGGCCGCTCTCTGACCCTCCCTTCGGGGCTCAGAGGGCGTTTCCCAGGCTGGTTCTGCTGAGCACGATCGTCTACACAGAAGCAGAAACAGGCTTGTGCAGAAAGGTTATACCAGGGAACATTCATGCAGAGAGATGCAGGCCATACAGGAAGTTTAGAAGTCTGAAACTGGGGCCTGTGATCTCGGCTAGAGAAATTAATTTGGGAATCGGCCACAGAAAGATCACAGGGGTGCCCCTTGGTGTGAGGCACGTGTGGGAATGGTCCCACGAGGTGGCCCGTGAGAGCTTCCACAGTGAGTGGGGGAAAGATGAGAGTAAGAGTTTAGAGGAACTGATGTCCCCCTGGGGGAACACAGTGTGGAATGTGATGCCCTAAGTACCCAGGGAAGATGGAGGAGGGTTAGCGAAGGAGAGCAAGATGAAAGAGTGGTGGGATCAAAATCTGGTTAAGTAGCCAACGGGTGCAAAACCGAAGTCGAAGAGAGTGGTTTGAGTTTAGACCAGAAGGAGCAGCAAATTGGGTGAAACCCGAGAAAGGATACAGGAGCCTAAGAGAGCTGCCCAGACGTGGGTCAAAGACGAAACATTGGTTTTCATACTCTTCAATCATAGGACCTCGTGCAATTGGACCTGATAGACAGCTAACGAAAATGTGCATCAAACTGCCCGGATGCGAGCTGGTTTGGGCCAGAACCTGAGAGCTGGCTCCTCCTCATCCCCCCCTCCTCCAAAGCCACCCCCACCCCCTGAAACACAGAAAGATTGTGAACTCTTTGCCTGGGGTAAAGAACACTGGACTTCACGCGGTTCGTGGCGCACAGACTTGCCTGCCGCCGCAGGATGTCTTGGGATTACCAGCTCCAATTCTAACCACCGCCTGACGTGGCTTAGTGGCTTTCTCTCCTCTCTGGGCAGGGAAACGATGAGAGGGTGGGACAAAGTGATCTTGCGGGCCTCTTTCGGCACTCGCTTTCTATGGGAATGCAAAGGCCATAGAAACTGCTAAAGATAGGTCAGCGGTCCTGCTGGGCCTCTCTCTCCCCCCAGGCCATTTACCCTCTCCCCACCCTGCTTTCAAAGCTTTAGAAAACGCTCTCCACTTGTAAAGCACTGCCCTTAACACCTTATTACCTCTAACAATAGCATTTTTACCAGCCTGGTCATATTTTTGTCTTCCCTGCCCAATGACTATATTTTCCAAGAAAACAAGCTCCTTCAAAATGTGCTGCCCTCTGCCAAGCAGGGGAGTGCCCCATTATCTGTGGTGGGTGCCGGCATTTAGGAGGAAATGATTTTCTTTCATCTGTCCAAGTAAATCTTTCCCCAACACTTGTAAAGCTGATTGCTGCCAATTTCCAGCTGGAGAAACACAGCCATTAAGAGGGGGAGACATTAGTAACTGGAAAATACTTGTAACATTTAAAACGGAGGTTTTGCTTTTCCTTTTTTTTTTTTTTTCTTGCTCCAGATTGTGTATTTTTTTTTTAATTTTTTCAGGGTTCCATTAGCATTTCTGTTTGGGAGGAGGGAAGTGGGATGCAACTTATGTGAGTGTGTGAGTGTGTGCACGCGTGCATATTTCATACACCGTGTATTGTGCAGATATGTTTAGACAATCAATGTAAAACACACACGTATGTGTATGTAACATACCGGTAGATGTCTGTGCATCCGTGTTGTATGTGCAGCTTTTGCAAATGGGGAGAGAGGAGGAAAGAATGGGGCAGAGAGAAAGGGAGGAAGGGAGGAAGGATGAGAGGGAGGGAGTGGGAGAGAGAGAGAGACCTCCCTTTGAGCTCGTTTCTCTTCATCGCTGTCCAGACATGAAAGAAAGCAGGACAGAGCAATCCACACTCCCATCCTGGGCTTGGTGCTGATTCTCCGTATCGTATGCACCGGGCACTGACACTTTTACCTCTGGCAACTCAGGCATTGGAGAAGGGGAAAAAAGAAATAAAATAAAACACTTCCTCCAAAGAGTGTAGCCACGGGAATCGCAGGACTAAGAGCAAATAATGATTTCCTCTTCTGCTTTTTAAGTAAATACTGCTGCACAATGAGCTATTGGGCAGGACAGGTGCAAAATAATAGACTCTTTTTCTGGTCTCCCCAGTCCTCACGGGGCCACTGCTAACTGCATCAGCTACTCAATTTTCTTTTGTTATTTAAAGATGTGTTTGTGGATTCCTAGGGGGCGGGGGAGGAGGGGCGAGTCCTGTTCTAGCATCACCAAGAGGACTGCTTAATTTGTATTTTTGCTTTATTAATGGAAAGCTACCTGTCGGCCCCAGGATTTGTCTACCCGGGGAGGCTTTTAATGCATCTGTCCAATGCAATGGGACTTGGGAAAAAGAAACCACTCTAATCAGCAGACCGTGTCTTGCAGGGAGAGGTAGACCAGCAGCTGGAAACAGCTCAGGCTGGCAGAGAGGGACCTGGGCTCCCCCACTGAGATTCTAGGCAAGCCCCTGACCTCCCCAGGCCTCAGTTTCCTTTTCCACGGAAAGGGGAGGATAATGCCCATCCTATGTATTTCCAAGGGCTAATGGTGAGGTTACTTTAAACTCATGATAGCCTTGAAATATCATCGTGACTCAAGAGAGTGAAAAGGCGCAGTAATAAGAAAAAAAATGTAAGGGGTTATTCTTAATAATGTTTCTATTCAATTGAGTATAATTAATCCTTTCTCATTCCCTATTCTGAGGGCAGTTCATCCCTTCAGATAAAAGCAGACACAATCACAGGAGCTTCTGGCTGGAGAGGACCAGAGAGCTCATCTCCCACAGACCACCGCTTTTGGACTGGGTGACTCCGAAATGGATTCAGGTCTTGGCATCACACCCCCGCCCCCGACCCCGCCCAACAAGCATCTCTCATTATCAAAGGAAAAAAGTCTGCAGAGAAACCCGGACCCTCAAGCAAACATTACTGAAAATATTTCATTATCCTTGTTAATTGCAAGATATATAGATCACCTCCCATTTGCCCATCCCTTGTCCTCCCCGCAAACACAGAGCCATTTATCCAATCCGAGGTGGGAAACACAGAGCTGCTCCCTCCTCATCGGTGTCTAGGTTCCTCTCCTTGGTCTTTCATGTCAAATGAAAGGAACAATCCTCGGGGAGGCAAATGAGGTAGAGTTTCCGCAAATAGGGACTGCCTTCAAGTTTAAAAGGAATTTGAGAGTTGGCTATAAGTGCAGGGTTGTTTAAGTCATTTCTTACCGTTTATATAGCTCTGGCTATATAGGCGATTAGGCGAACATTTGGGGAGCTAGTAGAATTCAACGGTCTCTGATTTGCCTAGGGGAGTCTTGTCTCCTTAGAAGGCCAAACTCTGCGGGGACCGCCATCCTCACGGCCAACATGGGACCAGCCCCGCTGGCCCCCTAGGCGGGAAATGCTGCCACGTGAGGTCTGCCACAGATCTGGGCTGGGGAGATGCAGTGTGCCCAGCAGCCGAGGCCTACCTAGTCCCCGATTACCTTCCTCCAGTCCAGCCCTGGCCCAATGCCTCCTTTCACCACAGAAAAATCCCCAGGGAAAAAGATCTCATTGTATCTAGAAAGCTAAATTCACGCTTGTCATTTAGTACACTTCGTTCCGTGTTTTGTTTTTTTTTTCCCCCTTTTCTCTTTTCCCATCTCCTTCCTGCCTTCCCTGTGAATAATATATTAGCTCATTAGCATTCATTAAAAACTCTGTCTAATTTGGTTGAGCAAATTAGCAGAAACTATGGCTTTTAGTTCAAAGGCCAGGGACATCTGGATGAGAAAAAAAAAGGAACGGTTCAGGGACACGTGCATACCTTGGAGCACTACGAGTGGGGGTCAGGCCTGATGGGGGCCATGGTCAAGAACTCTGACCACCTAGAAGCAGCAGGACAGCAGGTAATGATGGAAAAGGAAGTTGCGGTGCATAAGTTAACCGTCTCGTGACAGACACAAATATGGGGGCTGAAGACAAAGAGTCTACCTCGAGATCTCGTGGATGGATCGATCTGACTTTTCCACCAGCCCCTGGAGCTACTAGCTACTAGAATTCAGTATATACGGACATTCAGATAACCCACTTTGGGGTCAGAGAGCTGGATTTTAGTTGTGCTTCTATAATGTTCTAGCTGCGTGACTTTGAGTTTGTTATTTAACCCCCAAGCCCTAGTTTCTTCGTCTGAGAAATGGAGAGAACCACAGTACCTGCCCGGTAGGTTAGTCTGGTAACACAGAAACGCAAAGATACGGAAACTTGGGAAAGTACTGGTACATAAGTGGTCAGCAAATGTTTAGCAACGACTTAGTCATTTAGGGCTATTGTAACAGAATACCATAGACTGAGTGGCTTACATAGCAGAAATTCATTTCTCACAGTTCTGGAGGCCTGGGAGTCGGAGATCAGCGTAGGGTGGTCAGGCTCCAGAAAGGGCCCACTTGGTGGTTTGCAGACAGCTCGGCGCTCTTCCTGCCGAGATGGGAAAGAGAGGAAGTAAGATCTCCACTGCCTCTCCTTTTAAGACACTAATCTACGATGACAACTCCACTCTTATCACCTAATCGCCTCTCGAAGGCCCACCTCCAAGTAGCATCGCACTGGGGATCAGGCTTCAGTGTGTGCATGTTAGGGAGACACAAACATTCAGTCCACAGCGGGTATGGTTATCATCTATCTCCTACCCCTCCCCATCTTTTAGAGTCTCTGCTTCCCGGCATACTGTTGAAGGTATATTTTAATGGACTCCTCCATCCAGCCTGCTCCTCCAAACTCAGCTTTTGATATCAACTGCATCTCTGACAAAGATCTTTAAAGGATGCCATTAGCATCAAGAAAGAGCTGAACGTCCCATTAGAAATATGGGTAAAAGACACAGCAGCTAATTAACAAAAGAAGATACCTAAATGTTCCCCCAAATTATAATTTTATATTATATATAAAAATATATATTTTAAATATAAATACGATATATATGATATATATGATTATGATTTTCTTTATATATAATTTCTAGATAATTTCTAGATCTAAAATTTCTCATTTTAAGTATAATATAAATATAAAATATATTTCACATATATTTGTATATAAATAAAAAATAAATATAAATTTAAAATAAATTTAATTAAATATAAATAAAAATATAAAAATATATTTATATATTTAAAATATATATTTATATATAATATAAAGTATATTTAAAATATATATTTCAAATATATATAATATATATTATATATATTTGAAATATAAGTATATATTTATTTATATATAAAATATATATTATTTATTATTTATATATTATATAATAGTATTTATTAATATATATTATTATATATTAATAACATATATTATATATTAATTATTATTTATTATATATTATATATACTAATATATAATAAATATATTTTATTATTATATATTATTTATTATTTATATATATTATTTATTATTTTATCATATATATTATATATTATTAATTATATATTATTTATTATTTATATATATTATTTATATTTTATATAAATTATATTATATAAAATATATATTATTTATTATTTATAAATATAATTTATAATATTCTAAATTCTATTTAAATATTTTAATATTTTAATGTTATATTTAATATTATTTTAATATTAATATTTTAAAACAATTCTTCATTTAAAAACATTAATTTTAATATTTTAATATTATATTTAATGTTAATATTTTAATATTATGTTTAAATTTTAAATATAATTTATAATAAAATATATGAATAAATATATGTAAATATATGTTAAATATATATATTTAAATACATTTTATATTTAAATATATTTTAAGAATTATTTATATTTAAAATATACATTATACATTTATAATATATAAATATATTTCCTTGCTAGTGATAAAAGTGCAAATAAAAACAATTAAATTACAGTCTTTATCTTCGAAAATGGAAAGAATTTAAAATAGGAGTGTTGTCAAGGGTGTAGAGGGGCAAGACAGTCAGATGCTGTTGATGGAAGTATCAATTGATGGAACCTTCTGAGAGAGCAATATTACTCTAATAGAGCCATAGCCTGCCCTTTGTACTGAATAGACTTATTAAAGGAACAAACAGGAAAACCCAGAAAGAGAGTCAAATCCACCTAAGAATTTAGTGTATTAGGAAGATGACATTTCAAATTAATCGAGTCAAGATGGATTATCGGTGAATCTGGTTGAGGACAACTGGGTAGCCATCTGAAAAAATAGTAAGTGAGCGTTCTACCTCACCTCTTACGCCAAAATAAATTCCAGGTGGATCAAATAAAAATGTGAAAAAGGAATCCATACAAGCAGTGTGAGGATACACGAGAGCCATCATTTATAATCTCAGAGTGAGCAAGGCCTTGGAACTAAGTTGTCTCAAATATAAACATATGATTTATTAGGTAACAGAAGACGAGAAAAATATTATTGTGTGACAGCCAGCCCCTATTTGTGGTAACTGTCTGTAACATTTCTGTAAGCGGGCTCATCTGCCAACTTTGAATCTGCAAAAAAAGAAACTTCAAATGGCTGCTTTGATTCCATCACATATTTTGAAATGCGTCCCACATAGAAATATGGCCATGGTGTCCTCAGATTATGACCCAAAGGTGCCAAATATGGATTAGACACTGGATGTGAAGAAGCTTTCTGGATTTTCTGGCTCCCAATATGTTGGGGAGTGCCAAGCATTAACCTGAAAAAAAAATTTTTTTTCTAAACACTTTCCACGGTTCCTTACCTGGAACTGCTTTTTAAATGTTTTTTTGAAGGTTAATATTGGGAATATATCGAATATAATGAAAGAACCACCAGTATAGTGGAGGGCAACATCCTATAAATTCAAATGCATTTTTTTTTCTGGAGCAAACATATGAATATTCACACTAAATGAGACAGATAAAACCTCACATTAAAACCAGGTCAAGTTTTTCCACCAAATGAGTTTTGGCATGAAATATGTGAGAACTCTTTTTGTTTTCAGAGTGCTGTAGATAAGACCTGAGGGCCTACATAAAGAGTGTTTACAAATCAATAAAGAAAAACCAACAACCCTTCGGAAGATAGACAGTGGAATAAACGGAGAGTTCACAGAAAGGGAAAAACAAATGGGTTTTAGATGAACAAAAAGGTTATCAACCTCAGTCCTAATAAGAGAAATGCAGAATAGAGCTACAAGGTGCCATCTTTTATGTATCAAATGGAAACACCGGCAGTTTGGTCAGACATCGCTGTTGAGAGCATCAGGACACAGGCTTTTATATGCTGCTGGGAGGCACATGTTTTAGTACAACTTCTAAAGAGAGCTATTTAACAAGATCAATAAAAGTTAAATGCAATATACAATTCCACATCTAGGAATTTATTCTAGATGTGCCTGGTAATAGGACACTGATTATAATACTTTCTCTCTCTCTATATATATATATAGTATATAGACATATTGTACAATAGTATAAAAGAATGTGAAAAATCTTTTTTTTTATTTCTTTAAAAGATTCATTTATTTTAGAGAGAGACAGCACACAAGTGGGACGGGTAGAGGGAGAGGGAGAGAGAGAAACTTAGGCAAATTGCCACTGTGGGCAGAGCCCAACACGGGGCTCACTCTCAGGACCCTGAGATCACCATCTGAGCGGAAACCGAGAGTTGGATGCTTAACCGACTGAGCCACCCAGGCACCCTGACAAATCTTTTTTTTCTTTCTTTTAAAGATGTTATTTATTTATGCAACAGAGACAGTGCGAGCGTGCACGAGCAGGGGGAGGAGCAGAGGGAGAGGGAGAAGTAGGCTCCCCGCTGAGCAGGGAGCCTGATGAGGGGCTCGAACCCAGGACCCTGGGATCATGACCTGAACCAAAGGCAGAAACTTAACTGACTGAGCCACCAGGTGCCCTGACAATTCTTTATATGCTAATATAAAATAATACGCAAGATACACTGTTAAGGGAAAAAAACCATCAGAAGATGCAGTAAATTGTGTGCGTGTGTCCAAAATACTATAAACTATTTCTGTATCGGAGACCGTGTCTGATTAATTTCTCATCACTTCTCCCTAGTAGCTTTCACATTACTATGCATATAATAGATGCTTAATAAATATGGAGTAAGTGAAAGTCTTTACACACTAAAACCACTCAGTGATTATTTTATTTTTCATTGACTCTTGGCTTAGACGGGCTAGAAGCCTGCTGCAATCCCAAGAAGCCGTCGGGTTTTCCGTCCAGATGACCTACACCAGGCAGAGCTTACCTTTTTTGTGTGTTAAACTCAGAGACGGCAAGATAGAGGCCAGACCTCTGAAACTCACTTCTGTCCCTCCCACCATTTGAGCCCTAGCTGAGCTGCTTTTCCCAGAGCACAGCAGGAAGCTGAGCACCGCAGGGACACCCAGCAGCCCAGGCAGGCTCAGGAGTTATCCACTGTAATGCACGTATTTGCCTCCAGGCTTCGAGATTGCACAGATGGTGTGACGACCCACCCACTGCTCAGGACCCCCTTGACCCACCACAGTCTGCCTTCCACCCTCATGAGCTTCCTCTCTCTCCCACCACAGCAGACTGTGTAATGATGACATTCCACGGAATGAGGTCGGTTTCCCCTCATCGTATTGTCTTGACCATGGCATCAGTCAAAATCTTAGGCATCCCCAGAGCGTAAAGCTTGAGACACTGTGATCCCTCAGGAGCCTAGGGGCTCCTTGTTCATCAGTGATGTACCTGCTGGTGTCAACTCTCAGGGCTGGACCACGGAAAGGCCACACGGAGCACGGATGTGGATTTACAAGTCCAATGCTCCCCCCGCTCTCGAGGGCACTGGAAGCAAGACATACCATGCAAACCAGAGAATGACAAAGAGGCCCAGGTTTCCGGCCCTCTCTCAATCTCTCCCCCGACCAACGCAGAAGATCAGAGATTTTTCAGCGTCCCTGCAAAGAGCTGCTCGTCCTGCTCCAATGCTCTTGCTTTGGCAGCTTCCCAGAGGGCTCGTGCCAAGGCCGCGGGCTATCTGGGGAGAACACCCAGCTGGCCACCCCGAGGAACGCCACTTCAGAGACACGGCCGGGCCCAGCCAGGCAAGAGCAGCTGTTGCTACAAGACTTCGGGGAGCGGAGGCCGGCTCGCGCTCTGTGTCAGCGTGCCCCGCACGGCATCTGCAGCCCGCAAAAAGCAAATGCGTGATGCAGAACGGCACGTTCCTGCTCTCTACCTCCTTCATTGTTCTCGCAGGATGTGTAAAATAGACGGCTTGTCCACGCTCTCTGCCTACAGTCATGTCCTCAAACCCTGCTGTCTAGGGCATGCTTGGCCGGTACCACGGCAACTTCGGAGAGGCACCGCGAGGCAGACCACAATGGCGCTCGAGCAGGGCAGCAGAGAATCGTGTGGTTGGTGTTCAGCTAATTGGTTTTCCAGGCCTGTTTTTTTTTTTTTTTTTTTTTTTTGCCCCACATTCTCAGATCCCAGAACAAAAGGCCCTGGAGTGAAGGGTGAGGCTGCGTGAGGAGGTTCTGGGGCTGCTGGAACACCGGGTCTGCCCTAGCTTGACCTAGGCACCAGGCACCCCTCACCCAGCCCCCACTCCCTTGCGGCTCCCCCAAGAGCTTCTTTCCAAAGCTCCCAGGGCTCAATCGAAAGCAGCAGGCGAAAAGTCAAATACTTCATTAAAAGCAGCAAGAGACTCCATTGTAAACCCATGGCTCTCGCCCATCAAAGATCAGACACTGGGATCCAAATCGGTTCTGGTTTCAATCAGAGATCAGATACTTAAGAGGCAGCTTGTGGTGTGTATCTTTTCAATGTGCTGCAGAAAGCCCCTGTTTCTCCTGTTTTTACCTTATTTTTATACCCTATAGAGTCCCTCAAGAACCGTTGCTCATAATACACACACACACACACACACACACACACACACACACAGACACTCATTATGCTGAGATAGGGAGAAGCGGGGAAACACTTCAAAAGGTAAGCGTAGGCTTGAGTTTCAGGTTTATTGAATTCCCAGAAATGCTGTTTCTCCTCCTGAGAAAGGTTAGTGTTTGGAAACAACTTTAATCTGGCCAAAGAAAAGGGAAAGAGGGAGGAAAAGACACAGGGAGAGGGAGCGCTGGCAGAGAGAAGAGATCGAGAAAAAGAGAGAGGGAATTGTTAATTTCAATTGATTTTCTGATAAGGTTTCATATCCTGAAGTGTGCTTCAAATCTGAGAAGTGACATCTGCTGAGATCGCCCGTCAGTGTCTGAATTCTCCTGAATGTAATTAGATCTGAGACAAGATAGAAGACTCAGTACGGTGGCCCTTAGGGAGGAAATGGTCTTTGAAAAGAATTATGTTAATCAGACTAGCCTTCTTCTTGCATCTGTTCTGCTGTTATTCTGGGTAAAATTAATAGGTCTAAGGAAGGATCTGATCATAATGACAATCTGGTCTTCACAGCAGGAGGTTTTATAAAGGAGTTGAACTGTACCTTGTTGAGAACACTTAAAGTAATTAGTTACAGGGCTACTCACTTTCTTTCCTTTTTAATAATAATAATGGTTATTAATGTTTACAAATTAAAGAGTCTTACTCCAGATGAAAGGAGTTGGGGATCGCAGACTCCAGAGTGGACGCTCTGCGCCTTTACGCCGAGGGCCGGGGTGATGACTCGGCAACACCCTCCTCCCCCTGCCAGATTGGCCTCCCCCTCCGTCCTCCCCCCTTCCTCCCCACCCTCCTTGCTCCCCAGGGCACAGCCAGGAGCAGAGTGCCCAGAGCCCACCCACAGAGGTGGTGGGAACCCACAGAGCTCAGGGGTGGGGACCTACACTCCTGACCTGTCTGCCCCGCAGCACAGAGGAGGTGCTCAGTAAATATTTGCAGACAGGCTGGGAGCCAGGAAGGAAGGGGGGATGGAAGAGAGTTGGAAGGAAGAAAGCTAAAGAGAGAAGGAAGAGAGAGGAAAGACAGGAGAAACAGAACAATGGGAAGAAGAGACGAGACAGAAAAAGAAGGAAGAAGAACAGAAGGGAAGACACTAGAAGTAAATAAGAAAGAAGAGAGAAAGAAGGAAAGAACGGCAGCACTTTCATCCATTTCATTGCTTACTGCAAATTATCACTTCAAAGACAGGGAGCGTGGGTGCGGTAATCTGCGTTCTGGTCTCTGTTAGTCCCTAAGCCAAGGCAGGCGCACTGCAGCCACGGGGCACAATCCTGCCCACCGCCTTCTTTTAAACATCAGTGTTTGGGGCCCGTACATTTACATACCGCCTGGAGCTGCTTTCCCAGTGCACCTGCAGGTCCGAGGGGCTGTAACAGAGAGCGTATGGCCCCCAGAGCCAGAAAATGGACTGAGAGAAAAGGTTGGCCAGGCTCTGCCATCAATCTTGAGAGCATGCGTCCTGATTGATGTGATTTTCAGACACGCTGAGTGGGACCGACTTGCCCAGCATAGAACTCCCCACCTGTGCGATGTTTGGAGACCCTGAAGCCAAGACCTCTTAGGGGGGGAGGATGAGCTTCTAACCTTCCGTCTTCCCAACCTGACAATAGTTTCTAAGTGAATGGGATGTGCTGTGTGTGCCCCAGGGCGCCGTCGGGCTCAGGAAGCAAAGACCTGCTCTGTCTCCTCACCAACCGCCATCACCGAGCTTAATCCACGGCTACAACCAACAAGACAGTCTGATGCAAGAGCGAACTCTGGAAGGAGAAGTTGAAGGTCGCTCTCCCATTTATGGACTGTGTCACCTGATCACTTAACTTACCTCAGTCCATTCTTCTCACTTGTAAGATGGAGATGGAAATAACATGGCATTACAGTCTTGATGGGTTAGATGAGCAAAGTGCGTCAAAGGGCCTTGAAAACCACGTCATTCTTACGCAAACGGCTATGACGTAAAATTATGTAATGGCGCCATAGGCCTGCATAGGCCGGTGTTTCTGTGTGTGGGAGCAAGTGTTCTCCTGAGCTCTGGCTCCAGCGCAGGATCATGGGCTTAAAGGCATTTTTGGGGAAGCTGGACGTGTCAAGGCAATCAAACTTCAAAACTATAATAACACTCATCCCAACACCCAGCGGCATAAAACAACAAGAGTTAATTTCTTGCTTGTGCATCTGCCGGTCAGCTGGAGCTCAGCTGATCTAGAGCGGGCTCAGCCAGCTTTGGCTCTAATTTGCTGGTCTGATACGGGGAGGATGTATCTCTCATCCTCTTTGGACCAGCAACTTCCTAAGGCATTTTCTTCCCACGGTGATAGGAACACAGAAGCCCCCGCCTCTGCGGGCCGCACATCTGTGAACACGCCATTGACCCCAGCAAGAAGCAGGAAAGCAGACTCTTCTCACCAGGAGGCCAAGGCAAGTCAACCTTGGCCAAGACCAACATCGGCAGGCTGGGGGAGCATACTCCCCTCCTCCGCTGCAGTCTGCTGGAGGGAGGGAGTCCCTGTTGACAAATAAGCTATTGAAGAAGCCAAAATAGGAGCTAAGCACTGTCCAGTGTCACCCCATGCTACTGGATCCAGGTGTTTAAGTACATTTATCTTATTTTGATGTTTGTTAGCGGGCATCCACTGGTCAATTCGCTGAACACTTTACCCCTGACCTTGCTTGTGAGTTTCTTCACAGCCAGGCACAGTGGACTGTCAAGTAAGGAAATCCGCATGACTTCTTCAATAGCCCAAACTCACTGATGGAAATTTATAAAGAATGTGCACTATTTAAGAAAAAAAAATGGGGTCCTTTGGAAAACGTACATATAATAAATGCTCAAGATGACTGGATATACTGGTAACAAGGAAGTAAAAGGAGCCAGGACCAAAATTAGACTCCAGCAAGAGAGTTGAGGTCACCTTAACTAAGAATGACAGCCAGGGGCAAGGGGTCCCAGTTAATTACACCTTCATTTAAAACCAGTCTCTGTCATGTGTCAACCTCGCTGTCACTGTCGTCTAGAGCTGTAGGGAATGCTGGAGCACCCTGGGGCAGGGAAGGGGTAAAGGCGGCTTTGCTGTGTTTCTCTTTCTCCTTCTGCCTTCCTCCCACTCCACAACAGGTAAGGATAAGGTTACCATAGGATCAACGGGTTCATAAATATGCAGAAGAAAGACAAATCAACCCGAAACCCCCCAAAATAATTAAAATATAAATAGACTTGTTTGTTTCAAGGATTTGCAATGAATGCTTGACTCAGTCTGAAGATTAATCAGTGATGGGTAATTATACTTTCACACACACACATACCCAGACACACAAAAAAGATATCCCTGGTCCTTTCTGAGCAACACGAATGCAAAAACTGTCAGTTTTCTGGTTCAAGCAGAGGTAAAGCCACTGGAAGCTCCTTGCTGAGATTGAGAGTTGATTTCACACCTGTTGCTGAGCCACCCACACAGCAACAGGCCATGGGTGGCATGGGTGGGGGTTGCTGACGTCCATGAGCACCTCCTTTCCCTTCTACTTGCCACCCTCCCTCCTTTTCTTTCCCTCCCCACTTTTCTCTCTTCCTTCCTCTCTCCTTCCCTGCCCCTCTCCTCCCCTCATTTCTCCTGCAGCGTTTTCTCCTTGAAATTGGACTTTCTTCCTGCCAAAAGAGATAAGCAATTTATCAACCCATAGACATTTATGAAGGTTTTATCATTGTGCCAAGCCCTGCAATTGCCAGCAAGTGAAGAAACCCAAGCTCTGTCCTATAGGGACTCATAGTACTTCAGCAGTTGGGCATAATTTTGTCCCTCCAGGAGACATCTGCCAATGTCCAGGGACATCTTTGCTTTTCGTGGCTTGGGGTGGTGCTCCTGGAATTAGTGGGTAGAGGTTAGACTCACTAATAAACAGCCTACAAGACACAGGAGAGATTCCCCCACCACCCTCCAATTACAGAATTATCTGGCTTTAATGTCAATAGTGCTGAGGCTGAGAAACTTTGGTCTAGAAGGCAAAAGAAGATACAGACCCATTAGAAAGTGACTCACTTCCAGGCTCTGTGGAATAAGGGCCAGCTATATATATACTATGGCTCTTGGGGTCAGGTAAATTTCAGGTCATGTTTCTCTTCCTGGTCTATGGCTCTTTCCAGTTCTATAGGTCCAGATTTGCTGCCACCTTTGAGATTCTTGATCCTAACTGTACTCTCAGGAATGAAGTCCCTCTCCCCTAATATATCATTCTTCAAGCCATCTTGATAGTTCACTATTTGGCCATCCGGCCATCCATCTGCTCATCCATGCATCTGTCCATCCATCCGTCCATCCATCCATCCATCCATCCATGCATCCCATCAACTGTATTCATTTTGCACTATTAGAGTCAGTCAAACTCTACTAAGCACAGCTCACTCCAAGATAAGATTACTTGGGAGGGAAAAAAAATCCACATGTAGTATACAAATTGGAAGAGAACATGAGCTAAGCATTATGTGAGAGTCAGTGGTAAGACAGGGGGCTCCTTAAGGATCTCATCACTGAGCATAGGATCTCACTGCTTCCCTATCTGTTTGGTTAATGTCCCTGAGCAGTGTGCCAATTTCCTCCTCCTGTTGGTGCCTCTAATGCCCCATCTTTTAAGTGAAAGTCCTACTCCGACTCCACAGGTATTGTTCTACAAAATATACAAGCAGGTTCTCCACTGAGCTATGCTGGGGGAAGAAGAGGGAAAGAGGGAAATGAAGGTTAGAGCAGCGGCACCCTCTCTATGCTCTACACTGGCTTTATAACCTATGGCGAGTTTTACAAACTTGCTGTGCCTTAGTTTCCTTACTTGTATAATGAGAATAATAATGGCCTTCTAGTAAAAGAGTCGCAGTGAGGATTGACTGAGCCCATACATGAAAAGCACTAAGAACAGTGCCTGGCATATAGTAAGAGCTCCATAAATATTAAGCATCCTCATCAGCTGTCATCACTACTGAGAGAGTCGTCACTAGGGTAGGGGTTGTGAAAAATTTGAGTCTGGCAGGGAACAGTGGAATCCTATACTGAGCAATGAGACCCCTGTGAAGCACCCTCTTTTACCACTGACTGTTGTGTTAAACCACGGTGTCTCGGCCTCGGCATTGTTGCTATTTAGAGTCAGATCTTGCTTTGTTCTGGGGGGCTGTCCTGGGCAGGCCAGGATACCCGGCAGCATCCTTGGCCTTGACTCATGATGTGCAATAACACCCTCCCCCCAACTGTGACAACTGATGTCTCCAGACATTGCCAAGGGTGCCCTGGGGAGAAATGCCCCCCCCTGGTTAAGAACCACTGTCTTAAATGCTACTGATAAAAAAATAATTAATGATAGTAATAACAATCACGTGTGAAGATTCCCCTTTGCATCAGATGCCATTTCCCTTTCAACAGGACCCAAAAACATCTTACATGTGCTGCACATAAATGCAGATGCTTTGGAAATAGTTTCATGCTGCCGAGTTTGAAACACTTTCCTATGGAACGGTCTGGTTGGGTCCTCCCAGGCCTTACGTAAGCCTCCAGTTCCACAGACTTGCCACAAGGTGACTGGGTAACAAACGTTCAAAAGAATAAGTTTCCTTCCAAGTAGAGATAACTGAGAATCTGGAGAAGAATGCATATATTCCACCCAATTATGATGTTAATATAAACATGACTTCAGAAAGATAACAATATAAATATGTATTAATCAGTAATCACTTACATATCTCTATCAGACTTGCAGCACACGGCCTTGGCTTGAGGCCTCGCTCTGGCATTTACTGCTGAAGTGACTTTTGGCAGGTTCCTTATGCTAAGTCTTGGTTACCTCTTCTATAAAACAGAGCTAACTATCACACCCGTCTTGTGAAGAGGAAGTAAGAGAATGTGTAAGAACTCAGGAACATGTGCGGCGGTGAGAAAGTATTCCACCCAGGTAGCCATCATTGTGGTTGAAAAGGGAAAGATGGTGAGCCAAGCATTTTTAACTAAAAATAACACATAGGCAGAGGCTGGTGCTTTTTTCTATTTTCAACCAGTTTTAAGTATTTACTAAAATTTGGGGTCCCCAACTGTATTGGGTTATATAGTGTCCTCCAACATCCATGTCCACTTGGAACTTCAGAATATGGCCTTATTTAGAAACAGGGTGGGGGGTTTTTGTTGTTTGGTTGGTTTTGTTTAGTGGATGAGATCATATTGGGGGCACCTCGGTGGCTCAGCGGGTTAAGTGTCTGCCTTCAGCTCAGGTCCTGGGATTGAGCTCTGCCTTGGGCTTCCTCCTCAGCAGGGAGATTTCCTCTCCCTCTCTTTCTGTGTGCTCTCTTCCTCTCTCAAATAAAAAATGAAATCTTAAAAAAAAAAAAAAAAAAGATGAGATCATATTGGATCAAGGCGAGGCTTGTGTCCAATAACTGGTGTCTTACAGGAAGCCATGTTGAAGAGATAGACACATACAGAGGGACAACTGACATGTGGAGGTGAGCACAGATTGAGTGATACCACTATACACCAAAGGCACCAAGGATTTCTGGTCACCACCAGAAGCTAGACGAGGCAAAAGAAGATTTCTTCCCTAGAGCCCTCAGAGGGAACACGGCCCTGCTAGCACCTTTATTTCAGACGTCTGGCCTCCAGACCTGTGAGATAATAAATTTCTGTCATTTTCAGCTGTGCAGTTTGTAATACTTTGTTATGGCAGCCTTAGGATATAAATACACCAATTTGCTCTGTCTCTTAGGCTCTACTTGGGTGGGTGGTGCTGTTTCTTGACTTGTGCAAAAATAGGTTTTCCTATAGGTGTTTTAAAGCTATCTGTTTATTCCCATCAAAGCCAACATTACTCTTAACTCCATTCTGTGAATGACTTTAGTTCTGTTCATGAGTATACTCCAAGCAAGGCCTGGTATTTCCTCCTGGGCAGAGCAACTTTGTTGACTCACAGATTCTCATCCATTCCCTCCCTATTCCATCATATTTCCTTATTTCAAACTGCCCCTCAGGATCATGTTCTTCTCAACTTCCAACTGAAATCAAAGTCTGGCTTAATTAACCTTGGCAACCCTACTACTAATACAAGTCTCACTTAATTACCTTCTACTTGTCTTTATCCTGATCAATGGGTCTAATAGCTCTATAAGTAGATGTTACCATTTTTCCACTGAACCTAAAATAAAATAAAGACTCCTGAGTTTAGAAGAAACCATAAAGGACATCTCTTTGCTTCCCTCCTATTCAATGCGTGTATTTTTTTCTACAATATTCTTATCAAGCAAACATCTAGACATTGCTTTAAAACCTCCAGTGATGGGAAATTCATTGCTTCTTACGACTGTCCTTTTTATATCTTTAGACACATCTAGATTTAGGAAGGTCTTTACACAGATTTAAAATCTGTCATTCCATTCACTGTTGGACCAGAGTTTGCGGACCAGCCAAAATAGCTTTACTGAGGAAGAACTGATGAGAAATTGGAAAGCATGGTCTGTGGCCCCAATGCTGTAAAGATTCATCAGAAATAATTACCAGCAAAAATTAGGGGATATCGTGTCAAAATACACCTGACTTTTCCTTAATGATTTTCCTGCAGAGAGCCATAAACATCTCATACAGGAATGAACAGATTATGACAGTTTTTGCCCATACTACCCATTTGACAATTACTATACATTGTCTTCTATCATTGCTATTCACCTCATGTGTACGTGTCTAATGATGAACTGGTCTTATATCCACAGGAAGACTGCTGTAGGTATGATGCTCCCTCTGCAGTTTTGTGTACTTTGGGTGTACAATTTAGTATCACTTTCCAACAGTATCAGTTGTTTATTTTCTGGGCTACGATGCAAAATTACAAGTCCAACCTTTGGCCATTCTTTTCTTTCCATCATGCATGTACTCCATTCTCTACTTCTGTAACCGAAATGTGATCCATTCCCCAAGACCAGATCCAATCCCACTTCCTCCAGGCTTTCCCCAAACTGCTCTAAGCACATCTAACTCACATTTATCCCTTTCTTCTGTAAATTCCTCCTTATCACACTTACCATCTGTCTCCCCTACTTTGACATCTTTACCACCTTGTGCCTAGTCTTCTTTCTTAACTCTTCCTTGTGAGTATGTGTTTAGTCCTCTGCTAGTCTCAGGGCTCCTGAGGGTCAGAGATCAATTTTGTTGATCCCCCACAGATTATGTGCAAAAGAAATAATTGTTAAAAGTAAAAATAAGCTCAGTTCTTAGGACTAAGGAGGCTTTTGCTGAGGGACCCATGCTCTTTCTCTTGTCCAGTCCCTCTTCTGACCTACAAGAGGCTTTTATGAAAAGTGTGGCTCGGGGCACCTGGGTGGCTCAATGGGTTAAGGCCTCTGCCTTCGGCTCGGGTCATGATCTCAGTGTCCTGGGATGGAGCCCCACATCGGGCTTTCTGCTCAGCGGGGAGCCTGCTTCCCCCTCTCTCTCTGCCTGCTTGTGATCTCTCTCTCTCTATGTCAAATAAATAAATAAAATATTAAAAAAAAAAAAAAGAAAGAAAAGTGTGGCTGGTACAGGGGCTGCATTTAGAAGAGTGAAATGGGCAAATTAACTCGAAGACTAAATCTTCAACCTGAGCCTTACAAGAATCACACCTTAACACCCTGAATAAACACAAACACACCTGTCCTCTTGAAATAATTGCAAAAATTTATCCTAGGCTGTCAGAGTCCACTTCCTTTGTATCACAGTTACTGTTGAAACAGAGATATGCCAACAAAGAATGACTTGCCCAGGAACCCAAGGAACTAGTCTAACTCACTGCCCTGAACTTGTCCCCATCTCTCTGTGCCATTTTCGTGAGCACGTCTCCACTAGCCAATGGCTCCGTGCAAACTTCAGGAAAGAGTATGGAAACTCTACTGCCAGGTAGAAGTTTTGAGAGCAGAAAGTACTATGTTGAGCTGAACTAAAGAGGGGCTTTGGCTAGATTAGTCTCCTCATTGCTCTGTCTCTGCTTTGAGTCTTTCTAGTACTTTTCCTGCTCATGAGACTTACTGAGTATTCTATCTAGGGGATTGGCAGATTTTCCCCTTGTTCTGGAAAGGGCCAGATTGTTAGTATTCTAGGCTTTTTAGGCTATGTGCTCTATATCACAACTGTTCCTTCCTGCCATTGTCACATCAAAGTAGCCATAGATCAAATAAATATGTTGGAGTCCCAATAAAACTTTATTTATAAAAACAAGTGGAGGAATGAATTTGACCTGGGGCTCATAGTTTGTTGATCCCTGACCTGACCTTGGGGAATCTCTATGTTTCTCAGCCTTATTCTGTTCCTGTGGCCACACACTGGCTCCTGCAGCCCATCTCATTTAGAATTGCCTCCTTCCCTGCCTCCCTTCCAGCTCCATCTATATTCTACATATCTATTCTGAGTCTCTGTATTTTCCCCATGAAAACTTCATTGATCTCTCCAACCTATACAACCCAAGTGAGTTTCCTGTAGCCCATGACATTTTTAGTTAGTACCCCCAGAGTTCAGAATGTAATTGTTTCATGAGTATTAGTTTTCTCTTACCAGCAATACTGTGAGGTCCTTAAGGGAAGAGAAGATGCCTTATATTGAAATAGATCTTCTACAACTCCCCTATTACAGTTTGGCATGCAGTGAGTGTTTCATAAATACTTGCTAACTGATATATTGACATATGTCTACAATAGCACATATTTGCTCTTTACTCTATGTGGTAGGCTGAATAATGGTCCCTTGAGATGTCTGTGTCCCAATCCTTGGAATGTGTGGCTATCGCCTTACATGTTGATAGGGACTTTGTCCTATGACTGAGTTAAAGATCTTGAGACGGAGAGCTCACCCTGGATTATCTTGGTGGGGCCACATAATCACAGGGGTCCTTATAAAAGAGAAGCAGGAGTCAGACTGGTGACGGATAAAGGCTGCTTCTGGAAAAGCAAGTTCTCTCCCAGAGCCTCCGTAAGAACCACATCCCCTGACACGTTAACTCTAGCCCAGTGAAACTTATTTTGAAGTTTTGGCATCTAGAACTATGACAGGATAAATTTATGTTGTCTTAAGCTATCAACTTTGCGGTAATTTGTTACAGCAGCAATAGGAAACTAATACCCTCTGTGACGGAACAACATTGATGATTAAAAGTATCAAGAGACATTTTTGTGCCCATCTGTGGATGCCATGGCACACACCTAAGTACAAGGTTGAGTATTTTTTCTCCCCTGAGGAGGGAAACTCGAAGTGGGTGGTGAGAAAAGACTACAGAAAGGTGTATTTGTTTCTAGGAAGAAACTTCCTAGCAACATCCTGCACCTAAGCTGTTCTTCCAGGTGTAGTAGAAAGAGCTGGTTCTGGAGATGTGGGCTTAGATCCAGCTCTTCCACATGCTACATGACGTTGGGCAAGTCACAGTCTCTTTGGCAGTAGAGCCCAATGGCTGCAAAGGCTGAAGGAAGTCTTCCCAGTCCCACTTAATTGGCCCCAACGAGGTAAATCTAGCCTCTCTGTTCATCTGGACGGAGTACGACATTTACTACAAGCTTGCAACAAAGCTACCCAATAAGAAGTCCAAGGGATAGCTCTGTCGTACACATCACCAAGGACTCGAGGGCTGGGGCTGCTGAACTTCTAAGCAGCTTTGAGACCTCTTTCAGCAAAGGAGAGGCTGCAATTACTCCAATCAAAGAATGCTGTCAGGTCTGAGCCCCAACAGCTAGGTGATTATTTCCAGAAGGAAGGTTTAGGGGTTTGTTCTGTTTTGTTCTCGTTTTCTTGAGCTAGACACCTAGATTAATCATAGAGGTGCTGTTGGTATACCCCAGGCTGCAATTATTGTCATTTTTGTTATATTAACGATAACACTAAATAGTGGCAGTGGTTTGTATGAGCAAGAACATTCTGGTACTTGTCCAAGGCCAGTCCTTCTCTTGTGTTCCAGACAGTTCACTCCATCAATTTTCCCCCACTTCCTCTTGCGTCATCAAACCCTGCTCACCTCTACATCTTTCCCTTTGCACTCTTAACATGCTCAGCTTCTACATACCCTGAGTGAAAACAAACAAAAGGTTTTCTTGAACCCTGCTACCTCCAAGAATAACCAATTGCTCTATTCCTTCCCTCCTTTTACTGCCCAACTCTAAATCCTGTCTGCTGTCACTGCTTCCCCTAATCACCGTCCTGCACTCATAAACATCTTTCATTCTGGCTCCCATTTCAGTGCATTAACTCGAATTACACTCTATACATCTGAACTTTTCTTAATCGACAACCCCAAAGGTCCTCTCTGTTCCTCATCTTCTTTGACCTCTCCACAGTAACTAGCCTCTCCTCTCAGCTAGCACTTCCCTTAGTTTGCATGATAGGGCCTTATACTGATTATTCTCTTATTTGCAATCTCTTCTTCTTGTCTTTGGCTCCCCTTTTCCCTGTCCCCAGTGGTGGCTGGTCACCAGGTCCTGCATCTAGTTCCCCTCTCTTCCCACCACCCTCAGTGATGTCACTGATCCCATGGGCTCGCCATCATCCATACACAACACATTCCATTTCTAACCATTGTTGCAAGTTCCATTTCCACCTTCCCAAAGGTGTTGGAGATGCCTCCACATGGATGTTCAAAGGACATACTACAGTAGCTCCAAGTCTGAACTGGTGTTCACGTCCATTAAAACAGGATAGTCATGGCTTCTCAAGTCGTATAGGCTCGGCTTCCAGACTCAGCTCCTCACTGATTTACCTAAGAAATTCATTTTTGTGTCTATTTTCCTCCCCTGTGAGCTGGGAGAATAGAAGTAACCACTTCTCAGAGTTCTTGAAAAGATTAAAAGGGATCATGCATCCAAATCACCATGCTTAGTGCCTGGAACATACTTAGGGTTCAATAAACGTGAGTTGTTATTATACCTGCCTTACCTTTTCCTTTAAATAATGTATTCTTTCTCTTTTCCGTCAAACTCTGTTGGTCATCCTTGACTCCACCCTACATCCAATTGATTGTCAAATATGGTCCATTCTTCTTTAATAATATGTTTGGGTTTTTTTTCCTATCTTGTGCTTTTCATGTGCTCAGCCTTCTTGCTAGGACCAGCTACAGCCTATTGTCCAACAATCATCATTCTCTCCACCCTCCAATCCATCCTGTACACCTGAGGGCTTTACTTTCTGAAGGGCAGATTCACCCTTACATCTTCAATGGCATCTTATTCCATTACAAGTAATTAGCATTCAAGGTTCCCTATGATCCTATCTTTGCCTGCTTTCCCAGCATTATTTCCCACGACTGGCCTGCAAGGATCTCAAACTCTACCTGAACTTAGTATAGCATAAAAAGTTGTCTTGCTTCTCTGACTCTGTATCATTGCTTTTGGCATTCCTATGACTGATACTGCCATGTCTGGTAACTAAAATTCCAGCCTCCCTTTGAAGATTTTATTTTATTTTTTTATTTTATTATTTTATTTTATTTTATTTTATTTTATTTTATTTTATTTTATTTTATTTTATTTTATTTTATAGAGTGAGAGAGAATGAAAGAGTGAGCAGGGGCGGGGCAGAAGGAGAAGGAGAGAATCTCAAGCAGACTCCCCAGACCCCCCACTGAACATGGAGCTAGATGTGGGGCTTGATCTCATGACCCTGAGATCATGATCTGAGCTAAAACCGAGAGTTGGACACTTAACCAACTAAGCCATCCAGGTGCCCCTCGGCCTCCCTTTAAAGTCCAAGTAAAATGGCACTTATCCAGACTTAGTGATTCTTAAACATTTTAAGTTTGAAAATCCGATGAAAATTTAGATTTTCTCCAGGAAAGACATAAATGAGCCAAGAGAACATTTGCATATGGTTTCAGAGGCTCATGAAACACCCCTACAGCACTAAATTATTTTCCATTTTTAATTTAATTTTTTAAATCCCCGAATTCTTAAAACATTATCTCTTTCAAAGACCTCATCACATAATCCCTGGTATTTCAGCTGTTTTAATGCAGGTCTTCCTTAACTTCCAGAAAAGGGTTTTCTTTGGTGGTGTTACTGCTATGTTTTTTTTGTTTATTTTTTTAATAAGGTTCAAAGACCATCAACATTAGAATCACATGAGTGTTTGGTGAAAACGAAGATTCTTGAATGCAACTCCAGACATCCTAGCTCAGAGTCTCTGGAGGTGATGGGTAAGGGACAGAGAAACATTTATCTATGGGCCTCCCCCACTGAGGTGCCCACGAGGCCTTGGCCTCATCCCATGCCTGGGCCAGTCCCCAGAGGCAGGATGTACAGAAATAGACTTGGTGGGGTGCCTGGGTGGCTCAGTCTGTTAAGTGTCTGCCTTTGGCTCAGGTCATGATCCCAGGGTCCCAGAATCAAGCCCCACATTGGGCTCCCAGCTCAGTGGGGAGTCTGCTTCTCTTTCTCCAACTCCCCTTGCTCATGCCCTCTCTCACTCTTTCAAATAAATACATAAAATCTTAAAGAAAGAAAGAAAGAGAGTGTGTGTGTGAGAGAGAAAGAAAGAAAAGAAAAAAGAAAGAAAAAAAAGAAAAGAGAAAAGAAAAGAAAAGAAAAAAAAAGAAGAAAGAAATATATAGCTTTGGTATCCCTTTAGGCCTTCTACTCTGGTATGGCTGGGGACTGTGAGGGACAATAAGGCATTTCTTATTGTCAGGCATTTCTCCTGCCATCTTCCACTGGTTTACCGGACAATTTCTACACCAGCGCCTTCTGAATTTAGAACAGAGACTGCTACGTGTTTGGGGATATTGCATCTGGGTCCCTGAGCTGCCTTCTGTGCCGATGTTTATTTTTTCCAAACTCCTATCCTGCATTGGTGAGGGGGTTTCTGCTTAGTCTTTGCTTTGATACATCTTAACCCAGGTTTATAGAGAATTCCAGCATGCTTCCTAATGGAGCTTGCCTGAATTATGATAGCAATTTGGGTAAATGTCTTATCGTCCCTCTCTGACTATGAAGTTCTTAAGGGTGGACTAAACCAATTTCCAGGTTTGGCATATCCATTGTATTGCCTTAGTTCACCCAGATAGATCGGGTCTCTTCCTTCACTCGCCCCATTACAAAAAGGTCAAAGAATAATATGGCTTCCTTTTTTCCCATCTACAACCTACCCATTTTTCAATTTTCACCTCTTCCACAAAGTTCTTCCCAAGAAGTTCTAGTGCACATTGATCTCTCCCCTTCTGAAGTGCCCAGAGCACTTTAGAGTCCATTATAAAACTTCCTTATTGGCCTGGGATCATATTCAGCCTACTACTTATGCTAGTTTGACAAAATGGTTAAGGTCATGGGCTGTAGAGTCAAGCAAACCAGCGTCTGAAATTCAACCCCAACATTACAGAACAGCATGGTCCAAACTGAGTTCTGGGACTCAGTTCAACGTCTACAAAATAGTAGTAATATCGTATATACTTTGCAGTATTTTTATGAGAATTCACTGAGATAATGAATATAAAGCCCTCAGCATATACTCAGGATACAGTAAGCACTCAATAAATGTTAGTTTTATAGAGATGTCTTATATAAATCAGGTCAGGCTAAGTTATGCTATGGTGACAAGGTATTTTAAAGCATTGCTTCTTATAAAAAAAAAGGGGGGAGGGTTATTTCTTACTCAAGGTATATATGTGCAGCAAAGTTAGGAATCAGCTCCATGTTGCTCTACCCCAGAACCAGGCTGACTAAGAAGCTGTTCTGGAACACTGCCCTTCATGACAGCAAAGGGAAAGGAGACTATGGCAAAGCAAGAACTGGTTCTTAAAACTTCTGTCTGGAGGGGCGGCTGGGTGGCTCAGTTGTTAAGCGTCTGCCTTCGGCTCAGGTCATGATCCCAGGGGCCTGGGATCGAGCCCCGCATCGGGCTCTCTGCTCTGCAGGAAGCCTGCTTCTCCTGCTTCCATTCCCTCTGCTTGTGTTCCCTCTCTCGCTGTGTTTCTCTCTGTCAAATAAATAAAATCTTTAAAAAACAACAACAACAAAAAAAAACCTTCTGTCTGGAAAGGACACATGTCACTTTCCCTTGCACGTTATTGGTCAAAGTCGTAAGACAGAGTCTGACTTTAATGGGACAAAAAAGAATGATTCTCCCTTGGGGGGTTGGGGGGGAGGACGACACATAGTTATCAGTCTTTCACTTCTTTTAATTTTCGAACATCAGTTATTTGACTGATGTATCTTTTAACTCCCTTAGAACCCAGCACATAGTAGGAAGTGAATACATATTTTATTGATGGATAGTAGGAGTTCATTATGTCTCTACATTTTGAATGGAGTTGAGTGATTGAAGGAGAAATTCCTTGGTGATATATAGCAAGTGTCTGAAAATGACAAAGTGTTAACTGATGAATCGACAGCAAAGGATCATAGATCCCTGTTTCCTTAAAACAAATGAAACCATCCACCTGGCATATACGCTTTACTTGAGTATCTTCCAAGTCCACGTTGGCCTCAAGATTTCTTCTTAGAGTAATTTTTCACTTAGTTCTCCACAAAATCCATGACGTTGCTGTCATTTTTACATGTAGATTCACAAACCCACAAAATTCTTTATTTCTCCCTGGGTCCTGGCCGGCCATTAGAACCCAATGCCTTCGAGTTATCCTGGGGATAAACACGTGGCCTGGACATCTGGGCACCTAGCTTCCTGCTCTCGTAAAAGATGACTCTCTATTTAAATAAATAAATGCCAAAGAGCGATGTGGATAGTCCAAAAGTGTAAATCTTTCGAGAAAATAAAACCTAATCCTCCCAGGAACTTTTGGATATCTAACTAATTATTCATTATTATCGATTATCTTGCCCTGGTTTCATCCCTAACCTTGAGTACATTTCTTTCAAGTCACGCTCCATCTTGAAACTTAGCATCAAAATTCCATCCTGGGGCATATTTATGGCCCTAGTGCTCCTGGGGCTTCACCAGATATTCATGTCCCTGGAGTCTTTCTTCTGCCAACAGCAGGTTAAGCCTCTACTGGGAGAGTCTTTGGCTTCTCCAGAGTTTTCTTTCTCGGTCATCAGTGATCAGATGTCTCCCATGACCTTGATGACAAGTTCTTCCATCTCAGCACTAGAAAGAAATTTCCAGCAGGGGGAATGCTATCTCCTTTCAAGTCCCCTACTCAGAACTTACCTTCTTCTTTATTCATAGGGCAGAATCCCAAATGGATGGTGGAGCGCTGAAGTCACAGAATACTCTTGGTCTGGGATGCTGGGAAGCCAGTGGGGGAGATCAAAGGGCTTCATGAAAGAAAAGGATGCCAACCTATTTACTAACTCACTCTTTCCTGCTTTTCTTCCTAGCCTCCTCCTTTCCTTATCAGAATTTCGACTGAATTATGTGTAAACCAGAATTTGAATTGAATCCCTTTAGCAACCCACTCTTTTACAACACAGAGCCCTCTGATACAGACTGCCTGCTTTTTAAAAGCTACATGTCTCTTTCCAATGCAAGCCTGTAGCAAAATATATCACTATTTAAATGTACTTATAACTATCTTACTTTCTATTAAAAGTCAGGAGAGCCAGAACTAAGAATTTGCCACTCTGTTTTCTACTGTAATATCCTCAGAGATGAACATCCTATGTGGTGTACAGGTCGCCAACAACAAATTGTGGGTGAAAACATGAATGAATAGCATGGTGGCGGACAGGTATTCAACCCAGGTAAACCTAAGTTTGAAACATAATTCCACACTTACTATGTAACTTTCCTCTTCTCTGCTTCAGTTTTCTTTGCACTGAAATGGGACAATACTGCTTGGCTTAGTCAGGGTTCATGCAGAGAACATAAAACACACCAGATATTTTAAGCAGAAAAGAATTGAAGACAGTGAATTACACACTTACAAAATTGTTGAATGATGGGAGGAGCAGGCTCTACAAATAAGTTCCAAAATATCATTGTCCTACTGGCTCACTAAGAAAACTCCTACACCTGCCCGCCATAAAGCTGAGGAAACAGGAGGTCACTGTCCTGACTGCTAAATTCAGGAACACATCACTTGCAATGTAATCCAAGGACCAGAAGCCACCAGAACTGCTGGTCCAAAGAATAGCAGTCTGGCAGCTAGCAACACAACTGCTAATTCCAGAGTCAAATGGACTAGACGAACTGGATCTGTGTTAGGAAATGGAGGCTCTCCCTACCTAACACATCAAGGAATTCAAGTTTTAAGACATCTGATTGGATAAGCAAAATCGCATCTAGACTCTAGCTATGAAGCATTCTGGGAAATGTAGTTTTCAGTTTCCCAGGCACTACGGTGTATATAGGAAGCAATCGTAATAGGAGGTACAGCAGACATTGAGCAAGATGGGCCATCTTTAAGTGAGATTGTTTATAAAAGTGCTTTAGCACAGTGCATGGCACATGATTAACATCCAATAAATGTTAGCTGCTGTTATTTTTTTCTAAGATGTCCTATCACATTAGCTTGGGTGGTGACCACTTACCCATATTTCTTAGACACTACAGGTGTAGAGTAACAAGTTTCATTAACGAATCTCATAAAACCGAATGCTGGTATTTTTGATACTGGACAATGGCAGAGCCTGTGCACCCCTCCCCGGGACCCACATCTCTGGTTTTCTTCACATGACTGAAAAGGAAGGCAAAACCTTCCTCCCAGAGTTCTGGAGAAATGTAGCAATGCTCCTGCTGCGGGCTTCCCCACCGCCTACCCTCCCGGAATCCACAGCATGTGCAGTTTGGCTAATTGCTTCAAGCTGCAATTATCTATAGAATACTCTCCAATTGTTTGGTCCTTTGTGATTTGGGGGTAGGGTGTGTAGGTGTTTGTGTTTCTTCTCTGTGAGGGATGCTCATTCCGGTGGCCATTTACTCATTTCTCCTCATTCAGGTGTCTTTTCCCTTCTGGGATCAATTCGAGTTCCCTTTGCCTCCTTCTGTTTTTCCCCAGGCAAGTCCTCTGAGGACCCTTCTTTCATGTCAGGTAAGTCAACCCACAATATCATCAGCATACCATGTACATACTGGTAACTACGCTAGGTCCTGCAGATCAAGACTTTCAGTTTGTCTAGGAAGATCCATGGGGCTCTAGGAACACAAAATAGAGCACCTTAACCCAGATTTTGGTTGGGGATCATGGACGATGTCTCCCAAAATAAAAGCATAAACCGAGAACTGAATGAAAAAAGATGAATGGGAGTTAGCCAAGAGACACTGCCTAAGGGCATCAAAGGGTATTTCACGGAAAGAAAGAAATATACACAGGATATCTCTCCTCTTCCCAATAAATTAGTAGATAAAAGATAGATTACTGAGACTAGTGGTCGAGTTTCTGTTCTTTAAATTATGGGAATACAAAGCAATCCCATTTGCCTTGGAGAGCTACGTAGCTGCCACTGAGTGCAATTTTGGTGGGACTGCCAAGCCGAGTGCCCTGCCCTCCCATGGTCAAGTTGTGGCTGGATGAAACAATCTAGGCCAATCAGATGCTTTCCCCAGAATTTGAATCTTGACCAGGTTGAAAGAAGACTGGAAAAGGCTCAAGTTACTGTCATGGTGGGGGGCTCTCAGCTATCCATTATCTTTAGATACTTTGATTTCTGTCCTTTTTAAGGCTGTTCCTTTAAAAAAAAAAAAAGATTTTATTTATTTATTTGATAGAGAGAGATGGCAAGAGAGAGAGCACAGACAGGGTGAGGTGAGTAGCAGGCAGAGGGAGAAGCAGGCTCTCCACCAAGCAAGGAGCCCAACACAGGCCTTGATCTCAAGACTCTGAGATCATGACCTGAGCTAAAAACAAAATCTTAACTGACAGAGCCACCCAGGCACACCTGAAATTGTTTCTTCACCATGTTTTTCCTCTCAATTCTGTGAAATACCCTCCTTGTTTCCTGATACATTTTATCTTACTTTTTGCCTAAGTCATTCTCCGTGGCTTGCAACTAAGAAACCTTAGGGGATATAGGAGGAAACTTTTTCAGCTAAGGAACAGTCTTCCAGAGCAGGTTGTGCTGAAAAGCAAGAACACAAGGGCAAGGGTAGATGGAGAGGAGTAAACAAAAGCTATCCCTAACTGTTCCACATTAAAAATACATAAAGCACTGGACAATGAGGACTGAACAGAAGAAGGGGAAATTCAGTTGAACAAGCTGGTGAAGTTGTTTGAATGGCTAGGAAGACAACCTCCTGCCTCCCTAAATGTTTCACCCTAAGGCATATTTCTACACACAAGGATGCTGAGTGTGAGTGGTTTTGTGGGCGATGGCGGTTGGTGGGCACTGGAAATGGGAAAGAGGTTGAGTTCCACATTTGCATTGTCATGGAGTGAAATAATGACAGCCTGTGTGGGATTGGGAGAGAAATTCAGAGATGACGGTAGCCAAGAGCCACAGGTAACTATGACTATAAGCCTCAGACCCACTGCTTGCCATACACCATCAGACAGGACTATGGGCCCATCGTAGCCAGACTTTTTTAGAACACAATGATCCATCACGTGATGCCTGTCTAGACATGTATACCTCAGGAAGAAAGCCTGGCGGAAGATACACTGACATATTAGTAAATACTTCGCAGGGTGGGATCACATGTGATTTTTCTTTTATTCAGTGTACCTTTTCAGATAGTGCAAAATTTCTACAATAAAATGTAATGGGAAAAATACTATTTAAAGCATGATCAAATACACAACCCTCTTACCTCACAAGACCGCTGTGAGGACCAAGTCACATAATGTGTGTGAAAATCTCTGGTAAGTGTAAGGTGATTCTCGATAATCCTTGTATGTTGGGAGCTGGTGCTGTTTACAGAGCCCCCCTGGATGGGCCAGGCTACTTGGGAACAGCCTTGCTGACTGGGCAGAGGTGGCTTTGATGCTCTGTCCCTTCTTCTAAGTATGGTTGTCTCCACAACACCATTACTGTTTCCGGGGAGCTGTCCTGGTGCCACTAGGTTGGGGCTTCTCCTACCCCAGGTCACAGATGCTCCTACAGACTCTTGGAAGAGACACACAGTAGCCCAGAGAAGCCTCCGCAGACCCTCACAGCCGGGACAGGCTACTCAGGCACCTGGCATGCCAGCCTCCAGCACCCAGGATGGCGCAGCTGGGACAGCTCTTTGTACAACCAGGCCAAGCCCTCCAAGTTAGTGTTGGCCATCCCAGGCGGCCTAAGGGTCCGTCTTCGAGTCTCAGCAACATGAGGAGTGTGGCCCTTCGGGAGCACTACCCTTCTGAGGTCCTAGAACAGTGGACCTTTACACTGGGGTTCCTGAGGAGGACCTTGGAGGAAAATTCATGGTCACCTCGCATCTTCCATGATACTTTGCACATACCTCATCATAGCATCTACCACATGCTATAAAAGTTACATATAGATACACAGATACAGATAGATAATGTGGATGATAGATATAGACATATCTATTTCCTGGTCCTTGCTCGGAGGACTATGTGCTCCCAGAGCACTGGGAATAAGTTTCGTCCTCCTACCATAGTGCCCGGCAGGCAAGAGCCTCAGTCACGATTTATGAAGCAAACAATTTCATCTATTCGTTCCACAAATATTTATAGCATATCTACCCTCAGCCAGGCACCGTACAAGGCACTGGGGACCGCGTGATGCCTGAGACAAAAACCAGCCCCCACAGAGCTTCCCTTCTAGTGGGGGAAGACAGGGGAACACGAATACATTGTCCCATAGTAAATGTCGAACATCAGTGAGTGCCCTGAAGATAGACTGGGCCAGGTGGAAGGGAGCACTACTTCCGGTGTGGGCGGCCGGGAAAGGCGTCTGTGCAGAGGCCGAGTGGAGTGAGAGAAGGCGCCGTTCTGAAATCTGAAGGAAGTCATGCTGTCCACACAGGGAGTAATGAGAAGAAGGCTCTGCAGTGGGAGTAACCCGGCTGTGTCCCAGGACCAGCAAGAAAGTCATGCAGGAAGGGGAGGTGGCACGAGGTGGGGTGAGGGGGACCCACAGAAGCCCAGTGATGCAGGGCCTAATGAGGCGCAGAGGGGAGGCTGGACACTCTTCTGAGAGAGGCGACAAGTCCCTGCAGGGTTTTGAGCAGGGGAATGGTGTCATCTGTGTTTTAAGTTGCCTCGTGAGACTTGGAGAGGACCGAGGGTAGAGGCAGTGAGAGCAATCAGGAGGTGATAGTTAAACCAAGAAGACGCTGAGGGACGCCACTTGGAGGGTCATGCCCTGGACTGTGGAGGTACAGAATGCTGCATTTGACGTTCCATTTGTCGCCCACTGGAAGTAGCCAGGCTCCTGGCTAGAAAAGTCTAGGAACCAACAATGTCCGGTTCCCAGCGTTACCGGAAATCTGGTCAGGGCAAGAAATAAGCGGGGCTCAAGGATCAGAGCAGACAGACTGGTGGGCCCTGGGTATCCAGCTGCTTCTGGAAGAAGATGGGGCTGACAGCCGGAGCTGAGGGCTAGAGGGCTCTGGGAGGACACTGCCCAGGTCCCACCCTGCCTCCTGCCTCACATTCTCCCCCAGAACCCACTGGATGGTGCAGGGGCTGGGACTCTGGCCACAAAAGGTGCCGAGGCCCTCAGGGCAGCACCAGCGGCTGCTGGATCCTCACTGGCATATGCCTAGGTTGAAGACAGGGAAAAAGAAACTGCAGGGAAAATAAGATAGCACACCACTCCCTCTCGCCCGTCCCCTGCCACCCAAGCCAGGTCCCATTCTCCAGTGTGCCGATGGGGACAGGAATGCTAAGGTACATCCTGGGGGGTAGGACAGCTTGCACCATCGCCTGGGCTCCCTAGACACAGCCGGCTCCACAGTCTTCTTGTGGAAGCCGGCCCTAGGCACCGAGCCTCAGGACTGAGCACTCCTCGCTTCCTGGAGGCCCTCCAGCTCCTGGGTGTCACTTTTATTTACTTGCTGTTGCTGAAGACTGCCGGGAATGGCAACTAAAATGCTCACGTAAGGGTCTGAGGAGATTTATTCCGCTGCCATCTTAGCGCTCGTTAAAACGCATGTAAAAAGGGATGCTGGGAGGTGATCCAGAGCAGACCTGGCCGAGAGAGTGCACAGCCCCTACACGGAACCTGCCAAGGGGTATTTATGGCCTTCAGAGTGAGGCCGGATGGCTCTGCCGAGCAGCCGGGGCCCCCGGAAATCTGGATGAACATCCCCAGCCCAAATAAAACCCTTTGCTCCCAACCAGCAAGGGCCTCACCCCTCTACCTCCTAAGAGACACATTCCTTGCACCCTTCCTGTGCCTGAAAGAGTCCGGTCCTCCCCAGCCTTCCAAAATCTTCCTTGTCCTGCAAGGCGCACACTCGAGCCCCACCCTTAGCAACGTCTGTCCCCACTTGTCTGGGTCACGGGAAACGTCCTGCGGCAGACTGAGTAACAGAATAATGGCCCCCCCAGAGATGTCCGTGCCCCCCAGCCTTTCACCCGTGACGGTCTTCCCTTCCATGGCCAAAGGAACTTTGTGGATGTGCCTATGTGAAGGACCTGGGAATGGGAGGTGCAGGTGGATTTTCTGGGTGGGCACACGGTAGCCGTGTGGTCCTTAGAAGAGGGACACAAGAGCTTTTGAATTGGAGAAATGGGGGAGGACAGAGCCAGGGGTCGGAATGATGCACTTTGCTTTTTGTGGTTTTTTTTTGGAATGATGCACTTTGAAAGTGGAGGAAGGGGCCGCGGGCCCAGGCGCACAGTCAGCCTCTAGACGCTGGAGGAGGCCTGGAAACCAGAAGGAATGCAGCTATGCCAACATCTTGATTTTAGAGTTCTGCCTTCCAGAAATGTTAGAGGATTTGTGTGTGGTGTTTTGAGATAAGGAGGGGCTGCCACGCTGGGGAATGTAGCACATTCTCCCCTTTCTGAACATTCTTCTGCTATTTATTTTGCTACTTCACCTCTGTCTGCCTCACACTGTTCCCCATATCTAGTTCTCATCTCCTTGCCCGGCCTGAAGGCCCCCAGGAATTTGAGGGACACACCTCCCATCGCTTTTGCATGTCCTCAGGGCTTAACGTAGGGCTTCACACATACTGAGCTCTCTGCAAATACCCAGGAACCTGGCAGGGGCAACCTAAATTGGTCTGTAGAGTCAAGGAAGGCTCCCTGGAGGAAGCGACCTTGAAGGTAAGAGAAGAAGGATGGCTGAGAAGAATCGAGCTTGTTGAAAAGCTGAGAGGGTGATGGGGGGGGGCATGGGAAACAATGTGCCAACCAACACAGAGGGAGATGGGTATACACCCCTGTTCACGGCTGCACTCTTCACCCCAAAGGCAGAAATGTCAAGTGTCCACTGAAATGAGTGGGTAAACAAACAGCAGTCCATACATACAATGGAATATTATTCTGCCTTAAAAAGGACGAACATTCTGACACAGGCTACAACACAGACGAACTCTGAAGATGTTACACTAAGTGAAATAAGCCAATCACATAAGGACAAATACAGCATGATTCCACTCAAAGGAGGCACTCAGAGGAATCCGTGTCCTACTGACAAAAGATAGACCAGTGGCTGCTGGGAGCTGGTGGCGGGGGTCAGGGGGGTCCATTAGGGTTTAATGGGCACAGAATGTCAGTTCTGTGATGAAAAGAGCTCATCGGATGGATGCCCGTGATGTCTGCACAACATTGCGGACATACTTAATACCATTGAACTACACACTTAACAAAGGGTAAGATGGTAAATTTTAATTTTAAAAATTTTACCACAATTAAAAAAAAAAAAAAAGAATTCAGTGAAACACAACACCGAGGCTCGGAAGAGGCCCTTATCTCTGGACACGAGCATCTTGCAACCACTGCTGAGCGTCTCCCACATATAAAGATGACTAGACCTACTTCATGCCTGGAAGGCTCCCCAGTAAGGAGGGAGAGTTGGTGCAAACCAAGGGGGGCCCTCTGCTGTCCGGGGCAGGGGCTCACCTTCTGCCATTGTACGGGTTTGCCTTGGATCCACCACACCTGTCTTCCTGACCTCTTGTCTCCGAAGGCTACCCCTGCCAAGAGCTGGGGACTTTGACCGACTGTTGAGTCAGCAGCTTGTGCACAGGTTTGGGTAGTCTGGGGGTTGCACACATGTTCCCCAGCAGTGCGGTTAGGAGTTTCCTGGATGTCTCCTCCAGCTGTGTGCCCCTGGTTGCCTCTCTTGGGAGCCAGTGGGGAAATGGACGCTCTTTAAGGGCCCAGGCCCTTCAGAGGGGACCTCCAGCAGACGGATGGGCCACGCAGTTGCACGGGGCTCCTGCCTGCCCCCTCCCCTGCAGGGGCCATAGCTGCATAAGAGGAGGTAGAGAGTGACAAGGCAGGGGCAGTTTCCAGGGCAGATGGGCTCTGCATTGGGCACTCCTGAGGCTCCAATCCCCAGACCCTGCCGCCAAGCCTCACTCACTGTCCCGGACTTGTTATCCACTTACAGAGATTCCTTTCCATGGGTTTCCATTCTCTCTCCTTTCTCCCATGCTCCTTCCACCACCCCTTCGGTGGTCCCTCAGATATATCTACGAAGCTCACAATTCCAAATAAAGCAAAGGTTCACATTATTTCCCATGGAGCTCCCAGGCCCCGGGGAAATCATAGGATGTTACTTGACACCTGTAACCAAGTCTCTGAATATTTTGTGACAGTTGGAGTGATTTTTTTCTGTCCAGAGCACAGAGAGGGCCTCCAGGGGAGTGTTGCTTAACCTCCAAGTTGTCATATTCTAGTCACAGCCAAGACACTCTTTTACACCAATCTGTACCACAACCTTAGAAGTGTTTTCTTAGCACTTTTAAATTACATGGTGCAGGAGAACAGGGGCAGGAGAGATTGATTCTGCGGAGGGGAGGTTATGCAAGGGAAAGGAGTAGGGCCTGGGTGACCCCAGGCCTCCCTGACATCCACTGAGTGGCGTGCATGGGAGCACAAGCCGTATTATCCTTTGGGCCATTATTTCTCACAGTCCCACAGTCCACAGGTCATGCCTCCTCCGGAGACACAAAGAGGGCACCCCATCAGAAGAAGACAGTGTGGGCTGGTGGGAAAGCCTTGGACATGGAGCTAGAGGCTTGGGTTCATGTGCTCTCCTCTCCCACACACTTGGGGGTGACCCCCTTCCGCACGACATGCCACCACCAATACCTTCACCGCCTCCTTATAGGACTTTCTGTGATCGCCCAGTGGGATGCCATAGGAGGAAATGCTTCAAAAACTGTCTAATGCTCTACAAATATAAAATAAGAATAAAAACGATAGTAAAACAATAAAAAGAGTATTTATCATAAGAAAGAATTCAGTGATAAAAAGCCCAGCATAAATCAGAGGGCCTCAGAAATGGCTGATCATAATCTTTCAAATAGGACATTATGGATATTTGTCATGGCCAGAAAAGCCTTCGTTTGGCAAGAAAGGTCCCTAAACCCCCATGCAGGCATCCCTCTGGGTTATGGATCAGGAAGGATGGAGGATGTGGCCTCACACTTAGCTGTCAGAAGTCATCCTGAGTGACCTGAGCACCAACCCGCAGTGCTAGTCACCCCAAACTACAACAAATCTTAGAGCACGCACTATGACATATTCTCATTGAAGGCGAGAGTCAGCAATAGGGTCACTTTGCCCCCTTCTAGAACAAGACTTCCACAGGCACAGAGACTGGGTTTCCTGCTCTTCCGGCCACAGCCTTAAATCGCCCCCCCATTTTCCTGATTCTCCAAGACAGGCTGCCCCCCACTCACTGCAGTGGGATGCAGAAAATCCAAGGAGGCCACAGGGAGAGAGGAGGCTCGCACCACACTCAGCTAAGGGAGAGAGCTGTTAACAGTGAGGTCAGGAAGGGCAGGGAAGCCGGAGCAAGCTCCACGTTGCCATGGAGTTTGTTGAATTAGACACAGAACAGGGAGATGCAGGTAAGAGGCAGCGACCCTGGCTGCCAGAGTTAAGTCCAATGCGTACACACAGCCCTGCTAGAAAATACCCTTTCACGGGCTGGGATTTGGGCTCTGGGGTGGGGGGGTGCAGGGTGAGGGTGTCTTATGTTCGAGGTTGGGGAGATCCTTGGCAGAGCCTGACCTAGGGAGGGTCCTTATGTAGCAGCAAGCAGGGAATCAAGGACAGGCAGCAAGTCCAACACTGTAAATGGGATTGACCGGAATCACAAGCTAGCCAGAGCCCGTGTGGACAGCAGACTTGGGAGGTGTAGACCATGGCTGGTAAGGGACCTGCTGTGCCTCTGATGTCGGTCAACCACAGGTTGCGGTCAAGCAGAGGAGCCCAGTGCAAAGCCTGGGCTCAGTCAAGGCCCTTTTGCACCCTTGAAACCACTTACGTCTGTTTTGAGCTTTCTTTTGCCCACCAGCCACGCTCCTACCTCTCCACGCAAGCTTCCCCCTGGCTACTGGAAAGTCCTCACAGTTAGCACCCGATTCTCAGATTTGCTTGACAAATGGGCCTATTGTCTGATGGGAAACTCACCCTTAGGAAGAGCAATCAGTCCCCAGGTTCCTGCCAAGCTCACGCTCTATCACCTTCTCTCGACACATGACCCCATGGACAGGCTTTCCGGGGAAGTGGCTAAGAAGTGTGTACCACCTAAATAGCTGCCCACGCTTTGTGGAAGAAGAGGCACAACAAACAGCCACTAGAAAGCCCATTGTGACAATTGACACCAGGCCTGCCTTGTGTTTTATTATTGCTGATATTAAAGCATGATAAGCAATATCCTAGTTAATTTATCATTGGCCTTCACCTTATACTTTTGCAATATTTGCAATTTTTCCCCCTCTCGGTCCCCAGAAGAGGATAGCAAATATTTTACTTTATTAAGCACTTTATGGATGAGATTCAGAGGTATAAGACCTGGTATCTAGTAACTTCCCAGTGTTAAGGCTTTAAAAGTGGCTTTTGATCTATTTTGGTGTTTTTCAGGTTTCTTTTGCAAACTAGGCAGTTTCTCAAGGCTGACCTTTCTTCCCTTTCTCTGCATCCAATTTATTCACGTGCTACTTTTGGGAAGAGACTACAGGCCAGGTACTCTTCTAAAATACTGAACTACAGTAATAAATAGGAGCATCAACAATTCCTGTCCTCACTGGGTTTACATTCTATTGGAAGAGACCAACAATAAACGAGATAACTTATATATGTATAGTGCTAGATAACATATATATATAGTGCTAGATAACTTAAAATATTTGGTGCTAGATATTGTTGCTTGGAGAAGAAAATAGAAGAGGGAATGAAGATATAAAAATCCAGGGGTGAAGGATAAACTTGGGGATTAAAAAAAATCCTTATTAGACAAAGTGACATTTGAGTCAAGACCTAAAAGGAAGTGAGGGAGCTGACCATCTGGTACCCGGGGGAAGAACATTCTATGCAGAGAGAAACACATGTGCAAAGACCCTGGCCTAGGATGGGGCTTGGTGTGTCTAAGAAACAGCGAGATCAGTGTCGCTGGAGCAGAGTTAGTATGAGGAGTGTAGATGGAGCTGAGGTCACAGAGGAAACAGGAAGTCAGATCATGCTGGGTTCTCTGGTCAGTGTGAAGACTTGGGCTTTTACCCTAGGGGGCCCAGGAAGCATTAAAGGGTTTTTAACAGAATCACTTTGACTGTTGGGTTGAAAATACAGCATGAGGGATCAAGAACAGAAACAAAGAAAATAATCAGGGAGCTGATGCAGTATTTCAGGCAAGCGATAATGGTGGCTTGGGCCAAGGTAGTGACAGTGGGAGGTAGTCACCATTGGTTGAACTATGGGTTCATATTTTAAAATAAGAGTGAAAGGATTTTTTTTTTCCAGAGGAGACATGGTGAGTAACAGAAGGGGGAGAGTCACAGATGTCACCAAGACTTTGAGCCTGGACAACGGGAAGAATGGCATTGCCATAAACAGAGATGCAGGAGGTACAGGGGAGGATGGTTTAGGAAGGAGGAGCAGGAGCTCGAGTTTGGACACATTGTGTTGTGATGCCTGTAACAGTTCCACCAGGCGGTGGACACGGGTGTCTGGAGTAGAGGGGAGAGAAGGCACGGTGGGGAGGGGGACAGTGATCTTTAAAGCCATGGGGCTGGACGAGCTCCCCAAGGCAACACGTGTACGGAATGGGTCAATCTCTAAGGACGGAGCACTGATGTGCTCCCATATGGAGAGCGTGGGTACATGAAAAAAGATCCACGAGAGTGACTTCAGACAAAGCAGCCAGAAAATTTAAAGGAACACTAGTGAGTGTGGTGTCCCAGAAGCCAAGTAAAGGCAACGTCTCAAGGAAGAGGAACTGAGCAGGTGGAAGGTCGCCGTTGATAGGTCCACTAGCACGAGGAGTGAGAAATGGGCATCACATTTGGAGTGATCTTGATAAGAGATTTCAGCGAAGTGGCAAGATGAATGGAGTCAAAGGAGGTTTTCTCTCTCTCTTTTTGAGTATAGGAGAAATTGTGGCAGGTATGACTGCTGATAAAAATGACCCAGAAGAGAGGAGAAAGTAATCCTTCAAGAGAAAGAGAGGATGGTGACGGGAGAAAGGTCCTTGAATAGGAGTGAGGACATGGGGTCCAGAACATGGACAGAGCTGTCAGCCTTGCTTGGGTCATGGGTAGTTCATGCTCCTTACCAGACAGAGGGTAGAGCTTATGCATTTAAATGCAAATGACTTTTTTTTTTTTTTTTTTGACAAGAGGGCTCAGAAAAGTAGACTATAAGCTCCAAGTAGTCTTTGGCCACTGAAAAACCATGCTAGGGGACACGAGGATTTCTGGCACTTTGTACCTATCTCTTCGGACTACTTCGATAGGAGTCACAAAAGCAAAGTATTTCCTTATACAAGGTATTACCCTAAGTGGCTTCTTTTTAAACGATAGTCCCCAGGGACATGCCGTGACCAAGATAGTGCCTGCAGCAGAGTAGTCACTCCTTGGATCCTGGTTCAAGGACGGAACACAGGAATGCACGAAAGCATGAATAACTGAATGGTAATCTTGACCTTTTACCTGCTACAAACCCACAAAGGTAAGCAATTGCTCTGTGCATTTTCACCTGCCTTAGAAAAATGGACTAGCAAGACATATCACAGGCTTTGGAGTTGGACAAGTGTAAGTTTAATTCCCAGGATGCATCTCAGTTAGATCGGTTTTTTACTTATATGAGTCCTATTTACAAAATGGGAATAGCAGTGGTCTCACACTTACAGAATGGTTGTGAAAATCAAATCAAACAAAGATTATTAGGTACCTAGCAAAGTGCCTGAGAAATATTAGATAGTAAATAAGTGTTGACTTAAAAACAGCTCTGCTTCATGACCTTGTAAGATTCATTGACTTCTGCAACATCTGTAAGGGTTCAGTTCAAGCCAGCCCATGGGATAAGGAGTTCCAGAAGGTTCTTGCCAACTGTGCAAAGTGCTGCTTCTTTCTTTGAACATAAAATTCCTTTTTCTTTGCCTCAAGCCTCTTCTCCCCCCTCACTCCAATTTGGTGATTGATTCTTACATTTTGAGTGCTTCCTCTGTTTTTAGGTTTGAAAAAAAAAATTTCTTTTAATCTGTGAAGTACCTTTTCTTTTTTTTCAAGATTT
>CM053613.1:81446096-81488788 GCA_028646535.1 Procyon lotor | reverse complement strand
GAGGGAGAGGGGGAAGCAGGCTCCCCGCCGAGCAGAGAGCCCGATGTGGGGCTCGATCCCAGGACCCTGAGATCATGACCTGAGCCGAAGGCAGAGGCTTTAACCCACTGAGCCACCCAGGCGCCCCTTGAACAAACTTTTTAAACAACTACCTTGAAGATTTAATTTGCAAAATGGAGGATTTGCTAATAGTATTTGCTATAGATAGAGGAGACATGATTTTTTTTCAAAGATTTTATTTATTTATTTGACAGAGAGAGAGAGATCACAAGTAGGCAGCGAGGCAGGCAGAGACAGAAGGGGAAGCAGGATCCCTACTGAGCGGAAAGCCTGATGGGCTCAATCCCAGGACCCTGAGAACATGACCTGAGCTGAAGGCAGAGGCTTTAACCCACTGAGCCACCCAGGTGCCCCTTGAAGTACCTTTTCTTAATGGCAAAGAGATGGAACTTTGGGGATCCTGCTTTACTTTGAGTGAAGCCTCCCCCCAGAAGACATTTCTTGGAGACACCCCACGTAAAGAGGTGGGCGATGTAGGCATAAGAGCCTCTGACCTCATCCCCTCCATGGCCGGCTTTGCTGTACCAAGAGCGAGATGCCCAGTGGGTCAATGAGGAGGACTGCCTTGTGGTTTCTTCACCCCCATCAAGTCATGTGTGACTAGTGGGAGATTTGTTTGACATCTCTTTTCACATGAGGTCAGTAACACTCAGCAGACGGTGTTGCAGGCATTAAGGATGTTCTCACAGGACCCTGAAAAGGCTTGTAGTGAGAGATGTTTCTCAGGCACCGAAGGCCACCTACAAGGGCTGGTAAGTAATCTGAGAGGAAATAAGCCGCTTAGACTCAGGATTCCCACGTTTTTAAAAACCAAAAAAGGATGGTTTATCTGTAAGGAAGCTTTGATGGAACAAAAAGAATGTGAAACAAGATGCGGAGGAGCCCATGCAAGGATCTAGGCCCAGAAATACCTGCCATCGGGGTACTCCGGCCAGAAAAAAATGGCGGCATCCAAGTTCAAGTGGGAAGGACTGTCCCCAGGATCTCCATCCTGCCCACCTTCCCCTGTGCCTATCGCAAACATCCACAAGACTCCCGCTCCAGGAGGCCCTTGCCTGAGACACCGAGCCCTGCGCAGGCTGTGTGGACTATAATTTTTTTCCTGGGACGAATACTTCATGGCCCTAGAGCCCACATTCTCAACTCAGGGGCTCCCCTGCCTTTTTTTACACAAGGAGCCATCGCCCTGGCAGCTGAGGGGCCCACGAGAAGCTGCCCTCACATTGGAGGGCAAATTTTGAGGCCTCCCTGACCACTGCAGGTGCTGATGGGATAAATGCCCGGGCGCACGGTGACCCATTTCCACTGATGACCAGTTGGGAAGCTAGCCCAGGCTGCTCCTGGCTCAACAAATTTCTCCCCAAAGAATATGAGTTTCAAGAGCAGGACAAGGGGTGCCTAGGTGGCTCAGTGGTTTAAGCCTCTGCCTTCGGCTTAGGTCATGATCTCAGGATCCTGGGATCGAATCCTGCATCAGGCTCTCTGCTCAACAAGGAGTCTGCTTCCCCCTCTCTTTCTGCCTGCCTCTCTGCCTACTTGTGAGCCCTCTCTATCAAATAAATAAATAAAATCTTTTTTTTTAATAAATACATAAAATCTTAAAAAAAAAAAAAAAAGCGGGACAAAAGCCTAAAGGAAACCCACAAAGTCAGCGGTACAAAGGATTGAGGTCCAAGAGACAGGACAGTAAATAATACCACCACTAATGATACGTTTCTAGACTAACAATCCATGTGGGCTCTGGCTAATGGTCTTACATGGCTTACCCCAATTTTGGTAACAACCACGTGACAGAGGTGCTTTGAAGGAGGACCACTCGGCAAGACTTGTCCTCTCCAACCTGAGATGGGGATTCTCAGAGAATTCACCAGGACTCCTCCGTGGAAGTTTTCAGGATAAGGACCCAAGGAATACTTTCTACCAGGCAGCACCCACGGCTGAAAGCATTGTTTGAAGAAGTCAGGCCTTCTCCAGCTCCGCCCCGATTTGGATACAGAAATTGAGGACGTAGCCTGGGCTTCAAGGGGGCTCCCTCACAGTTTATCACCTCACTGTGTGGGGGGCACAGACGGAAGGGTGCGTGAATCCAGCCAGTGCATCCGGGCACGGTGTGGTCTACCCGAGCAGACTGAGAGGACAAGAGCAGGTCGCAGTGCTTGTCCCCGAGGAAGACCTCTTTTGGGATTCCAGAAAAAATCGCCATCTTAGGTGAATTTTGTACGCAATGAAGAACAGCATGACTCATTGCTTCCCGGAGCCAGTGAGGTCCCTTCCGGTTTTATTTCCGGTTGTGGCTGCTATAAAAGCTCATTTCCAGAGGCCTGAACCATTGCTGGATCTCCTGGTCCTAGGCGTCATGAGAGATCGTTGCCACAAAGGACACCGATGGAGAGGCAGCCGAATTGTGTGTCTATTTGGAGATCCCCTCTCTCCCCCCACCACACTCACAGGTGAGCACAGACCATTTGAGGCTCCGGAGACCTCTCAACGCCATGCCCCAGTGGGGCTCTGAGGCAGTCTGGCTTCTTGGCTTGTTTCCAAAGAGGCTGGCTGCTATCTCTCAAAACTCAGAGATCACAAGGCTTTGCTCTTCCTCTTAAGGCCGATCAACAGGCTTACGCTGAAGCAGGAAGGATTTGGGGTCAGAAGAGCTTTGGGGAAGCCTTGCGAGACCTGATTTAACAAAGGTGAAGAGCTTCATCTTCTCCAGAGGCTTAAGGGCATGTCCACTGGCTATCCTTTGGGAGAATTTGAGAGCATCTCACCTGGAGGAAGGGGGGTAGATTAAAAGTCCAGAGGAGGAGAACTCTGGCCCACCCTTCAGAGGTCAATGACAAATAAATTCCGAGATGAAAGGCCAATCAGCGTCAGAAATTAACTTTTTTCTTTCTTCCTTTCTTTCCTTCCTTCTTTCTTTCCTTCCTTCCTTCTTTCCTTTTCCTTTCCTTTTCCTTTCCTTTCCCTTTCCCTTTCCCTTTCCCTTTCTTTCTTTCTTTCTTTCTTTCTTTCTTTCTTTCTTTCTTTCTTTCTTTCTTTCTTTCTTTCTTTCTTTCCTTCCTTCCTTCCTTCCTTCCTTCCTTCCTTCCTTCCTTCCTTCCTTCCTTCCTTTCTTTCTTTCTCTCTCTCTCTCTCTCTCTCTCTCTCTCTCTCTCTCTCTTTCTTTCTTTCTTTCTTTCTTTCTTCTTTCTTTCTCTCTCTCTCTCTCTTTTCTTTCTTTCTTCTTTCTCTCTTTCTTTCTTTCGTCAGGAAACGGGCAACCTGCCAGGGATTCTGACTCTGAGACCCATCACTCTGGGCCTGGACCCTTTGGGCAAGAAACTCCCAGATGCAATCCTAGTCCCTCCCTTCTTCTTTTCTTCCTGTTTCACCTTCTCCTTCTCCTCCCCTTTGCTCACAAACCTATTCTTTGGGAGAACCCGAAAGCTGTCTCCTGGTTGAGCCCAGCTGGCAGACACCCCTAGCCAGGAAGCAGAGCTAGGAGGCAACGTCATGTAAAGGAAAGCCTATGGGCAAGTGCAAGGCCACAGGGTGGAGACTGGAATGTGTTTAGTTAAGCTGAAGAGGGCTAAGTATGGTAGGTCAGAGGGGGGTTTCAGTGTGTCTGGAGATAAACAAGTACAAGAACAGGTCAGTGGTGAGGCCAAAGCACCTGTGCCCACAGAGATCGGAAGTTGCCTGCAGGGACAAGGCAAGGGTCTCCGTGAATCACTGAGAAATGTCACCCCTCTATGCTCAGCAAGACAGGCAGCATTCAGAAAATAAATCTATTTTCTACTAACAATAATGGCATAAAAGAGCTTTGCAGTAAGTCCATCTTAGAAGGGAAAGGTTTAAAATTCAGCTTGCACTCACTCTTGACGGCACACTCCCCATCCCTTTACCCCCCCCCCCCCCACAAAGACTCCCTGGGTCTCCCTAGGGGGGAAAAAAAAAGAATCTGGTTCAGGGATTGGATCACAAACATGTATCTGTTCCCTCACCCACACTCTTAATGTCTGCAAGTCCCGTGAACTCCTCCATCCCAAGGCATAACCAAATACTCACACACATGGAAGAACCCTACTCATTAATCTACTGACCACATCTCCACATGGCCGAGTAATGGGTCTTTATGCCACAGACCCCTTTGGCAGCCTGATGAAACCCATGAACCCCTTGGGAAAAGTGATTTTGAATGCATAAAACCAAAGACATAGAATTACAAAGGAAAACCACTACATTAAAGTTCAGTTTTCAAAGCGTCTTTAAAATAAACCTGTGGATTGGCAGCATGTGGGCTTCCTTATTAAAACTTTAAATGATGTCTAACGATGACTCTTAACAGCTAACGTTGTAGTGACTATAGGTGATATTTTGATGGGCCTGCAAGAACTGTACTGGTAATAAAATCAGAGACACCATAGTACTACCGTGGATTGTTGCCTACTATATATTGGAAGAAACGTCACATTTTGGTTAGAAGTTTGTAAACATGAAGATTTAGTATTTTTCCTCATTCAAGTTCATGGTGCCTCTGAATTCCATCGATGGACATTCGAAGACCCATATCTTCCAGTTATCCATCATGCCGACTTAGCTCGCAGATGTATGCTTGTGGATTATACACATTCACTCATTAGACTTACAAACACTAAGTCACCAGTTCTCACACGCACACGCACATATGTCCAAACCCTGACTCAAAAATAAATATCCAACACTCTCATTTACAGTCGGGTGATGGGAAATGTTTAACGACCAGCTCTCCAGGTAAAATAAATAAACAGCCCTGATCTGCCACATTCGCTAACTCTCGTGGGGTAAATATTGCCACGTGGCCGGTCGGAAGTTCCCGACAGATGTCACTGAACACAAATCGGGAAGAGACGGAGCAGGGATATTCCATTCTGCCGTACAGAGAGCCATAGATCAAACAACCTCAAGATGCAGATACGAGTAAGATGTAAAATAACGAGGAAGGAGCGAGCCGTAACTATTACTTGCCTCTTTATATAATTTACGTAATTGTAAGCATATGCGGTTTAATTTTTAATAACGGCAGATTTTAACAAATGGCTTGCAAAACTCCTAAACTTCAGAATCAGCTCTCACAGGCCAGCTCGGGTAGCTCCGGCGCACCACTGCATACATGGCTTCATGATCACGTATATGCCAAACCCTTGGGTTACTTTCTCCACACGGATTCGGACGACCTCCCACTCATTTCCCTACGACCCCAAAAACCGCCACTCGTGGACAGACACTGCGCTAACACCTTACTCATGCACACACCCACAGCACTCCTATCTGTCTCTCTTTACCCACCAATCGCTTGCTTATACTCTTGATATAGAACTCACATCGCTACGGTATACAAACACGGTCGCAAACTCACAATTCATAGCTGCCCTCAAACTCACACAACCCCAAATGCATAAACGCCAACATGACTAACACCCTCACCCCATACGGACCGTTCTCACACTACCCGGAACCCTGCTCGTTAGCACAAACACACCAACACCCCAACCACATGCATGCCCAGAATTCCCAAAGATGTCCGTGCCTGCGCCCCCGTGACCCAAATGTACTCAAGCACTCATGTAACACGAAAGGTGCATCATGACGCATCAAATGCCCCCAGTTTCCCTGTGTCCCCAGTAATAAACACACAGCTGACCTCCATTCATGTGTGTGCACACTCAGCCACCCACATATGTTACTTACATTGACTCAGGCCTACGGAGCCTCCACACGTCACCTATACATACCACTCACCCATTCTTCACACTCTCACACCTGTCTGCCCCCCACGCCCCACCCCCACACACAGGGCAGCGCCTGGCACTTCCCCCCAGAGGGAAGGCTTCCACCAGCTCCGAGAGCATCTGAAGAGCCAAGGCAGAGGCCAGCCCTGGCCCAGTGACCCGAGGCTGATCCATCAGAAAAGAGCAAGACAGCAACTTGGCCAGAAAGCCCACTGTCTCTGCAGAGCACAATCCATTAGTGTCTCTTCTTTTGTCTTTTGATTTCTGATTCACTGAACTTCGGATCCGTTAAATCTCTGCCAACAGAAGCAATGGGACACGCTGGGCAGTGTGGCAGGGTGGCCCAGAGGACCGAGGAAGTTGTTTGTCTAGTGCCATTGAAAGAACGTCGGAGTCTAACAAAATTCCCACATTAAAGGAAGAAAGCGGCTCCTGTTTCCCACAGGTTGGGAGTTTGGGAAGGTATAGCATGCGCGGAGTGTGTGCCTCTCCTCCACGTAACTGGGCCCTGGGCTGTTGAGCAGACACCCCAGGAGGAGGTGGGAGAAGACTGTCTACAGGGAGGGGCTCTCGGAGTGGCCTTGGCATTGGGGATAGGGCAGCCTGCCACCACAGTGCGCAGGGAGCCCCATGAGACCTCCACTTGGAATGCCAGCCCCCATCGGGCCACGCCTCCGTGGGGCAGGCGGGCAGCTCCCAACTCAGGTTGCTTGCCGAGATGGTGCCCGAATCAGGGTCTCTGCTTTTCAGGGGGGGGCTTTCCCCACTCAGAGCAGATCCCTAAGTACGTGCCAAATGGAGTTGAAGCCCTTGGAGGCCCTGGAGAGCCCAGAGGGCGGCGCAGTCCTGACCAGGGCCAGACTCGACTCCCGACAGCCCTCGGGAGTCCGGGCGCCCCCCCACCCCCCGCAGGGCCCCTGCGTCAGCCTCAGCAGGTGGGCCTGCCTTGTCAAAGCCTGGGATCCTTCAGCTCCAGGCAGGAGGAAAGAGTTTGAGTTCGAGCACTGGATGGGTTACAGATGAGCTGTGCGTCCCCCGACAATCCTAAACCTCCCTGAGGCTCAGGCCTCTCCAGCTGAGAGTAAGAACATTCGAGGTCTCTTGCCGCTCGAAGACTGTGGGCCACTGACCCCGGAGCAGGGCAGTGCCGCTAGAAGAACATCGTTCTTCATCACCTAAATGGCAGTGCTAATGCCTGTACGCCCCCCAATTGCGAAGATGCCATGAGATCATGCAAGCGCCCTGCACATGGCCTGACCCGGCGTACGTCTTCTATAGAGTTCTTATTATGGCTTGCAAACCAATGATGCAACCAGAGAGCAACAGGATGAGACCTACATAAAAAGTAGGACACACAGTCCTTGCCCGCATGCTGCCTAAGGTCTAAAATGAGCACAAGTCCCTGGGCACATGCACCTTTTCCCAGGATAGCTACACTCAGTCGGCTTCTAAACAATTCTGTACAAGGCACGTAAGTGCGGTACGAGACCCAGTGCTTGCCTCTGGGTTCGCTCTGCAGCCCAAGAGAAGGATGAGACCGAACTGATACCACTGAGCAGCCCAGGAAATGGAGTTAGAGTTCAGAGGTGGGGCAGGGCTGGTGTAACCCAGAAGGTCTTCCTAGAGCAGGAGCGCTGAGCCAGGAGCTCAGGATGGGTGAGAACTAGACATACCCAGAAGAGAGCTTTGTGGACGAACTGTCCTAGGACAGGTGGAGAGACTCAGGTCCTAAAACAGGGAGGCCAGAGCCTCCTCCCACACTCCTCATTTAATTCAACTGCTTATACCCCGAGGCTTTACAAAACACCCACTTTTTGGCAAGCGCTGTTGTTCAACCCCGGGGGGTGGAAAAGTAAGAATGACCTAGTCCCTGCCCTCATGGAGAAGTCAGACTCATAAACCTTCAGAGGTTTATGTGCCTTCAGAGCGGGGGACGGGCTCCCAGAGACAAGCTCAGAGGGTGACAGGAAGGAGAAGGAGCCCTTCTCTCTGGTTTGTCCTGGTGGATAAGAGGGCGGGGAGGTTTGGTCAGGGAATAGCAATGATAATGAACATTTCTTATGTGTTTTCTGTGTGCCGTAAGTCATACATATAAATATACACATATATGCACATTATATATGTGTGTGTGTGTGTGTATACACACATAAGAAACAAAAGTCGTCTAGACAGACAGACAGATGCACATCTGCCCTATAAGGTAGACACTATTATTACACACCGATGAAGGCGATTTTGGAGCAGCAGTGAGGACCGGGAAGCACCAAGGTAGAGTCCACACAGCGGGGTGGAGGACTCACACGGTGCCCCCGGGATCACCTCTTCCCTGTCCCCCTGCCCCTCTGCTCTCCAGCAGCTCAGAGCCAGCGGCTCCGCCCTTCCCAGAGCCCCGAGGCCCCTGCCCCGCACTAATGCCTTGAGTGAGTCTGACCCACCCACACTCAGGACTCACTTGGACGGCACAGAGCCTGTGAAGGCCCATTTGCTCAACACATAATGGGGATTAGAATTCATTAATGCACTACAAATTAAAGTATTAATAACGGCTACGGAGTTTAAATGAGAGCCGGGGAAGGGAATCGGTCTCGGGGCCGCCCCTCCCGCGGCTCCCACCTAGCTGCATTGTTCGGCCCTGGCAATCCCGGGCTCTTTAATATGCTGTGACAGCCCGCTGAAGTGACCCCAGACGATAAACAGGGCCTCCTAGTTAAGTATTAATCTGCCAAAAGAATGACCTTCATCCACTAAAGAAGGGATGTTTTTAAAAACCTCGAGAGTGGAGGAAGGCTCATTTGCTCGCTCATTTAGCATATTAAAAGGGTATTATTGCTACAAACAAGAAATCTAAATGAGGCCTGGGCAGGAGCTGCGGATAACACTCCTGATTAAAGGTGCAGGCTAATGATGAACACAGGAGGCTGAATCCCTTATTGTTCACCAACATGGCAGGACCAGGCTGCTGGGATGATAAGAGCATCGAGCCCGGCTGGGACCAGGCACGGGCAAGGGAGGAACCGAGCGTGACCAGACATCTGGGTGCTGCTTACCTGGATGCACCCCGTGGGGGGGGGGGGGCAGGGGGACCTCAGGGCAAAGAAGCCCAGTGAGGAGGCCTCAGGCTGAGGGACCACGGCCTCCCTTTCTAACCCCCGGCTCCCTAGGACTTGTTTACTTACAACTTCTCCCTCCCCAGCTGGTCAACTCCAGGGGTGGTGCCTTTTCCTCAGGGCGCAGGCAGGGTGATGTCCTGCTTGGTCCTTGGAGAAAAAGTCAGAGTGGGCAGGGGGACAGGGGTTGAGGAAGGCTGGGTGTGCTCCTCTCGCTTCCACGAGGGATGACCCCATGGGCCTGAGAGGTCAGAGCAGGAGCTGGGAGACTGGGTTGCGTGTGTCCCCTTGGGTCGGGGGGAGTGGGGGCCTCCTGGGGCAGAGGGGCGCCTGCTAGGCCAGGCACAGAGCCAGATGGGGAAATACAATAGAAGAAAAGAAACAAAAAGATACAAATGTCAAACTGGAGTTCAACAGACTCTAGGGGAAAGGGAGATCCACCCTGTGCCTGGTACTAGCTTCCGGGCCATGGGGGACTGATAGGTAAGTAAGACATAAATCCAGCCCTAGGGCTCCTCACTCCCTGGGGGGTCTGCTTGAGATTCTCCCTCTGCCCTTTCCCCTGCTTGCATGCATGCTCGCTCGCTCTCTCTCAAATAAATAGATAAATCTTTAAAAAATGTACTTATCGACAGCAGGAAATGGTGGTGAAATCACAGAATTGCTTGAACACAAGATCGAATGGAACTAATGTAATTACAGAATTAAAGGGGGAGCGGTATTACCCCAAGAGCTAATAGCACCGACACATTTCATCTCTGGCCTCTGTTCTCCTTGAGGAGGGAGCCTTTGTTTGCTCATGTCTGTGTGTCCCCTCCACCCCCCAGATGCTGTGGCAGAGATGCCGCCACTTATTTCCCACACAGCTTCCTCTTCCAGGGCTAAAATGGAGAGATTCCTAGCTCCCCTTACAACTAAATTGGAATATGACTAAGTTTGCTTTATGACTAAGCAACCCTAGCCAAACCTATGTGTCACCTCTGGCCCAAGGCATGGAAAAGATGACTGACCTCCCATTCTCCCTCCTGCCGCAGCAACCTTGGCCAGTATGTGACCAGAGGGACCTCACAAGACGGAGGGAGTCTGGATCCCCAAGTCACTGGATGGAGGAAGACCCCTACCAACCCACAGCGAACGCTCCAGACTTCTGTTGCACTGCACCCCCGAGCTTTAGGGGTCGATCTACCGAGGCAGAAGCACTGTTTCTCCTGATTAACAAATGTTTGTCAAACTAATAAGTGAATATTCTCCTATAATCGTCCTAGTAAATTTAAGGGAGATTAGTTATTTCCCTTTGCCAAATAAGGAAAGAGATTCAGAGTTAAGAAGCAACAGAAGTTAAATTTATATCTTCAAATCCCATGCTCTTCTTACTTTACCTGGCTGTCTTTCAAAAATACAGTCTGATGTATATTTCATGTGAAATTTATCAAAGGTACCTCGGTGTAATAGAGGTGAGGGACTTTCCAAATGAGAGGGTCCCCTGGTCATCATTGCTGTCAGGACACGGCTGTCATCTCGGATGCAGGCAAGGCCCCCTGAATCCAAGTACTTCAAAGAAGAGCCTTGGCCGAGGGCTCTCGCCCCTCAGGGTGGGGGAGGGTGGCAGGGGGATTTTTACCCCTCCTTTCCCAGCCTAGGAAAGAGGAAACTCCATCCCCCTAAGCAGATGGTCAAAATCGGGCTCCTTGGAGAGACTGACCCAGGCTGACTTTCGCACATCACTTTTTAAATAGATTTGTCAACCACCCAACAGTTTCCAAAGCTCCGGAGCCTGGCCCGCCTGAACTTCGGAAGCAGGAAAATAGCTGAAGGGAAATACTAACAGGTTGGCTCACACTAGGAATCCCTTCCACTCTTCTGCCATCGCCATAAAGAAGGCAGAAGGTAGTACAAGGTGGGAGAAGGGCTTCCACCCCAAGCCAAGAGGAAAAGTGTTCAGTGTATAGGGGGAAGGGAAGGTGTCTGCGGGACTGGAAATTAGTTTAACCTCTAAGAGGAAAATGAATGAGAATCAACCATAATGGGTAAGATGAGTTATCTGTAGAGAAATCCAGGGGGCAAGACTAGATTGTCCTCTGTCCCACTCAATGTCTCTTTCTCTAGATCCCTGCAGATCTGGGTATGCAGTTCAGCTGACAGAATAAGCATTTGTTGACTAAAGAATATGTGCCAAGCATAGTTCCCGGTGCTGGAGACAGGGATGTGAGTTAAAGGGCTCAGGATTGCTCTCATCCGGGCTAATTAAATCATAGGGTGCCCTGATGCAATGCCGTACTGCTCAGTGGCTCCCCTAGTGGCCATATTCCCTTGCGCTAAAAGTCCTCTCTCTTCATTCTCCATCCTTCCCTTTGAGATCTGTGCTCCCCTGGAAACGCTAGCTCTCTGAAACTCAAATCCATACAGCCCCAGATATTAGAGCTGGGCAAATCCAGATAGATTGTTGTCACCCAAATTCCCCATCTTAAAGATGAAGAAACTGGGGAGTGCTTGGGTGGCTCAGTTGATTGGGCGACTGTCTTCGGCTCAGATTACCATCGAGTCCTGAGTCGGGCTCCCGGCTCTGCGGGGAGTCTGATTCTCCCACTGACCTTCTCCCCTCTCATGCTCTCTCTCACTCTCTCTCAAATAAATAAATAAAATCTTTAAAAAAAAAATGATGAAGAAACTGTGACTCAGAGAGGGAGAAACGATCAGACCAAGATTACTCTTTGGGCTTTCTTGGGAGAACCCACATGACGACTCATGAGTGCTTGTAAGCCAGAAAATGTATTAGAGCGGTTTAGTGAATTAATCAAAAGATGGACTGGTAGAGGGTGCCTGGGTGACCCAGTTGGTTAAGTGACTGCCTTTAGCTCAGGTCATGATCTTGGAGTGCCAGGATCGACTCCCGCATCGGGCTCCTTGCTCAGCGGGGAGTCTGCTTCTCCCTCTGACTTCTCCCTCTGACCCTCCCCTCTCTCATGGGCTCTCTCTCTCTCTCTCTCTCTCTCTCATTCTCTCTCTCAAATAAATACAATCTTAAAAAAAATGGACTGGTAGAGGTAGATTGGGGAGGAAAGGTTATTTTCTGCTCAGACGGGGCTGAGGTCCATACAGGGCATGCTGATTCCCTCCCTGATGTGTGCCCATCCTTTTTTCAGTCCCTTCCCTTGATGCTGGGTCTGCTCTCTCTTCTGGCATTTTGAATTCAGAGACCATCGGGAAATTGGAGCCTGGGAGAGTTCCCCTGGCTGAGAAATGAGTCCATCTAATTACCTTTTCATACTGTATTTATCTCAATAGCAAGGGCTGCCAATGGTCTGTCAATGACAGACAAGGTAAGTGGGAAGTACCCGCGAACGTTGGGGTCTGAATTGTGTGAGCTGCCTTAAGGGTCACGACATTCTGTCCTGCAGCCGTGGGATGGGGTCATCTCCACTCTGGCCCCCTTGGCTCAGTCTCCTTGCTATTCTGCAATCCTAGGGCAGACAACTGGGTCGCAGCTCACTCCCATCCATCCCCTGGAGGGTCCCCGCCCCGCCTAGTTGTTACCTCCTCCACGATCCCCCCTCTGACCCCCGTCCCCAGTCCCCATGCTCTCAAATCTGTGGCATACACCTCTCACAGTGCTCCCCACAGGGCACGGCCACTCTTGTCCTGTGCCTTTCTCTCCCCCACCCCCCAGCTTGTGAGCTTCTTGAGAAAGAATCCATGCCATCCTGCGCGCAGCACAGGTCCAAAGCACAGTAGTTCCTAACTAAATACATGTGTTGAAACCCAATAGCATTCAATTCCATTCCCAGCATCTAGCGTCTTCCTCTGGTTTGGGTGTGTCGCCAGGCTTGGCCCCATAAGGCTCAACTAGGTGCTACCTTGTGGCTGGCTGTGTGCCAGCAATATGCCCTCGGGGCTTTATAGGCAACACAGTGGCCCCAAGCGGGCGGGCTCACGATTGCATCTTCATTCCAAGACTTGGAGTTCAGAGCAGTAACGTCTAAGGTTTCAGAGCTGGTCAGCGGAGAGGCCAGATGGGAGCACCGGGCCGTCTCACCCGTAACTGTTGCTCCTCCAAAGACGGCACCCCTGCCTCAGCGGACCCAGCATGTTTTGCTTACAAGCACCCACAGTCTGAGACTGTCAACGCGATGTGTTGCTTCAATGCAAATACTCATGCTCTAAATTTCTAGGATGTTGTAAAGTCACATCCAACCTAGACTGGACCTCACAGCTTCATTTCCCAGTGACAGCTGCCTCTGCATATGGTTTCCACTGTTTTAAAAGCCCCATTCCCAGGTGAGCCAGCGCATCCCTGCTCTAGCGGCCAGCGTGCTTTTCCACGGGCTTTCTCTGGCATTCTGGGCCTTAGTTCCTCATGAACTGTAGTGGGTTTTACGTAATAAAGATAAGAGCTGCCTACAATAAACACCCAAGACAAAAATCCCCTGCCATTATCCCCAGAGATCCAAGAGAAGATCTTCCCTGTGATGTTCCAGAAGATCCCAGGCTTGGGTCTGTTTTTTGTATAATTCCCATACAATTCTCTGGTACTTTGGTTTATCTACTTCCTGCTGACCACGTAATTTATTTAAACTTCCACGCCGTAAGAAGTTACAGAGACTGAAGACCCATATGCAGTTTGGAGTCATCTAGAAACGATCTCTGCTCACACTTTCTGCAGGTAGCAGGCAGCCCGACCCCTTCCCTGCGGGACCTCAAAAGGCCACGGGCACACACATCACCTGGTAACAGAGATGGAGCCAAAAGGAAGAGGGTGGAGGGGGAAAGAGGGGAGAGCAGGCAGGAGAGAGACCAGGAAAGAGATACCGAGTGAAGCTACATGCTGAAGAAATTCCAAAGCTGAGGCCAGAACGGCGGTCCTCGTGGTGGGAACAAGAGCAAGGATCCTTGGAGTCCTGGCATTGCAGATATAACTGCATGGGGTATAAGGTCATGAACGTCACCTAGTGACTTCCCAGTTTCTTGGGTTGAGAATTCTACTCTGTTCCCAAGAAAGAATAGAGACTGTGTCCTTGAGAGCATCTTCAATTTGGGACTGGGGTGCCGAAGGAAGTGGGGGTCCAAGAGAGATGGGGACAATCTCAGTCCAAAGGAAAGCCAAGAGATTTTCAGTAGAGAGGATGTTCCAGGAACAAGAAGGTCAGTAAGAACCTGGCCACTGGAAGGAACTCTTCCGCAAACAGCTACATTTTGCAAATAGGACTGTTCCAGAGGCCAGAAAAGAACCAGTGTGCACAGGTGAGGGATTTTTTTCCCCCGGATATGGGAGTCTGTGTCACAATTAACCTCTCGTTAACCACAATTAACTTCTCTCAACCAAGTTTCAGTTGCCAGGTGGTAAAACCAGAACAAGAGGCAAGGATTGACTGAGAGCCAGGGAAGGTGATGCCATTAATCCTCTCTTCCTGCCTTCTATTTTGACTTCCCGCCTCCTTCTCAAGAAATACCCTGAGCCTCTGGATACTCATTTCCAGTGTTCCTACTAGAAGACTTTCCCCGACCTCCCCCCCACCACCCTCCATTCCAGTGGAAAGCCTCTCCTCCAGGCGATCATCCCCCACGGTGCCCATTTTAAAAAGAGCACTTGGCCCATCGCAGTACAACCTCCCTGTCTCCTCCACCGGACTGCAAGTTCCTTAAGGGAAGGAACTCTCTTTCACTCTCATGCACTGCCTTAGTTTCTAGCACGGTGCCCGTGATCTCCCAGATGTCACATAAATATTTCTGCACGAGTAGATACATGAATGGCAGAAGAACCAAGAATCGAGTCCAGTAACTCCCCATGGTTTTGTGTTTCAGTAGAGGGTCTGCCAATGGCATAGGCGTATTTTAAGAAATTAAATTATTTGAAATAACAGTCGACCAGTCACCGGAAACCTCCTTTGGAGCCACTGTTATGGCTCAAACGTATCTCCCCATCCACGGACAAGCGTCCGAAGCCATTGCTCTGCTCACCGTCTGCGTAGAAACATGTGCTAGGAAGACCGCTTTCTCTGGAGGGGCACGGGTCTCACACATTCAGTAAATACAGCCTCCTTCTTTGGTACCAGCTTGACTTCACACCGCACCTCGTACCTGGACGTGTTATTCACAGGAAGTCGTGCCCCACTCTGCAAACCCGCACAGCTCAATATCGCTTCTGCAGGTGTCACATTAATATTGAAAGAGACATTCCTAAAGCCCCCTTAGGGAAAGAACCACCCATCTCACCGGTCCCCAGAGGACACGCAGGCAAGGATGGGAAAAGAAGCCTGTGCAGAGCAGAAAGAACCTCTGCAAAATTCAATGACAACATCCCTGGGGGCAAAAAGGCAGCAAGACTTGCTGGAATTTATTGAATTCACAAAAGGAGAAACACAATGGAGAACTCTTGCAAACAACCTTTCTAATTTCTGGCAGAGAACAAAAGGAAATTAGAGGGCCACTGTGTAAATCCCCCTCTAATACCTTTCTCGGAATGGAGAAGTAATTCTTTCAGGGAGAAAGTTAAGATGTCAGAAGACCTACGTACTTGCTCTACGGCTCTTTGGGGCAGAAATGTCCTTTGCTTAGGTGGCAGCTTCAGAGAGGTGGGGAAGGGAGTAGTATGGGATCCAGCGGAAAAGAAGCACAGAGATGGATATTTAGATCAGGCTGCACCTTAAAAAAATAAGGATAAAAAAGGTTTTTAAGGTTTCTGGCCAAGCCACTCAGAAACGGAAGAGCAAAGGAGCATTAAAGACAGAATCCTTAGCTAAGAAAGAGCCAGAGGCTTCTGAACTCTGATTTGGATGGCAGGCTACAGGAGGACAAAGCTCATGAACGCTACATCTGAGGCCCTGCCAGCATCTCTTACGGCCAACATCTGGAGATGTTGCCTTCCAGCCACTTACAGAGGGGAGGGAAGCAGGTACAGGGCGTGCACCATGTGAATTGCCACATACGTGATTGTCGAAAAGGTAGATTCTAGAGGCCACTGCACAGCCACTAGGGAATCCCCGAAGGTGGGTCTGGGAATATGCATTTGTTTTTTATTTTTTGAAGATTTTATTTATTTGACAGAGAGAGAGAGATCACAAGTAGGCTGAGAGGCAGGTTGGGGGAGGGGGAGAAGCAGGCTGTCAATGGAGCAGAGAGCCCGATGTGGGGCTCGATCCCAGGACCCTGAGATCATGACCTGAGCTGAAGGCAGAGGCTTAACCCACTGAGCCACCCAGGCGCCCCTGGGAATGTGCATTTGACTAGCTTTCTAGGAGATCCTTAAGCACACTGAAATTTGAAATCCAATGGTGTGGCACTTAACAGGACACCGTGTTGCGTGGGAGAGACTGGGGTTCCAACAGAAGTTTTCCCCCACTGCCTGAGTGGCTCCGGAAAGTGGCTTTAAGCCACAATCTTCAGTTTCCCATCTATAAAATGGGAATCATAATAATATCGATGTTTAGAGCTGTCGTGCAGATGCAATGAAATATTGAATGCAAAGTGCTTGGTTAGCCTAGTGCCAGATACGTGGTGATATGTGGTAGCTATTAGTATGTAATAATCGTTAGTTTTTTAGGGTAAACAAAATATAATTGCAGAAAGCTAGTAACCAGGGAAACTGTGCCCAGATGTGCCCAGAGTCATCCTGAAGGAAAATACTTGCCCTTGAAACGCGCCCCCTTTATTTTCACGAAGGGGCACTGCACCTTTGGCTGTTTCTACAACGTGGGAAGGCCAAGTTGTCACTACAACTATCACGTGATTCCTCCAGACAGTGACCTTGGACTGGGGACTGGAGGCACCTGCTTCAGAGCCCAAATGGCTGGCATGGGCTGTCTATGCCTCCCTTCCTCACGGTGGAGACAGCAATAGTATCTACTCCCCACATGCTATGGCGTGAGGATGAAAATACACAGCAGGGCGCCTGGGTGGCTCAGACCTTTAAGTGTCTGCCTTTGGCTCAGGTCATGGTCTTTGGGTCCTGGGATCAAGTCCTGCATCGAGCTCCCTGCTCAGCGAAGAGTCTGTTTCTCTCTCTGTCTGCTGCTCCCCCTGCTTGTGCCCTCTCTCTCTCTCTCTCTTTCTGACAAATAAATAAATAAAATCTTTAAAAAAATAAAATATACAGGGATCAACAGTTCAATATCGAACACAAAGTAAGTACTTAATAAAAAGTAACAGTTTTCAACGGCCTAGGGCCTGCAATGCAAACCAGCCCTTCCCAGGAGGACACACAACCCTTCCCTCCCTCAGAAAATGAATTCTACGTGGTTGGGGTTGTTCTCTGTTCTCTGAACAATGAAAGACTATTCTTTTCCTTCTAGGGGTTTAGGTACGGCAGCGCTTAAGACAAGAAGTGTCAGGAGATCATTCATTGTGCGACAAGTATCTGGTCACTAACATACAGCAAGTCCTAGAACTTGAACTTTTAGGGGGAGACAAACCAAGGAAGGTTTCCAGAAGCAGGGACCGACTGGTCTAAATAAGATGGAATGGCCTTGAAAAGGAGTAGCAGAAACAAAGCCAGAGTGAAGAGGATGTATGCAGGTCATGCCTGTGTGCAAGGGACAGGTGGCTGGAGGGTAGGACTCCTACCGTTGCCTCCAGAAGTCACTGCATTCTGGGGCCCCTGAGTGGACTTCTCACTGAGCAAGTCTGCTTAAGGTTCTCTCTCTCTCTCTCCCTCTGCCCCTTCCCACCCCTGCCCACACACTAAATAAATAAAGAAATCAAGCCACTGCGTTCTGACCCGGAGGCTGGCCCCACACCAACAGAGAAGGGACACCGTTCTCAGGACTCTGGAGGGGCACAGGTGCACAGAGGATATCAAGCCCATCGATATCGCGGGTGGCAATGGCAGATCGGGCAGCACAGCCCAAACAAAATCAGTCAGAGACTGCACATATCTACTCTTTCCCTGTCATCTTGTGTTCGTGCTCCCCCCTTATTTGGATTTCCAGAGAAGGGGAAGAGAACAGGAAGCGGGAGTGCAGAAGCTATCTGCACATCACAGTTGCCATAAGACCCCGCATCTGCCCTCCCCGGCAGCCCCTGTGATCTCCCCAGTCCCTTCCAACACAAAGCCATAACCTTGACCTTGATCACCAGCCTACATGAAAGATGCTAAGCCAGAAAGGAGCAGGAGGACAGAAGAAACAGAGAACCAAAAGAGAGGAAGGAAAGAAAAATGGCGGGGAGCCGGAGAAGAAGACCGCAGTGGACACATGTGCCTTCTCCTGTGCCTTGGCGCACTCCCCGGCGGCAGGAGGGGCTTAGGTGGATCGGCTGGTCCTACAGCAGCCAGGTTTCTGCCCTCCCCTCGTCACCTCACACACCTATAAACACCGCCTGGGGGTGCCTGGAAAGACACACACAAGTCCACATGTTCTTCTTTCTTCACGAAGCCAATCACTGATTTCTTCATCTCTAAGTATTGACTGAGTGTCCCTTATATTGCAGGGGCTCGCCGACGCAGGGGACCTAGAACTCACGACACAGATGCAGCTTCTAGCCCTGCTTTCAATACCCACCGGGCACTTTTCGAACCGTAGCCCGCACGGTGCTAGGTACTGCAGGAAGTACACAGTGACTGTAAGCCATACTTCACGTTCTCAGAAAGCTTCTGATCTCCTTGAGGAAATAATAATAACATACCTGAATTAATCATCCGAACAATTCCAGTCCCCGGGGACCTCTCATTCCTCTGGGCTCGCCCGCCTGCCTGCCTGTCCTCTCGTGGCAGACTCAGCACACACTACCTTACGTTCCTTATCGGCTTATGCATTTATTTATTTTATCCTGCAAAGGCCTGTGTCCGTTAGTTTGCAGCTGTTTAACAAACTACCGCAAAACTCTTTGGCTCCAAATAGCAACAATGTATTCAGTTCATGATGCTGTGGGTAGGCAATCTGGATTGGGCTCAGCTGGGCGACTCTTCTGGTCTTGGCTAGGGCAGCCAGGAATCTGTTGGTGGATGCTGGTCTCTGCCTCTGGGGGGGTTGGGTGGACGTCAACTAGCGCAGGAGAGCGGACAGGGTAACAGGGTCTCTAACCTTCCTGCAGGTGATCTGACTCATTCACAGGGTGACTTGGCAGACCTTCTAGAAAACCAGCAGCCACGTAAACTGGTATGTCACCCCTTCGGCTGCATTCTATTGGGCAAAGCCAGTCACAGGGCCAGCCCGAAATTCAGGGGTGGACAAACAAACCCTACCTTTTGTTGGGAATAAATCCAAAGACACCTTGCAAGGGGATGGATGCAGGAAGGGGTGTGCTGAAGCCATCTCACTCCTCTTCGACCACATGGTCTGTTCAGCTTCTCAAGGGAGATGCCATTTACCCATTTTTATATTCTTAGAGCAGAGGAAATAGCTCACTCTTACTGACACCATAGGAGTAGGAAGCCGGTCTAGGGACTCAGGGAAGGTCTTCATAGGGAAGGACATTTAGAGTTGAGGTTTGAAGGATAAACAGGGGCTGGTTTAGCAGAGAGGAGCCTGGCCAGAGAGCACTACGTGTGCAGACTTTTCGACGTGGCAAGGATCCTGGGATAGTCCCGGTCAGCACAGGGGTTGGCTGGAGATGGGGGGGCGGCAGGGAGACCGTGCTGTGGGGCCCTGTAACCCTTCCTAAGGAATTCAGACATTTTCCTAAGGCCGATGGGAAGTCATTAAGGAATTTTAAGCCAGGGAGAGAAATGAGGAGGCTTATGTTTCTAGAAGGTGGCCTTGACTGCGGTATGGAGAATGGATTAAGGGAGACCAAAGTGGAAATAGGAATAATAAAGTTCTGCTTTAAATGTGCAAATACCGTGGGCAAGATTAAAGGGCTGTCAGCTACTTATACTTTAAGGGCATGATGCAGGACAGAGATTTGTGCTCCCCCCTCCGCCCCCGCCTCAGAGCCACATGAGTGGGAGATCTGCTCAGGGAGGGGTGGAAAGCCGGGGCTTTGCAGGGAGCGGGCTCCGGGTCCCAGAACTGTGCAACTCCCATCAGGATCTCAGGCAGGGAGAACAATGGGAAGTTCATAGATTAAGATTCTTTTTACCTTTCTATTAGCAGAACTAATCATTTGCCTTTAAGTAAGACATTTCATTTTGATTAAAGTAACAACCATGAATAAGTAAAAAGCAATTAATTTCCAGAAGGACATTTGAATCCAAGAGGGTTTCATTTCCTGTCGGGACTGAGGTTAATCCAACTCTTACCTCTGCTGACATCCAATGGTGGCTACCCTTTATTGAGGTCCTACTAAGTGTCGGGCAGCTTTCATAGCTGATCTCACAGCATCCCTAGGTGGATGCAATCATCCCATCCTACAGGTTACACTCAGAGGGAGGATGCTACTTGTCCAAGGTGACATACGGAATAGGGCAATGCTGGGATTGGAAGAAGTTCCTTGATCCTCAGAGTCACAGAGGCCAGCAGTCACCCCCCAATCCTTGCAATGTGCCATGTCGAGTCCTTGGTGTGCTTTATCTCATTCAAGATATGTGGCATTGTCAGTTCCACCCTACAGATGAGGACAGTGAAGTTCAGGAAGGTCCCATAGCTTGCCCAAGGCCACACCGCCAGGTCTAACAGCAGAAGCTGTGTTTTTAACCACAATATGCTGCCTCCCATGTTCTCCCAATGACACCATACTGTCGTGAAAATATTGAGTTTTTCTTAGGTAAAACACTCTCTTATCCTTCCTAATCCCCGTGTAAAAAAGCTCTGAACCATGGATATGGTCAGTCCCAACCCAGCTCCCTCCTCATCTCCCTCACCAACCGTAAGCTCCTGGACGGCAGGGTCTGTGCCCTCTCTACCACCCCCCCTGCCCCCACAGCACCGAGCAGCATGGACCCAAGCCCACGACTCCATCAATCAGTGCTGGTTCTTCCCACCGGCAATGGGAAAGAGATGGTGGGAGGCCATCTCCATGCACATGCGTGCAAACACTCCCAAACTGAGTCTTCGAGGCGGGTCCTCCTAACAAGCCGGCCAGGCAGCCAGCTTGCCCCTTCAGCTACTTTGGCACGTGGATGGATCAATGCTGCTCTCTAAACAATGACTGGCCGTCACACCCCTGCCTCCCGCCCCAGCACCAGAGAGCCTTGGGGAGCTGGGGGCTGCCCTCGGACGCTGCCGGCCCATCACTCACCAGGAGGGGAGAAGCCGGGCTCTGCTCCTCAGGCAACAACATCGGGAGGAATAATGAGCTGCTCTAGGGGAGGCGAGGGCTTTCTGATCAGAAGACATATGGGGCTGTCACAGAGACAGATGGGCCCAAAGGCCCCTTCCCCACTGCACTGCCCTGATGACCTCGACTCTCACGCCGGGTCTGTCTGTCCGCTGGTGCTGATTTGGGAGGGCAGGGTAGTCAGAGGGAGGAGTAGAAGACCACGAAATCCGTGAGCGGGGGGGAAGCCAAAAAGCCATAATGTTCTTGAGGGACATCATTTGAGTGGGAGCATCGTAATTCACATTGGAAAGCCCCTCAGACCCACTTTATTTATCTGTATCATGAGAGACTTAGACTTTCACCTGCATGAAGGTCGCTTCCACTGTCTGTAAGATGTGGAAAGTAGAAACCCCCCCTTGTGGTAGCCGTGATGGACAGAGGCCGGGGCTGGTGGTCAGCAGGACCGAGCTCTTCCTCACCTGCTGTGTTCCTGCGGTGAAGCTCCTTGACCTCTCTGAGCCTCGGTTCGCTCATGGATGAAGTGAACATAATAAGGGCTTTTCTCATGAGATTCTCGGGAGCATTAAATGAGACAGCACGTTCGCGAAGCACTTAACCCAGGATCTGGCTCAGAAGATGATCTGCAAGCATTTATTGATGTGGCCGTGAGTTTTGAAGGAGGAATCGCCAGTAAACACGGTATTTTTAAACTGAAAGACACTCTACAGAATTGACTGTTAGTATTTGCTATTGGCCGAAGTACTGCGTTGGTATTAGTATTAGTACCCGCATTGGTAGGAGGAGAGTGTTACCACTAAGGTACCTTCAACATTTAAAGACCGAGACCTTCAGACAGAAAGATGGGTTCATCACAATGAGCTGATCTCACAGCCCGGAAGGTGCCAGAGACGCCCGCCCGCCTCTGCTCTGTGTCCCCCCAGCTGTGCAGAGGGTTGGGGCCCAGTTCCACCCACAGCAGAAAGGCACCGGAGGCTGGAACCATGGATTGAGAAGGGCGGGAAGAGACTGTTAGGGGCCAGAGAGCTGTATGTTCTGTCCGTGCTGAGGAGGCGAAGGGGGCTGTTAGCCCCAAAATGGATCTGCGCCCATAGATAACCCCAAGTCTGGGGTGAAGTAGGCCCAGGGCTGAGCACAGCCAGGGTAGGCAAGAGCAGGCTCAGAGAGAGGAGGGGTGGAGGAGAAAAAGGCAAGGAAGCAGGACATGGAGGACACTGAGGTAGAGAAGAGGGAAGAAGGCCACCTTGTCCTTTCCCTTCTTGAAGACCCTCCAAGATTCCCATGGCCTCAGGGAGGAACCTCAGGCTGCTGGGCCCAGGCACAAGCCCTGCGCAATCGGGGCAGCCATGTCTCCGGCCACACCGGTCAGCCGCAAGTGCGACACCAGGACTGTGTCTTCTTGACTTTGCCCTTGAGCGTCCTTCTGAGGGGGAGTCTTTTAGCTCTTCCCTGTCTTAGGAAGGTACCAGACATCCTCAAATATCACGTCCTCTGGGAAGCCTTTCCCGAGCCCCTAAGGCAGAGTTAGACAACCCCCGGGGCCCTGCACGTCCCTCCCTGGAGCACATTGTTCGGGGACTCTGTGCTTCCTTCCCTATGCCCTACACCAGGGGGCTGCTTGGAGGTAGGACCTGTCTCTTGCTCATCTCTGTGTCCTGGCGCTGGGGTGCTGGGTCTGGAACGTACGGTGCTTACCTCTCGTTTATGGCAGGACAAGAGGGGCAGGGAAGGGAGCCAGGGGAGCAGATGGGAGATGGGGGGGAGGAGTCAAAGGGAGGAAGAGGAGGAGGGAAGGAAGAGAAAGGGGGTAAAGCCGAAGAGAACGTTCCTGGAGAGCAGAGCAGGAAGGAAAAGGAAGACAGGAAAGGAGAAAACCACAAAGGTCGAGTAGAAAGTGAAGGGAGAAAAATAAAAGGGAAGAGTGGATAGGGACACCAGGGCCTCCGGTTGATGGTGGGGGTGCGGGGGGGAGAAAGGGGGAATGGTGCAAATGGGATCCAGAGACCTTCTGGGAATTTTTCAGCACCTGGTGCCTGGCCCCCGGGACCTGCTTCTTCCCACCCCCACATCGGGGTAGGCCTCCCCGGGTCTGGAGCGAGGCCACCGTGCAGAGGGAGTGGGGCTCCCTTAGAGCTCAGACACAGTGGGTCCTACCATGGCCTGGTTTGTGTACACAGTCTTCACTTACAGCAGAGAGGAGGGTCCTGCTCCTTCCTCCCTGTCATCACCGACTCCAGCTTCATCTACCTGGATAGACGCCCGCAGGAAAACCACGGGCGGGTGGCTTTGTGGGGGGGCCTCAAGCCCCAGCTGGGTTCAACTGGACCCAGCTGGTCTTGCTCTCCTCCCCAGGGGGATCCCCACCGCCTCTCCCGGGGCACCCCCCACACCTGCTTTCCAGCAGATGCCGCCGCTGTGCCGAGCGGGCCGCCCATTTCTCCTGCGAGCCCAGGCAGGGTCGTGGGCACATCGGAACGGGAGTGATCCAGCAAGTGCTCTGGGGGCACGGCTCCGCCTGGCTCTGGCTGCTCTCCAAAGAGGGCTGGGAAGTCTTCTGGGCTCACCGCATGCTGAGCAATCAGAGGCTGGCTTCTCTGAGTGAGAGCGTTACATGGATCTACACCACTTGAGGTCAAAGTAAACATCATTAGGGAAGGAAGAGCCCGGAGGCCTTTCTGCACCTCCAGCTCTCAGCTCCCCAAGGGAGGCTGTTGGGGGCCAGACTGAAATAAGTGGTTCTTCAGTTAATTCTAGGGCCCACTTAATTTGCATGACTCGGCCCTGGTCCCTTGCATCTTCCCCCTGATGCCCTCCGTCCCGTCGGCCTTCACCTTCCCACAGAACAGCACCACCCAGGCCCCGTGGCTCCTTTTTCGTTTCTAATCTCCTGAGGTGGAGGAGATGGATACACTTATCGGGGCAGGGGATGAGGTGTGGCTCCTGAGGTTGCTCCTTAACCGCGCTCAGGCTGGAAGTTTCTAGGAGGAGGGAGAGGCGAGTCACATGTGTGCACAGAGAGCAGGGAAAATGGAAGTTCCACAGAGTCCGCTGCCTTTCTGGAAGATGCAGGCAGCTCTGTCTCTCTGGCAGGGAGGATGGGATCTTGTGGGGGAGGGGGAGGGGGCTTAAACCCACAGGGGCTCATTTGTGCCTGGAGTCCCGAACCTGCACCATCTACCCCTACCTTTCCTTCATTGGAAGTATATTGAGTCTCAACTCTCTTGTTTCTACTTCTAAGCCCTGAAATGGTCAAGGAGTGTGAACAAGAAGAGAAAAACAAAGAAACGAGTCTTGAATAACCCCTAATCCAGAGACAATCTGGACTTCTAATGAAAACTGGAAATAAACCAATACGCCACTTTCTCCCCCCATCAGCCTAGTTGGCCTGCCCTTTACTGGAGGTTTTCAAGCAAGAGAATACCCTTTTAAATGGAAGTGTGAGCTTGCCGGACGATGGAGGGTAGCGACTGTCATTCCTCAGTCTCGAGATGCCAAAATTCTCCCGAATCTGCCCTCACTCCTACCCCCTTCGTGGAGCCGCCCCCCAGCAACCACAGGGCACTCTCATTCATTCACCCGTGCATTCATTCCTGAGCGCTTATGGAGCAACGGGAGACCCAGAAAAGACGTGCGCTGTTCCCGTCCTTCTGAAATCACAGAGCTCAGGAAGGTGATGGACACCAAAAGGAGCCTGGGCAGCACCGGCAGGACCCAGATGACGAAGGCACTCATGTGGCTGGCGAAAGAGTTCAGACTGTTTTACAGACAATGAGGTGCTTCGGAAGACTTGGAAGGGGGACGGCACAGTCGTGTTGCCTAATAGGAGGTCGCTCTGAGCTCACCGTGGAAGGTAGCCCGGAAGGGCTGGCCAGATGGGGGGCAAGGAGACCACGTAGGAAGCAGTTGGCGTAGTGCAAGGAGAGAGGGGAGGAGGAGGGGCCGTGAGAGCGGCGTGGATGCAGAGGGAGGGGGCGAGTCTCGCCGGCGCTGGACAGACACAGGGCTTGGGAGACTTGGTCAAGTAAGCCCAACACCAACAGAGCAATACGCTACTCCCCCAAAGCTGTATCTTATTCAGCTATTATTAATAACTGATTTGATTCTATCCATACCATTTTACAACCCCTGTCTCCTGCAATCGTCTGGTCCCGGTAACAATTTTATTGGAGGCACAGGAGGCACATTATAAATACATTTTATATTGCACATTGTATTTTAAGCAAATTTGAGACATCTCTGATTAGGTGCCTTCCCAATGATAGCCTTGTTCAGACGGATAATTGTGTACTGATTTTATTTTATTTTTTTATTTTATTTTATTTTCAGCTTTGTTCTCTCCCCTTTGGCAAAGCTGCAATCTTGCATACACACGTCAGTGGATAAAAACCCTTGAAAATAACTCTTCAGAAGAAATCTAATTTACTTTTTAATCTGGTTCGGAAATTTGCCAGAAAAATTTCCACCGACAAGCACTGCCATTTATTACCACTTATCACACACCCGGGCTGTGCTCTCGCTCCTGATGGGGCTAATGTAACAAGGGAGGAATCTTCTGATACATTATTTATTTGATACAATCCCACCCAGATAAGATCTATGGGCAGGAGAGGACAAAGTTTGACCTTATCCTTCGTCTAAGGGAAAGTAAGGGACCTTCTCTCTGCTTGTTGGAGGAACTGCCCTCTCTCCGTGCCCTTGGGAAAGTTCGGCTTCCCGTAGAGCTCTGGGACTCCCACCCCACAGAGATCCTGCTTTGAATGTGCTCACCTCCCCTGGGATCTACACCACCCAATCACATGGCTGCTTGTGTTCGACTTTGAGATGATTTTCAAGGGTCTCATGCTTGTCCAGATCTGCTTCTTAAGAACAGAGACCAGAGCGTCCCTTAGCATCACCCTTTCCAAGCTCAGTTCTGGGGCGTCTCCATCTTGGGGAAAGAATATCAGTATAGGACAGCTGGTGACCTTGGGCTAGGAATTAAACCTCTCCAGCATCTTCGTCTGTAAAATGAAAGTCCGTGGGGGCTGCTGGGCTTTGGGAAGAACAGAGAACGTGGGTCAGGAGAACTGGTGTGGGGGTTCTAGCTTTGCTGCTGCCTGGTTAGCTTGACCTTCAGCAAGGTGACACCCTTGAGCCCCTATTTCTTAATCTGTCCATGGGGCAAAGAGCTCTTCCCCTGCTGACCTCGCAGAGTCATTAAGATGATAATGAATATGGAAGCTTTGCAAGCAGCAAATAAATATATAAATGCATAATTAATCATGAATCTATTTATTAATTAGTGAAAACACATTACGAGATATTTGCAGAACCCACTCAGAGGGAACACAGGGAAAGAAGTCAGGCTAGGGGTAGCAAGGAAGGCTTCCTATATACCTGTCTCCAACCTCCAGTGACAGATAGCCCAGGCTGGCCCCAAGCAAAGGGAGACCCCTGCTTTTAGCGGCCTGTTGGATTTCGGCTAACACTTCCTAGTGGACATCTCCAGAGTCCCCCCAAACTCCCAAGGATCCACAGAACTAGGATTTGGTCTCTACCTGACCCCTTGCATGATTTCAGCAAAATAACAAAGGTGAAAGTTTTCGTTTTATTTTGTTTTGTTTTACAAAGAGGAGAAGAGGCAGAGGGAGAGGGAGAGAGAATCTCAAGCAGACTCCTTCAAGCGCAGAGCCCAACACAGGGCCCCATGACCCTGTGATCATGACCTGGGCCAAGATTAAGAGTAGGATGCTCAACCAACTGAGCCACCCACGTGCCCCATGAAGGTGAAAGATCTCTGAACACTCGACAGAACTGAATGAAATCTTGGCATGGCTGCACACACTGAAATCTATGAGAATTTTCTTAGCTTTCCTGAGCTTTCCCCTCATCTATAAAGTCAGGAAAATAGCACTTAGTTGCTGGGGTTGTTGTCAGGGGTCAGTGGTGCAATGTAACGAAAACTTTATAGGCCTCATCTGCTCACCATCAGTGAATTACAGTCTAAGAGAGGGCCTTGTCCTTGTATATCCATGCACACTTGGTGCCTAGGGCAATATCTGCCATAAAGAAAGAATTTGATCCATGCCTATCACATGGATGGATGGATGAATGAGTGAATGAATGAATGAATGGGACAGTGGTCAGGGTCATGAGCTGAAGAAAATGTCCATAATATTCTTAACCTGGAAAGAGTCTTGAGTCCTAAATTAATTTCGGAATCTTAATCTCCTTTCAAATCCCTGCCTCCTACTTCTTCCAGGTTTCTCCCCAATCTTGCTCCCCTTTCCCACCTTCTTGACTTCTAGAATGTTCATCTCCCCCACACTTGCCCTCCAAGTTTTTCTCTCCCCAGTCAGTGCATTGGCAGTGAGGTTTGCCCACAGAACTTTCTCCCTGTCTCCCTGCTTTCTGTGTTCCCTTCTCAGAGCTATGCCTCCTGCGGGAAGAGTAAATATAGAAAAATGACAACATGTACATTAATGCTCGTTAGAATGTCATCATTATACCCTGCAAAGTGTCTGCCGAGGGGGTCCCTAAAGGACACTTAGAAGTGAAGCAGCTGCTCCAGATTTGTTCCAGCTCACATCTCGAAGAAATGACATTGAGATAAATGCAGTATTTCTGGCTGGAGGAGGGGAGAGAGCAGGGCTTCTCTGGAGAAGAGGGAGGGGATGAAGAAAGAACCCACACGTTTCCCCACACACTCAGAATAAGAGGTGGACTGGGCAGAGAGCAGGAGCCCATAGCGGGAGCAGCACAAGCGCTGCAGCGAGGGCTGGTTTGCTCAAACCAAGAGGCTCACCATCTATGTAGGGAGATGGAGGCCAAGGAACTCATATCACAATCTTTGATCAGCCTCTCACAGAATCCCGTGCTCTTCATTGCACGTGAGAAACACGTCATGCTATGGAATGAGAAACACGTCATTCTACTTACTTTCTTACTAGTAGTAACTAGTAGTAACCAGTAGTAACTAGTAACTAGTAGTAACTAGTAATGAAGGGAAGGCAGCATGACAGCAAATGTTTGAGTCTATTCACAAGTTTATAGACAAATGATACCAACTACAATTCGTCTATATTCTGCCCATCCACACAAGACACATCAAGATGGCAAAGATCTACATGACCCGCACTTGCCCCCTGGCCACACTACTGAGTGGTTGTCATGCTCCGGTCAACAACTCATGAGTAGTTGGTCCAGCACCCCAGGCCGGGGCCGAGCATCATAGTTCCCCGTATCTCACCATCTTGAAAATTCAAGTGACAAGGTTTGCAAAACTTCTCAGAGATCATGTTTTAATGTAATTTTTATTTTTGTCATAGAGCTAGGCAATTTGTAGCCCACGTTATAAAATCACTATTCAAAGTTCAATGAATGCATACCAGCTATGGTTTGTAGAGCACTTGCTGTTTACACCGCACATTCCCATGTATTACTACATTTAATTCTCACTATTATCCCATTAAATAGTCATGGCAGGTACTATTTTACAGATTAAGAAGCCAAGGAACAGATTTTCGAGCCTATGCACCCACAAACGTACACATTCTCAGAGAGGATGCCTTTGACAGGAGAACCTCACAGATAGATGTCAGCACTCACACCGAGGGCACACGATTCAAGGCTCCTCCAAACTCAATAAATCCCACTTTCTTCCACCTGCCATAAATAACCATGTCAGAGACATTTAACTGTTCAGGATTAGAACTCTCCTTGCCTGGTGAGATATAGCAGCCTCAATGAACAAGAAAGAATGAGGTGAGCTCAGCTCTGAAGCCTGCCAGCCCTAGGACAGGTTACCAGCTTCATTCATCAGCCAAGGAAGGAATGATGGTAAAAGGAAAGCAAACAGGAACCATGTTTCAGAAAACAGGTACGCCAGCTCTCGTCTGCCACTTCCCAGCCTGGTAACCAGTCTTCAGTCTCTCCGAACCTCAACATCCTCACCTGTGAAATGGGACACTAAGCCTTGCCATCTACTAAGCTCCTGGGACTGCTGGTTTCTCTTCAGACCTGGGTTAGTCATGGCCTTCTCTGCTCAGTGCCAGCCTTTACAAGCTCTCAGGGCTCACCATTGTTCATGGTTAAAATCAGAAGTAAGATCCTGGACCCGGTCAGATTTCCTGCAGTTCCATCCCCCCTAGTTGCTCACATACGGGTCCAAGTACACACACACACACACACACACACACTCACACGTACACCCTATAACCCCCATCCCCAGGACTCAAAAGGTTGGACAGGAAGATTAATTATCTTTAGGTTCTGTTGCCTTTCTCTACTATGGCCAAGCACTGGTTGCTTTGATGATTGCTTTAAAAATATCCCAGTTATAATTTACTGAATATTCCTATGTACCAGGGAGACCATAATGTTGAATTCTGGTCTCTGCCATTACGGAAATCTTATGGGTTCATGAGAAGATCAAGTCACCTCAATTCCCTAAGTGTCAGTCTTCTCTTTTATAAAATGGGGATAGAGGTAATGCCCTCCTTTTAGGTTGCTATGAGGATTAAATGAGATAAGGCATGTAAAGCCCTCAGTACAATGCCTACGCACAATACACTCATTATTCTTGTTCCCAATTACTCTGAATATTCTGGGGGAGGCATTATACTAGAGTTAAGGATGAGATGTGCAATGGGAGATCTGAAGAAAATGGAGCTATAGCTATTCTCAGCAGTCTTTAATAGAGAAAATTGGTAGGAGAAAGAAGTAAGACATATGACTTTTTCATTGGAGAAGATGCTTTCTTACTCTTGATGTACTCAGGAGGTGAGGAGGAATCCACTCTGAACCACAATCATCAGCATTGCAAATATACAACAGCAGCTCCTGTAAGTGGGGAGAGGGACAAGGTCTCTGCATTCACAGAACAACCCAGCTGGGGAGACTGCATAATGGCGGAAGGAAGGACAAGTAGGGGAGGCTAACTCCACAAGCAGAGACGTCTCTTTGGAAAGGAGTGTGGTCTTTTTGCATGGTCCTTTGCAGAGGAGAGAACTTGTGGTGGGCAGAGCACAAGGTAGGGTTGGAAAAGTAGACTAGTATACCACTTTTTGAGAGTTATCTTTCTGATTAGTGGTAGATGAGAAAAAGGAGACATTTGTTAAATTTTAATTAGAGTCAGCACTTTGATGAGTATAGTCTTTAGAGCAGAAATTATTTGCCTTCTTGTGTTATTAAAGTAATTTCCACTAGTCCAGTGGGCCCCGTCTCTAAATTGTGTGTGAACAAGTCAACAAAATATAAGCACCAATTTTGAGTCAGCCATCACAGGAAGTCTGCGACGAACTGAGGGAAACTCAGAGAAACTGAGTTTGAACTCTGAGAAACAAGTCTCAAGCTGATGCAGGAAGAAACAGAAAACATTAAAAGACTGAACCATGTCACAGCATAAGGCAGCTCCGATACACCTCCCAGTGGCTTCCCACCATGCCTAAGAGCTATTGCCATTGCTCTATTTCTCCCTTGACACTCCTATCTGTTGCCGCCATATCCGTGCCAAGAAAGGACACCCAGACAGAGTATCTTGCCTTGAAACCGAGAGTGGAGGATTAAAGGAAATGGGCAGCTCTGCCAGTGTCCTCCTTTGATCAATGCACCTTATTAAGTAGGTCTATTTGGAGAGCTTAGTGCTGAAAACTTCCTTCTGAGGGTAAGGGACCATCAGGATAAACTATTGTCTCAACTCCTTTTCCCCTGTAGCTTCCTCAGCCAGCCATATGGAATAGTTCAGGACAGATTGTAGAGGGTCCTGAATGTTGGCTGAGTAGCTTGCAGAATTAAAAAAACTGAGAGCCAGGTTACAGGATAATATAAAGGAGGTACTGAAGGTAGATACCAAGAGAACAGGGGTTCTCCTTTGCAACAAAAAATTGTCGTGCCTGAACGAAGGGTCTTGGGTGTAAATGGGCTTTACATAGACAGGCAACAACAAAACAAGGTTTAGGTGAGTAATAACAAAGCAATTCTACCCTATAACCCAGGCTTTTAAGTCCTACTTATGGAGAGAATGAGAGAGAGTCATTGATGAGAGCCCCGTCCTCTAAACTCTATGAGTTAGATAGCAGTAGCCCCTAATTCAACCAGTGTTTACTGAACACTTCCATGTGCAAAGATGAATAAGACAGGGCCATTACCTACACAATCAAGCAGGAGAAATGAATGTGCAAGCCACAACCCATCACCCAATGGAAAAAGCACTATTTCAAAGGTATTTACAAAGGATAAGTAATTCTGCTTAAGAGAGTCAGGGGGAAAAATGATTTTCAGGAGGTTCTTGAAAAATTAATAGTTAATTGAAGTTTGTGAAATGGAAAAAAAGTTCCTGGGTCCACCGTGGACCACTTCTCTTAAACATATACATGTGTTCACTATTTTTCTGTTGTGGAAATTATATTTGGGATAAAAATGCAGTATTTTCCCTTCTCTTGAAGGTATAAGCCTCTCCCACCATGTATCTGCAAGGCAAGTGACCGGGACAGTGACTGAGATTTCTGGAGGAAGAGGAATTAATCTGTAGCCACTTTTCCCAAGTAAGTGCAGCCCCCTGAGTGGCAAGCAGTCTTCATCTTGTTACCATCTAAATTCTCGCTCTCATTTTTCTCAGAGTCCCATATTATCATGTCTCTTTTCTATGCTTGGGAGGAAGTCTCTGTTGGAATTGATCCCTCTCTGGGAGCCCCCAGATGGATGCTTTTCTTTCCCTTTCTCTGTCTGGTGTTAGTCTCAGGAACTGTGAACAAAATTTCTCCATCTTTCCTGTAGCCTACAGCTAGTGCTTCCCATCATTCTTTTGTTCACTCAACAAATATTTATTGAACACCAACCATATGCTTGGTATGGGAGCTATGAATAGAGCAGTGATTCAAAAAGTAAGTCGTTGCCTTCATGGATTCTACAGTCTGTTGGGAGAGATAGGCAATAGATAATTGAACATATAAAGATATTGATATATTGCCAGGCAGTCAGGAGTTCTTTTGAAGAGAAAATGCATAGCAGGAGGATATTCAAGATGTTGGGCAGAGAGTTAGTTACAGGGTCAGGAATGCCTCTCTGAGGAGGTGACATTAGAGCAAAGAAAGAGAGTGGACATGTGAATGCCCAATGGAAAGCTGTTCCAGGCAACAGAGATGGAAAGTGGGACTATCCTTGGTATGGCTGATGAACGGAAAGGGAGAGAGTGAGCAAGGGAAAGAATGATTGTTAGTGAGACCACCGGGACAAGGTCATTTAGATATTTTAGACTGATAAGGACTCTGGGTTTTGTGCTAATTGGGATGACACGTTTTGGGAGAGTTTTGAGCAGAGGAGGAACAGGCGGGAATGTAGGTCTTTGTAGTATCTTGCTGGCTATTTTGTTCAGAATAGATGGAAGAGAGGGTAAGGAGTCTCCTGGTAAGGAGTCTGGTATACTAGACTGAACAAGAGATGGTGAGGACTTAGACTTGAGAGGTAACACTGAAGGTGGTGACAAGTAGCCGGAGAACATACTTGGATGGAAGATTCAGTGAGACTTAAAGGACTGGATGTAGAGAATGTGAGTGAGATAAAAAAAAATCAAGGATAACTACATGGATTTCAACCAAAGCAACTGAGCAAACGGTGTGGCCACTTTCTCAGATCTGAGAGTGGAGGAGGAGAAACAGATTCTGTGTGGTGACATCAAGGCTGGGTTTGGGGGATTCCTGCTAGGCATTCAAGAAGTCACACTGAGTATGTCAAGGAGGTATGATGAAGTCTGATGACTTCAAAAAGTCAGGTGGTTTTAGGGAGGAGGAGAAACAACTCTGGATGCAGCAAGGAGAACACATATGCAGCCCCAAGGCCAGAGGTAGTGGGGAGTAAGAGCAAAAAGAGCCACCACGGGATGGATTTCAGGGGAAACAGGACCCTCAGGGAAGTTCTGGGTTCAGTTAAAGCAAGAAGGTGATGGAGCAGCTCACAGACGGGATTGAGGATTCAAGGGCTTTATCAAAGATGGAGCACAGTTCCACAGTGCTCAGTGGAAGGGTTTGGAGTTTGGGCATCAATGCAAGCAACGAGGCAAGAGGAAATCTGTGAGCCTTATAGGATCATGGATTTGAAAAAAAAAAAAAAAAAAGGAGCCTTAAGACAATAAGATGAATTGGCTGTCCACCGCATCCCTCACCCCCAGCAATCTCCCCACGGCACAGCTTTAAAGTCTGCAAACACCATGTCTCTACAATCCCTGGGACAGAGTTGAGAGAACAACCCAAGGGAAAAGCCCCTGGACAATCTCAAATATCCACTTCTTCCGAGATATAAATCCTGAGCTTCTCAAGGTCACGTCAGCACTGATGGGATATGAAAATTCCCACTATGAAGGGCTATATGCTGTCCTCACCGGTTTGTCTTACGAAAATGCCCCAAAGCCGGTGGTCTCCCCTTCCTAGGTTAGGAGAGGGCCTGTGGTCACCTCAGGTTCTACCCCAGGTCTTGTGGATAGAGGTTGGAAAAATAAAACAACAAATCTAAAAGAGCTTATGAAAGAATTACAAGCCACAGGCCCTTGGGCAATGAAATGAGAGATGGAACCCAACATGTAGGTCAAATGGAGGTCAGTCTGTTAGGATGCCCAGCGGAACCACAAAAGGCTCATGGAGAAGGTGGCCTTCACAGAGGTCCCCAAGAATGAGGGGGGGCATTCCCGGGGTCACCTGAAGCAGTGGACAAGGAGATGGGTTATCTGGATCAGCACCCATCAACTCAGTAGTATGCCTCCGGGTGAGAAAGGGCCATTTACCCCCTTCTCATCATCCTTAATAATTCTAAATCGGGGGGTAATGGGAAACCAACCCCAAGCTCATTTCAGAAGGACGTTGAAAGGGGGAAGCAGAGGGAAAACATATCAGAAAACAAATCCATCTTCTCAGCACAGAGACAAAGGACCAGGGCTTGGTCCAGAGCTACAAAGACTGATCCTTTCAAGGCTGAGCCAGTTTTTCAAGACATTCAAGTCAAGTAGTGATAAAAATCCCACTATTCACTGTTATATTAATGGCTGCTCCACTATATGCAGATAGGTAAAAGCATCATATCTTTATTTGCATTTCTTTTTCTATTGCCTCCAGCTCACTGAATTTCTCCCTTATCTGCCAAGAAATGTCTACTTTTAAGGGATTCTTTCATTTCCTCATGCCATTGGCTGTCAAACGACTTAATAACTTGCCCATCATGGAAGTCAAATATGGTTTATTAAAAATGCATGTCTAACTCAGTCAGATGCCCTTTGGCAGTCCCCAGACCTTGACGACTCTGTCTCAAAGCTTGGGAGCGGAATGGTCTTGGTTGGCCAGCTGCACTGCCTCACTTTGTATCACGCTCACTGCCCAGATTCTGCCGAGGCGACGCAGAGAAGGGAGCTAGAGACTGTCCAAGGAGGACGCAGAACTGGGCGACCCACTTGTCTCCCTTGAGGGCGGGGGACCTAGGCCTGAGAACGGCAAAGGCCTGAGGACTTCTGAGTCGTGCAGCCAGGTTCCAGGGGAGGATGGAGCTGGTACCCTGGGGTCGGAGGAAACGGCATCAAAGCAGGAGTGGGTGTGCCGAGTCAGTGCGCTGGGATGATGAGTCAGGCCGCGATGGCTCACGGGGCAAGGCTACGTCTCTGTTTAAGGGGCGAATGAGGCATCCGCCGTCACAGATTCAGAGTGTGAGTGCTGTGGTGGCTGGGGGAGAAGCAAGGAGCCTCAGCCACAAACACAAAGGGAACTGGGGGTTGTCTTTTCCATCATCCACTGCAGGGATGGATGTTACCAGAAAGCATTCCATTGGGGTATGTTGACCCTTCTCCAGAACGTCTTAGAGCAACCCCTCAGCCTCCCTGGTGATGCTCCTGCTGAAAGCCCCATGGTTTCAGCTCATCCCTCATTCTTTATTTTTCTGTGCATGGCAGAGATGGAGAACGGCTGACCATGCCCCGCCATATACAGCATCTCCTCATCTACGCGCTCACTGTGCTCAGTCCCCCTTCGTCTCTTCGCCTGGATACTAATCCAGCCCCCGATCTCCCACCGCACTTTCTGGCTCTGCTCTTGCCTGTGGACGCCGCACCTGGACAAGACACGCAGCCCGAGGGCCAAGAGGAAGCCCAAGGTGCTGCGAGCCCAAATGCATGGCTGCCTTCGCCGGGCGAGGGTCTGGGATTCCTCCAGGGGAAAGACAAGGGCTGGAAGTAAGGGGAAGGAGGGGAAGAAGGTATGGGCAGTGTGAGGGAAAAGTAACGGGAAAGAAAAACAGAAGGAAGGAAGCAGAAGGACGGAGCTGGGTCATGAGGTAGGACAAAGAGAAAGAGAGGAGAAAAGCAGAGGAGAAGGGGAGGAATGAAGGAAGAGCCAGAGTAAGGTCAAGAGCCAGAGGGGGAGAGAAAGAAGCACCATCCTCTGTTGAGAGCCCCACAAGGGGAACTGCCTGCAGCCAGACAGCTGGAGGGGCAGCGGGCCAAGGGTCCTTCGCCTTGAACTTCCTCGTCACCTGGAGTGGGAGCTGGCCGGTGCTGACACGGCGTGGGTGTGGGCAGGCTACCCAGCATCTCCTGGAAGAAACCCGGGGGACCGAGGGAAGAGGACGAGATGAGGGAGCGCGGCAGAGGCCTGCAGGGGGTAGAGGGGGAGGAAGGCAGAAAGACAAACAGTGACGAGCCGAGACAGGAAGGAGAGGGACTCAGAGAGATGGCGGGGAGGCTGATAAGGACGGGAATGGCGACAAGAATGATGGGGAGATGGGGAGAGAAATTGAGAGCGATGTCTTGAGATTGAGGGGATAGCGAGAGGCAAGGAGGTCGAGGGAGAGGACGGAGAAAGAGAGAGAGAGGAAAGAAGATGCCCGGCATGGAGTTGGAGCTGCAGAAAATGGAACGGGTCCTAATTTTGAACCTTTGCCAACATCTGAACTTGCTATTCTGCAATCAGTTTTTCATCTGTCACTGAGACGAGCTGAAAGAGCTAAGCTGCAGGTTTTGTTGATTATAGAATGTTCCATTCTGATCTGTACCAAGGGTAACTGCTCTGGATTTCTGGATGAACCCAGTGCAGAGAGAGAGTACGGGAAGGGAGGTGGGGGTGGGGGCGCTGGGTACCGCACCCCTGAGGCCGCAGACAGAATCATTTAGTGACGCCCTGCAGGGCGGGGGGAGAGACTTCCTTACACATTAGTGTCACTCCTTGGGGACAGGAGGCTCGGTGCCCCATTAGGGCATCTGTGGTCCCGGGGGTGCTGGGGTCAGCCTGGCTGCCTGCAAAGTCTCCCCTCTACCTCCTTTGTTTTTGCCTAACGCCAAGTCAGACCTCTCCCGGGGGCTTCAGCACGACCTCACGCAGATGACCGTGGCCCAAGCAAACAACAACTTCGCCCTCCTCCGGAGGGGCCTACATGGGGCCAAGTGAATGGAGAGAAGGGCCAGCTCGCCTGGGTCCCTCATCCCCAGGTCCACGGAACTCCCACCAAAACCAGCACAGCACCCACGGGGGCGACGGCGCGTGGAGAGGAGGGAGAGGGAGGACGGGGAGGCGGCAGCACGCTCCACTGCACCTCTCCCCAGAACACAATGTGACACAAGACATCGGGAGATGGCAGCGAAAGTTCAGGGGAAAAACACACAGTTATTTATGGCTCGGGCATCTGTTGTCAGATCAGAAACAGAGACCTGATCTTGGGCAAATCCAGCAGCCTATTGGAGAGCAGATGGGGAGGTGTGTGTAATGCTCAGTCCTGCTCAGCTCTCAATTTATTATTATTCCTCATCTCCAGATCCCAGCTCCAAAGCAGACATTTGTCCTGACCACAGTGCTGGGAGGCTGGGTGGGCGGACGGGTGGTTATTTCCATCGTGTGACTTGGAGCCTTCCATGTGAGGAGAGAAGGTTATGGCAAAATCCAAAGAGGAGAAGGTGAAAAAGGGGAACAAAAGAGAACACTCTGGCCCAAGAAGACCGCGGGATGAATGGCAATGGGACTGGCTGGAAGGTACATAGATTAAGGCTCAACCTTCCTCTGCCCTACCTGCTGAGTGACCTTGGGCAAGTCATTCCAGCTGTCCCTTTCTGCCATATGCTTGAGATTGTATAATTGTCCATTCCCGAAGATACACAAAGATGGTCTCTACACCAGAACGTGCTGGAAAGAATACAAAATTTGGAGTCAAGAGGTCTGGGTTCAAATCCTAATTTGCTAAGGAGCAGGTCAGTAACCTATGGCAAAACACGTTTTCCAGCGGATCCTCAGTAAGAGGAAGAAAAGGGAGAGATGAGTTTATCAGGCCTTTTCGCATTCTAGAAAGGCCACAATTCCATGAGAAGAAACCTGGAAATTGCCAGAATTTCACTGGCAGACAGTGAAATGAACAGTCTGGGGGATTCAGGACCATAGCTTGTACTCGGTTGTCATCGGTTGAAGAGGCAAATACAGCTTCTACACAATTCCTGAGCCCCGGGCTCGGGGGGCTCAGCCTTGTCCCACGGTGTAGATTTCGGGGCCCCAGCAGTGTAGGTAAACACCTCCCCCACCCCATGTCACCCTCGGAGCAAACGACCCACCTCCCAAGACTTCCCACGCTGGCCTGTGCCCGTCTCCAGAAGCACTTCTCAAGGAGAGGGCAGAGGGGAGGCAGGGTGACAGTCTGGAGAAAGATGCTGCTCAGGGTTTGGTGGGCCTGGATTTGAATCTCCACGCCTGCGCCAACTGCACTGCCTTACATTGGTAAGAAGGCACTGTAATCCCAAGAGACATCTTCTTTTTCCCACCTGAGATGCAGCTTCTCAACTGAAAATATGCAACAACCGGCTCTCTGCGTATCACTGAAAAGCAGAACGAAATTTCCCAACTGGCCAAGATCCATTTACACTTCCATCAGGATGATTCAGAAGGCAGTTCGCAGGCAGGGCCCACGGCCGATGTCAAGGAACTTGACCTCCCCAGGAGAGTAGGGCGGAGAGACCCTCTCCTTGATCTGACTGCAGGCACACTGGCTGGCAAGCCCTGGCCGCAGGAGAGCTGCGTGCACGGTGAGAGCTGGGGAGTCTGATGTCATAATACTGGTAAACAAGCTCCGTGTAGACAGATGTTGTCATTGATGAGACACAGGTGTCTCTGCCTTCAGTGCCAGAGAGCTGGCTGCTGGCGGGGGACGGGGGATTTGCATTTCCGCTCCCACTCCCCGGGGCTGTCTGCCTCTGAGCCTCACCTGGGCCCTTTGCATCCTTCTCACTACCCAGATGCTCCTGGGGACTCCACACCTCGCTGCTCATTAACATTTGCAAGTGACCCAGCCAGACCTGGATTTCCCCCAAGCTTGATGCCTTCCCTGGGGTATTCAGCTGGAAAGGAGGGGATGATCAGACTGACTGCCCCTCAATAAGGCCCGGCTGGGAAGTCTCTGGAGGTGCCTCTGGAGTTGGGACCCCAGGTCTGCCTCGAGGCCCAGCCAGACCCCTCAGCAAGGAGAGGTCGGAGGCTAGATCTCATTCCCCGAGGCAGTAAAGACCACAGCCACATCTGGTGAGATGACGAGATGGCGCGCTTCCTCCAGGTCTGGGCAGCCCCTTCTGGCAGCCCGCATCTCTGCAGTTGCTTTGGCTGTTGGCACCTGTTTGCAGCCTACCCCAACTAATGTCTGTCAGTGGACTAATTATCATCAAGGATAAGAAATTAAGAAATTATGAATGTGTAGACACTTCTGTTCTCATCCTCATGGTTTGTATATTTAATGGTTTGTTTATTATTTAATGGTTTCTTTTATTGATGGCATCTGTCCTCGTTTGAACCTTATCAAGTACAGATTGGACTTGGACTCGCTTTCATTTGGGTTTCCCCCACCTCTGCTACCTTCTATGGCCCCCTAATGAAGGTAACAGTCACTGTGTAAATGGATGGATGATAGAGAAGTAGATGGGTAAGCGGATAGAGACATAAATATATAGGTAGAAATAATAGGGTCTCTAGGGTGGCAGAAGCTTTCAAATCACATTTATTGAAGGAACTAACGGTGTTTGGCCTGGAAAAGAGTACATTTCAGTGGGATTACAGCTGTTAAAATTAGAAATATCTTTTTTTTTTTTTTAAGAGTAAGAGCGCACGAGCAGTGAGGGAAGGGATAGAGGGAGATAGAGAATCTTTTATAATTTATTTATTTGAGAGAGAGAGTGCACAGAGGGTGAGGAAGATGCAGGCTCCCTGCTGAGCAGAGAGCCTGATGCAGAGGTTGATCCCAGAACCCAGAGATCATGACATGAGTCCAAGGCAGATGCTTAGCCAATGGAGCCACCCAGGTGCCCTGGGAGAGACAGAATCTTAACCAGGCTCCATGCTCAGTGCAGAGCTCGAAATGGGGCTCGATATCACAACCCTAAGATCCTGACCTGAGCTGAAATCAAGAGTCAGATGCTTAACAGACTGAGCCAACCAGGTGCCCCGAAATTAAAATTATCTTTTTAAAACCATTTTTTTAAAATGTGACGTCTAATACACTTTTATCAAAGTATGGAAAGCAAATGGATAGTTTAACCAATCACGAAAACAGACTAGTGCATCCGCCCGGCAGGCTGAGATCTAGAACACTGCCAGCAACCTCCTTCCAGCTCCCCCACTTCTGGCTTCTTCACAACCACCCTGCTTCCTACCCTCAGAGGAAACCAAGGTCCTCAGAGCTCTGTCTTCCATGGCAATCAGTTGTTTTTGTTTTTTTTTTTTTACTTTTATTTGTAACTGACGACCTACACATGTACTCAGAATAATATAGTTTACTTCTGCCTATTTCTGAAGTTTACGTACATGGAGATGTGTGATGTCCTGACATGTTCTGTCAACCTTGTGTGTGTGTGTGTGTTTTTTTAAGATTTGTTCATGCGATTGCTTGTAATTATGCTCTGTCCATTTTTGTTGTGTATGTTATTTCCCTTGTATGAACACCATAATTTATTAATCCAACTGAATGCTAGTGAATATCTGGTCTGTTTCCAATCTGGAGCCATTACGCTGATAATGCTGCTATCAACAGCCTCATTTGTGTATCCTGGTCCACATGTGCTCCCAGGGGATTTAGGACCAGGAAGGGGATGTCTGGGGAATTTCCTAATCAGACCACCCTGAACGATGTTTTTCAAACTGGTAGTTTCAATTTATGAGCCCACCAGCAATGATAACACTGCACCTCATGTTCTGTCATTCTTGCTATTGTCACGTTCACATTTCCTGCTGACATGATGAGTGTGTATATCCCCATGTGGTTTTCATTTGAATTTACCTGGTTATTAATGAGGTTGAGCACCTTTTCCCATGCTTACTGGCCATTTATAGGACTGATCCAGTCTTCTGACTGCGACTTTTATTGGGTCGTGTGTTTTTCTTCTGATTGTTTGGAGGGGTTTCTGATACAGGATGAATTGGAGTGCTTTCTCCAATGTATGTGTCTCGACTATCTTACCTTAGTATGTTGTTTGCATTCCATATCTTAATGGACTTTTTGGATGATCAGATTCATAATGTTGATGTAGCCAAATGTAATGACTTCTAAATTTATGATGAATTCTTTTTGTGTTGTGTTTAAGGAATATGAAGACAAAGAAATATTTCTCTCTGTACTTCAAATTCCAAGTTGAGATTTATATCTGTATATTTAGTTCGAGGAGTAGAATTATATCTACTGCTAAAAAGAGGCACATTTTCAATACTAGAGAAGATTTTCTAACATTTCACACTGGAAAACCACGAAATGGGCCATCTTGCTCCCTGTCACCCAGGAGGTGCCAGAAGAGAGTGGGTAAGAACCCACCAAGAATGCTCTAGTGGAGATCTGTCTCTCTGGTCTCTTCAAACTCTAAGATTGGGAGACTTGAATTAGTAACAAAATCTACTTTGGTAAATTCAACAATAAACAATAGGGAGCTTTAGCCATGACATGAGGCGTGATGCATCTGACTGCTTAGTTAAGCAAACAGACATGAATGCGTGCACCCACACTCCTGTCTTATACTGGATTGACCTTTTATTGCCTGGTCACAGGGTTTCCTCTTTCCTCATTACCAATCCCAATTCAAAGCAGAGTACCCAGCCCATGTATGGTCAGTGGGTACCCCTGGCTAAGGTTACAGACAATGGTGGAAAACAGGGTTTATTTCAGGCTGACTCAGTTGGCGGTGGTTACCTAAAAAGCAGGACTCAGGGAGAGAGGCAGCATGGCTGCACAGCTAGGGCTTCCTATGAGAGTTCTCAATATGGGGCTCTACAGAGAGATCAGCCCAAGGATGTGGGCTGCCCTAGAGGCCTAACCTTGAGCCGCCCAGGCTCCAGAGGACAGAGCTGGAGGCAGGCAGCACAGCCTCTGCTAATGCTTGGACAGCAGAGGAGATCTAATCCTAATCCCCCAAACACAGACCTTCCCCAGGTCTGTTTGTCTTCCCCTAATCCTCTAATATTTAAAGCAATTTCAATCCTGTTTGAAGAGACTTCCCAGCAGTTTGAGTCTGGGGCCTCCGGAGGGAGTAGTGGGGGGATGAAGGGAGGGAGAGAAGAAGGAAGCAGGGAGGAGCAGAGTGAGAGTGAGCCCTGGAGAGGAGGGAACCAGGAAGATGACAGGCTGCCAATGCTAGCTGACATCCCTTCCTGAAGCTTCCCTCCCAGATGGCTTCTTCCAGGTCTCTGAGAGTGAGGATGGGGACAGGGAGAGAAGGAGGGTCTTAGGCTAAGAAGTGGCCCTTGAATAAAGTGACTTCATTCATTCATTCCATCAATGAGTCAGTTAGTCAACATAATACTGAGCACCCACTGGGTGAAGCTGAAACCGTGCTAACCTTGAAGAGATAGTTACCAGGATCATAGTAATTACAAAGAAGTACAAGGTGCAGTGGGCTCCTACACAGGGTATGGATGTGTCTGCAGAAGAAGAGAGCTGCCCTTCAATTTACAGGCTATTTTTACCATGTCCCTTATGCTTTTTTGCTCCTTGTTGAAAAAAAAACGCCCAAAAGATTCCTGCTTCCTCTGTCTTGGAGTCCTTTGGCTCCAGAGCTCCTTGGCTCCTGCTCCACCAGCTTGGACCACCCAGAATTAGAATGGCAATGCGTTGGGCTCTAGCAGGTTATAGTCCACACATGGAAAGGAGCTGGGAGAAAGAAGTCTCCCAGAGGGAGGAAGGGAGGGATTCTGTCTATCGAGAGAAGCCATGACCGAAGACTTCGCATTCCTGACACTCTGCCTTGTTTCAATAGCCAGGGAACAGAACGTGCCTCTGAGCAGGCCGTCCTCATTAGAGGATATTCACCTGCTTCGGGAAGGGTCCATCCCCTTAAGCCACACTCTTAACTTTTATAAATGTTTAACTGAGAGAGAAGTGGGGTGGGGGGAGAGAATGAAAGGGAGGGGAGGTAGAGGAGGGAGAGAGAGAAAGAGAGAGGGAGAGGGAGGGAGGGAGAGAAATGGATGGATGGTTGGATGGATGGGCGAGCAGACTGATAGATTAAACTTAGATGGAAAATAGGTTAATTCCTAGGATTTTGAAAGAGAAGGCAGAAGGTAGAAGAAAGATGGTTTTGACCTCACAGTGTGCAAACAACAAAAGCATCATCTTAAGCCAAAACAAAAACCCAGATCATCTTACACAATTGTTGCGAGAGGAGCACAGCCACAGA
>CM053613.1:81430136-81445596 GCA_028646535.1 Procyon lotor | reverse complement strand
GGATGGATGGGCGAGCAGACTGATAGATTAAACTTAGATGGAAAATAGGTTAATTCCTAGGATTTTGAAAGAGAAGGCAGAAGGTAGAAGAAAGATGGTTTTGACCTCACAGTGTGCAAACAACAAAAGCATCATCTTAAGCCAAAACAAAAACCCAGATCATCTTACACAATTGTTGCGAGAGGAGCACAGCCACAGATGCCCAGCAAAAGCACAGTCTATTAGACCCCCTCAGGGCACCAGGGTAGAGAAGTGAGGAAGGCATCAAGTAAGCACGGGTATAAAGTCTGCCTACGCGTTCCTTTGCCTTCCTCCTTTATGCTGCGGCAGGAATGCAGGCCAGGCTTGTGCTGAGCACATGCTTATATTCGAATTAAAAAATGTAAGTGGAGTCTCCCAAGAAACTGTGGCTTAAGATCCCCAACTTTAACCTTAAGCCTCAGTGCGCTAGTCTGCCTCTGTCAATAACTGCCCGAGTGACCTTGGGCTGCCCTTGTGAATGCCAGGCCTCAGGATCCCCATAGGTAGCATAGGGATTAGACAAGGCCATCCCTACAACCCCACCTACCTTTGATAGTCTCTGAGGCTAAGCCAGGAAAACACTAGCAACCCCCAGAGCGACAAGCAAGCCTGGCATCTTGCCAGCTTCCCACAGCTTCTTCCAAAGGCTTTTCCAGATGGGATCCCTGATGCTTAATAAGCATCTGAACCAGGATGGGACACCCTCCTCTCGCTGCACCCCATGCCCATCCCAGCACCTTCATCGGCACCTTCCACTCTTGAAGACCTTTCCAGCATCTTGCAGTGTGTTCAAGTGGCTATTTTTATTTTTAATTGTCAAAAGACACATTTTCATTCCTTGATCTTAAAGAAGTTCCCTGGATTGGATCCTTCTGTGTCAGATCCCCTCGCTTCATGAGTGATGTCAGCCTTGGCCGCAGTAGGCGGCCCTCACGCTGACGTCATTTTCTGCTCATCTTCTGCTTTCTGTCCCGGGGCGGCTCCAACACCACAGGGATGGGGGCTGTGCCCGGGCCCCATTGCGTGAGCTCCTCCTCACCGAGTGGATCTAGCTGTTGCTACTGCTGAGCGTCAAGGGCAGGACCCATTGCTGAGATCTCACTGAGATGCCCGTGATAAGACACCTTGACCTCCTGGTGGCCAGTGGATTCTGCTGGATCCTTTCTACTCTGGAAGGAGAAGGGCTGTGTCCTTTCTGTACCTGACACTCACTTTTGGGTTTATCTTTCTCATCGGAAGCATCTCTGCCGGCATCACTCTCTGAAGGCTGGGAAAATGCAGGTTTGCAGACCTGGGATCCCACCGAGGGAGGGATTTTACAACAACGAAGGTAGGAGAAAGGACTCTTGACTCTCAGGCGCACTGGGAGTGCGGATACAGCATCACCCGGGAGCAGAAAGCCGGGACAGCCGCCCGCAGCCGCAGCTTGGGGGCAGCGCCCTCTGAGGCTGGAGTGCTGAACCCGCTCTGTGTCCTTAAGGGCTCAGGAACCAAGGACTCGATGTCACTGTGGTCGCCCTTGCTATCGCTCCTACTTGCGCGATGTGTCCCTTGAGTCCCTGCCAATCCTGGTTCCCAGACAGGGAGCGGTAAGGGTTCTACCCAATCTGATAATTGATAATCTCATAATCTTGATTATGTCATTGTGGTCGAATCATGATCATGAGGCCAAAAAGCAGATCTTAATTATAAGAAGTCAGAGTTTCTGCCATGTAACAGGAAGAAACACATCTGGCACTCTGGTGAGTCCCTGGGGCATTTCTTGGTGCTCCTATGCCTCATGACAAACACGAATGGGCAGCAGCAGCCACAGCCTAGAAGGGAAAGGAGCTTACACCTCTTGGGAATGAAGACCCGGTCACCCAGAGGAGCCAATAACCTAACCCAACTGAGTTCTGACTGAGAGCAAGGGGAATCGGTAACTCACACTGGGGGAGGAAATGATGCATCTCAATCATAGCCTTTGGACCAGTCATAACAGTGGGACTAGTCACAACTGCGGCGCACTATCTTTTCTAGAAACTGTGGGTGGCCGCCACCTCAACATTCTGATGACAGAATAAGCTGACTTCACAGGAGACACAAGAGGATCTGAGGAGCGCAAGGAGCATGTGTCAGGTCTCTGCGGCCCCCAACTTACACAGCTATGATTTCAACCCCAGCTGCTGGGGATGGAACATTCCATGCAGACTTCAAGGTTCCTCTTGCCCAGAACACCAGGGCCTCAGACACACCCCATGGCTCTTTTGCCTTCTGCCAGGGGCTTGCTTCATCACTGCAGGTGGTAAAGGTCCCTGCTATTCAAACACACGTGAGCAGCCTAAAAGTGTGTAACTGTAACCCGTATACACACCGAGGATGATAAGTTTTTCTCTCGGCTGATCCTGACCCACCTTCCCTATGCTCCTCAGAAAGTTCCAGGTGGGATAGAGCCCAGCTGTTTCTGGCTGTGACCTCCATAACACACACTTTGGGGTAGTCCTCCTTCCTTTACCTTCTCAGCCTCCCATTCCTGCCTCCTGGAATGATCTCCCAAAGTCCATTCATTTACTTTGGGTTTTTTATCATGCATTGATCATGCATTTACCTTGGGTTCTGCTTTCATAGGAAACTCAAGATAAAATAACACACACACTGTATAAACTTCAAGCTCCACGAATCCTGGGCCCCTCTCTCACTTGTAAACAGTGGCACTTGGTTTGGGCCCACTGCACTGGCCCACACTGTATCTGCCTTATTGGGCCCCGAACCGTGGGTTTTCAGCTGGCATGCCTCTTCCCCTGGTCTTCAGGGAACCTTCGCTCATTTCCCTATCAAGTCATATTCCTTCTTCAAAAATATGTGAAAAGCCAGCATGAGGTGGGAAGAGAATATGAGTTTGGGGGTAACATAGGACTGGACTCATTCTGCTTTAGTCCCTCCCCAGCACAATGATCTTGGGCAGTTTACCCTGTAAGCTCACAGCTAACGATTCCAACCTCTGATGTCCACGCTCCATATAAATCACCTTGGTGGTAACATTTAGACCTTTGGTCTCAGCGACCTCTTCCAAAGTTTCCAGGCTCGCGTCTGTAACCTTAACTTCTCTGATGATCTCTAGACACCCCTTCCTCCTTGTTTTCCCTCACCTTCTTCGTCTTGTAACAAACACTTAAAATGTACCATGTACCGTGCTATGAGCCGTCAAAATTACACTCTTGTTTTCTTTTTTTATAAAGAATTAGAGAGATCAGGTGGCTTGGCTAAGGACACAGAGAGTGGTAAAAAGTGACATTTCTGGCCCTGAGGCTTAGAGAACTCTTCTAAGTTCTCTAAGCCACGGGTTACCAATCTGTGACTCACTAGTATTTCACACTCAACGTGTTCCAAACACAGCTCCTCGTTCTCCTTCTTACCCCGCCCCAAACCTGTTGTCCCCGTGTTCCAGGTTGGGGGTAAATGGTATGTCTCTCCATCCAAGCATCTGAGCCAGAAATCTGGGACTTACTCTAGGCTCCTCCCTTTCCACTCTAGTCAATATCACATTGTAGAGATCCTACTTCATGTTACCCTCAAGGGCATCCACTCCCCTCTATCCCTATGGACAGGGCCTTGGTTCCTCTACCCTCCTTTCATTTCCTGACTACATTCCTCTATATTCCTTAGTGGCCTCATCACTAACTTCTCTCCTCCCAGGCTGACCTGCTCAAACCATCTTAAGTTCCCTCCCCACCAGCATGAGCACTGGGGCACCTGTGTCCAAACCGGGTACGTGTGGGAGCTGGTCCCTGTCTGGGCTCTTCACGGTGCTCCCTGACGCTCTCTCCCAGCACATGTGATAGCCCAAATGCCCAAAGGAGCTCCAAACTCCTGCTAGGGGCTGTCCTGGGCCATCATGACCCAGCACTGGGTCCAGCAGGATGGCCAGTTCGTGGAGCTTTCCCACTGAGCAGAGCTGAATTTCTTTCATGGAACAGAGGTGTTAGGTGTTAACAGGCTGATTTGGCATGACCCGAACAGTAGACAGGGCCCCCATTCACCCTCCAAGAGGCCCTGCCTAGCACATTGGTCTCCCCGATCTGTCCTCTGTCCTGGAAACATAGTCTCTGGAGATTGCCTAGTGTGTCATGGGTTTGGCTTCTGTGCTTTCCTATATGCTGTTCCCCCTTCCCAGTACTCCCTGACCTCTGCTCCTTTTACCCACTAAGCAAACTTCCTTCTATTTTGCAAAGTTCAGTTCAGCCTGAGTCATCGTCTGGTGTAGCTTTCTACCTACCCCCAGCCCAGGGAAGGCAGCTGCTCCTTCTCCGTGTGCCTATATTCGTGACCTGATATTGTAATGTCTCCTTATTAGACTCTAAGTGCCTTGAGAATAGTGACAAAGACTTACTGAACGGTACTCTAGGTAAATATTTAACAAATGTTTGTTGAATTCACGAAGACATAACTCGAAAGGTTGCTTTGAGGACCCAGTAAGATAACTCACATACTCCAGATGTCAGCGAAGGTCACTCTGTCCTCTGACTTTAAATGCAGTTGATAAACTTGCTGTCTCATATTCCATGAGAAAATAATGTCTTCCCAAGATTCCCATGAACGTTAGAGATTTTAAGTCTTCGTGATCCCTTCCAGCTCTGGATTCTTGCTCCTATTCATCTCACTCCTTTTTCACCACCATTCTTTCTACTTATCTGTGCCCTGGTTTTGGGGTTCGGTCCCTTTGGTTTCCCTCCTGGTTAAACATAGAAGCCGGTCATGTGTGTAGCAGACAGAAGGTTTAGGCCAATGACAAGGATTTATATCCCTACAAAGCAAACAACCTAAAATTGAATATCGGGTTTTGTTTCCTTAAAGGACTGCAAGCCACCCAGTGGAGAATGTCTTACCTTTGCACTTCACCATGGGCTCTAGCTTCCCACCATAGCACCTGTACCTTTTCTCTCCTCCTCCTCCTCTCCCAAAACTTTCCTGCTCTCCCATACACAAAATCCCATTCATTTCTTTTTTTTTTTTTTTAAGATGTCATTCATTTATTTGACAGAGTGAGAGAGGGAGCACACATGCACGGGGCGTGGCAGAGGGAGATAGAGAAGCAGGCTCCCCACTGAGCAGGGGACCCGATGCGGGGCTCTATCCTAGGACCCTGAGATCACCACCTGAGCTGAAGGCAGATGCTTAACCAATTGAGTTACCCAGGAGCTCCCTGTTTATTTCTTTTTAAAAGTAAACTAGAAGTCCATTCCTGGGTTTTGGCACCAAAAAAAAAGTCCCCCCAAAACAAATAAATTAGAAATATTTAAATCAGAGCAATGCATGAATATTATTTTTAAAAGAATCAAATAGTCCATCTTATAATGACATTAAGTCTTTTTTCCTACCCTCCACCTTGAATCTTACTCCCTGGAGGAAAGCACGTTAAGCCCTTTCTATTTTGCGGGCTCCTAGTGGTTTCCTCCCTACACTAAATGGTGTATTTACACCTCCATTTCTTGATTTATTGACAACAGATATTATCTATTGATTATCTACTAGAAAACATAAAGAGTTACATTCACACCATACCCAATGTGACTTCCTCTTCTCAGCTTTCACACTTATGATTTAGTTCTATTAATTACATTCGTGAGTTTAAATAATGCACGTGAATATACATGTCTTGTTTGATCTACATCAGGTCCTGCTCTACAAAAGGAATGCACAAGCACACCTAGATTTCATTGTATTTCTTGTCTACTTTTCCACACTCCTCCCTGACAGCTGGGCCTCTATGTTTTCATTATTCGAACTGACAACATTTCCATTGTACTGGGAGTCCTCAGGGCCGCCCTGCGTTATATGGTAGGAACTGTGAGCGCCCACAAGGACCACACTGGCTGTGTAGAATCAACTGGGCCCAGAGTCCTGGCAGGGGGTGCCCTGATGGCTGTGCTGAAGCAGGCATAATGTGTCCAACTTAAAAACATTCCAGTTTTTAGGGGCGCCAGGGTCCTGGGATCAAGCCCCACATCGGGTTCCCTGGTCGGCATGGAGCCTGCCACTCCCCTTGCTTGTGCTTGCTCGCTTTCTCTCTCTGTCAAATAAAGAAATAAAATATATGTATTTTTAATTCCAGTTTTTTAAAACATTCCATATACTCAAGCCAGGCTCATCTGAAGTTGTGTTCGCTCCAGGTGACCAGTTTGTAACTCTCCTAAAAGTTGAATGCCAGTGAGTGGTGATGGAACACGGTGACAGCTGCCCACCACTCCATTTGCTCTCCTACATTTGCTCTCCTCACTGCCTCGTGGGAAGACAACTATGGCTGATTCCAGCTAGTGAAATGTGAGAAATGTTGTAAGTGATTTTCAGGTTGAGATAGTGAAAACCCAGAGAAATTGACCTGAATTTCTTTCTACTGCTGTAGCTGAAGCCAACTGTTATAGATGGTGCCTCTCCAAAGTGGTAGGGTCTCTGTCACTTGTGTCCCCGAGGGACTAGGGAGAGCAGAGTCCTGTGCTGACCTGCTTGGACCATGGGGGCGACCAAGAAGTAACCTCTCCTGCCAATGAGAGTCAATGAGAGTTGGGATTGTTACCTCAACATAACCTAATCAATTGGTATTCATTTGGCATTTACAGTAATATTTCTTTTTTTTTACATTAATATTTCTATGAAAATATTTTTCACTGCATAGCCAGGAAGTAAGTTAGAATTATGCCTTTCTCAGATGGATCAAAAGCCATGATTCCTTTGCCACTTGAAAGATAGCCCTGCTATGATCTAGATCAAATGTATTCTTTTTTCCATACTCAAGCACTACTCAGAAAACACGACAAACTTTATTTTGATTCAAATATAGACCATTCATTTCTTGGGCACCTTGGTGGCTCAGTGGGTTGGACAACTGACTCTTGGTATTGACTCAGATCACGGTCTTGGGGTTATGAAATTGAGCCCCATGTTGGGCTCTGTGCTCAGTAGGGAGTCTGCCTGAGATATCCTCGCCCCCCCTCCACTCATGCTCTTTCTCTAAAATACATAATTTTTTAAAAAAAACAAGTGCCAACCGTTAATTTCTTGTGTGAAATTTTTTTTCCTGAAATTCTCTTCCTTCCTTCCTTCCTTCCTTCCTTCCTTCCTTCCTTCCTTCCTTCCTTTCTAGAGAAAAGAATAATTTGCCTTCAGTATAACCTCAGATCATTAGGCCTTCAATTATTTATTACATGGAATCCATTTTCTTCACAGAAATAGAATTCCAGAAGAATCACACCATCTGCTCTTATCTGGACCATTTGTCCTGTGGGTCTATCACATAGATATTATCTTGGATATTCACATCTCTTGTAGGTTAGTTGTACGGGTTCCGGGATCTCATATGCTCCTCTTTTATTTCATCTTCTTTGTTTTGCAGGAGTACATCCTCAAGTAACTTCCTCAGGAAGAATGTTTAGGAGACAAATGTTCTCTGTCTTTGGATTTTTTGAAGTAATGCTATTTATCCCTCGCAATTAACAATGGCTCAGGTTCAACACATTTTCCTTCAAAGCTTTGAAAGCAAATTTTGCATCTGGATCAATGGACCAATCACATACCACCCTGCCTCTCGCACTGAATACAGCTAGGAAATTCATACAGAATGAATGGTGTAGCTGCTTGAGGACTCTGAAAGGTGAATAGAAGCAGACAAATCAGGGAAGAAGAGCAGATAGAAGAAAAAGAGATACCACCAAACCAGCAGTGCATTTCCCACTTTTCCTCTGGCATCCACTGGCCTTGGTAGAGAGGGCTCCAGGAGGGGCCATCTGATTCTGAATCAAGAGTGGGGGAAGGGACTCAGCATTCAGAGAAATTAGGGAATTCCTTGCTTTTCTTCTTACTTTTCTGTGTGTTTCAGATTCCCCTGTCATGTCAGCAGTGCCCTTAGGAGTCCCAGGTATTTGAAACTCTGAGGCAGAAGAACGTTCCCCTCCAATCAGAGAAGAGTGTAAGGCAAATTCCCATTGGGTTCTTTCTCCTCTGTCCTCTCTCTTCTTGATGCCAGCAGTGGGCATAGTTGCAAATAGGGTAAGACAGAGTGAAGAAAGCAAAGCCCAGCTTTCTGGCCACAGGAGCAAGAGAGAAGGCCCAGGGACCTGGAAAGTACCAGGAGGACTTCAAGAAAGCAATCCCATAAAGTTGTTTATCAACTCCCAGGATCTCCCTGAGCTGTGTGTACTTGGATCAGAGCCTAAACAGTGAGCCCAAAACCTTAAGAACTGAATTATAGGTGCAGTTTACTACCAGCCAGGTCCCCATGCTGGTCACTGGATGGTGCAACAGGAACTGATCCAAGTGGCATGGCAAAGACCTTGAAGTAGACCTGAGACTGAAACACAACCCACTGAAGGCCAGTTGGAATGGACATCTGGAACCGAACCAGTTATCTTCCTGAACAAACTTCCCCAAATGATTTAAACCAAGAACAGAGACTCAAACCATCATATTGATAATGCCCAGGATATAGTTCAAATTACTCAGTATATGAAGGATGAGGAAAATCTCAACTCCCATGGGAAAATACAATTAACAAGCATCAATGCCAAGAAAACACAGGTGCTGGAATTATCCTGCAATGACTTTAAAGCATTATAAAAAGACTCCAGTAAATAGAAGGTAAATTATATCAGTAAAGAAATATAAGATATAAAGAATCAAGTGGAAATTATAGAACTAAAAACCACAATAACAAAATTCAGTAGCAGAATGGAAATGGCAGAGGAATGAGTAAGTGGAATTTTAAAAAGATTGTTGGGGTGCCTAGCTGGTGCAGTCAGTTGAGCATCCATCTCTTGGTTTCAGCTCAAGTCATGATCTCAGGGTCGTGAGATCAAGCCCCACATTAGACAGGCTCTGAGCTCAGCACAGAGTCTGCTTAAGACTCTCTCCCCCTGGGGCACCTGGGTGGCTCAGTGGGTTAAAGCCTCTGCCTTCGGCTCAGGTCATGATCTCAGGGTTCTGGGATCGAGCCCCGCATCAGGCTCTCTGCTCAGCGGGGAGCCTGCTACCCCCTCTCTCTCTGCCTGCCTCTCTGCCTATCTGTGATCTCTCTCTCTGTCAAATAAATAAATAAAATCTTAAAAAAAAAAAGACTCTCTCACCCTCCCTCTGCCCCTATTCTCTCTCTCTAAAATAAATAAATAAATCTTTAAAATAAAATAGATTGTCAAAAATTATCAAAATTGAGCAACAGAGAGAAGATTAGGGGAAAAAATTTAAGGTACCTGTGGGACAATAACAAATTTTTAATATTCATGCCATCAGTGCCCCAGAAGAAGAAGAAGAAAAATACACAGAGTTGGAAAGTTATTTGAGGAGATAATTGCTGCAAACTTCTTTAACTGGGTAAAAGACATATACCTACAGATTCATGAAGATCAGCAAATCCCAAACAGGGTAGGGCCAAGGAAAATCCACCCCCACAAACATCATAATCAGGAGGAGTCAGTGCTGATAGAGGATAGAAGACACCCAACACTCAGCCATGGATGACTCTGAAAGGGCCAGAATTCAGAGATCAGAGAGACAAACAGTAGCCAGAAAAGGAGCCTGAGAAGTGGCCAGTGAGGAAGGCGAAAATCGGAAAACTGTCATGTCCAGAAACCAAATGAACAACATCCTTTAAGGAAGGACAAGTGATCACCATATCAGAATACTGCAATGTGTCACAAGGGTTGAGGATTAAGAAGTGAACCTTGATTTTTTTTAACGTCTAAGTGCATAGTAACTTTAAGAATATCAGTTTTGAGGAATGGGGGACCTAACTGTAGAGAAGTAAAAAAAAAAAAAAAATTGGAAGAGAGAAACTCGTACAGAGCAGAGCCATTCTTCCAAGGGGAACTTTCTCTATAAAGGGAAGAAGGAAACAGAGGCAGTTGCTAGAGGGAGGTGGGGTTGGGGATGGTCTGATTGAGCTGTTTGTATGCAAATTGGAATGAGCAGCAAGAGAGGGAAGACTTGCTAAGGCGAGAATAGGGAGGAGGATGGGTTCTGGACAACACTGGTGTGTGGGCTTTAACTCTGAGTACAGTTTAGTGTAGTTCTCTCACAGAAGGCAGAGTATCTGGGCATAGATGCGAGCGGATGGGTACCAGAGCTGGTGGGTGCATGCGGAAGTTCTCTTCTGTTGCTGCCATTTTGTCAGCTGAGAGAGAGTAGGTGAGGCATTGTAGAGGATCAAGAAGACAGGGAATGATATGAAATAATGGTCAGGTGAGTGGGAAGAAAATACAAGGAGGTATAGGGTAGCCTCAGGGGCCCACTGGAGGCTGGTGATGGCCATTTTGAATGAGGCCAGTCAGTGTGATTGCATGTTTTTTCTCTTTTTATCATTGTTGCTCTCAAACATCATCAGCGTGTGGTGTGGATCACTGTCATTTATCTTGTGTTAGACATTTCTTGTGTTAGTACAGCCTTTTAGCCTAAGGACCTGGGATTTTCTTTGGCTCTGGGAAATATTTGTTTATAATTTCTCTGGTAATTTCCTTCTCTCTCTCTTATTCATTCTCTCTCTCTCTCTCTCTCTCTCTCTATCTCCCCCTTCTATATGGGAGGTACCTTTGACTTAATCTTTCAGCTCTTCTACTAAGTTTTTTATTTTGGCAATCATATTTTTAATTTCCACAAGGACTCTCTTGTTCTTTAATTATTTCTATTTCATAGTCTGGTTGTTGGGGGGAGGGTGTGGGTTTTCTGTGGGGTTTTCTGCCTTTTAAATTTTTAAATTCTTTACATTTTATTTCTAATGAGAGAAAGTCCCATGTAGTGGTTGAAAGCACAAACACAAAAATCAAACCGGTTGAGTTCAAATCTCAGCTCTGCCCCTTACTGGTTGTGTGAACCTGGGAAAGTCATTTAACCTCTCTGTGTCTAGCTTTTCCCATCTCCAACACGGGGATGACGGTAAGAGGTGCTGCACATGATATCTGAGGATTCGATGAGTTAAGGCATGTGAAGCTCTTCCAACGCCTGGACCAGAGAATGCCGAGGAAGTGTCAGCCATGGCGGTGATAGTGACGGTACTGATGTTGTGGTGATGGACACAATGCTATCTTGAGTTTCTCTGGGCTTGTTAGTTTGCATTTAGAGAGTTTCCTCCCCACCCCCCCCTTTTCTTTTTGAGTTAATTGTGGTTTCTCACACTCAGTTCTTCCATTCATTTACCTTGGTCTTTATATTTCCCTCAGATGCTTTTCTTGGTGTATTTGGCATTCAGGGATTGTATGTTAGGACTTAAAAACAAGGACCTAGTTGAAGGTCCGTGTAGCTGCTGTGTATGTAAGTTTCTTTCCCTGAAGGCTTCCTTGAGTGAGAAGAAGGCTGCAGGACAGAGCTCTTCAGCGGCAGGATACGGATTGAAAAGTCATCTGTAAGGCGGGAGTCCAATGAGGACGCTTATGGGGTTCCAGCACCCACATTGGAAGCCCTGGACTGCCTACCTTCTGGACGAGAGGAGCCCCGTCCTAAGTGGAGAGGGCAGTGGAGACACTCCTTCCGGATCACCCTACCCCCTTCTCCTCACACCTGTCACCTCCGAGCCTCCTTCTGTTCTGCCAGGAAGACTGGCTTCCAATGCCTCCACTGCTGCCACCTGAATGTATTCTGGGCTCTGGCTCCTCACTCCACTTCCTTCATCAACGCATTTCCATCGAGGTCTCATTTCAAGGGTTCATTGAAATCTCTCATCTGCCGGTGATTCTGACCTCACTCCCTATTCCCTTTATTATTATGGGTTTATTCGCTTTTGTATTCCTTTAGCATCATTTTAATGGGGTCTCCAGAGAGAGGGGAGGTTAATTCATTGCCTCAGTGTGCCATTTTGAACCAGAAACTCTATGCGTTTCTTGTGCAGAACAGTTTGGCATTCTCTTTGTGTTTGTGCTTCTTTCCAAAAGATGCCCTCAATGCCTCACCTCCACACACAAAGTGGCTTCTCAAAGGTATTTTTCTAAAGAAAGACAATTTCTTCCCTCAGAGGAATGCTGGTGTGATATATTTAAATAACATTTTCTTCCCAACTTGCTCTATGCAAACCACTCAAGATGGCGCGTGATTCATGGTAAGTGTTCAATAAATATGATTTCCCTTCTCTTTGTAGTCTTTGCAGGCCACCACTACTCAGTTCTAATCACATTCTGCCAACACTCCTGCTCTCATCTGAATACATTTATCGACTTATGTTTATTTCTGGATAGGCTTGTGTATATATATCTCTTTATATGTGTTTCTTCTTATTTGTCTGTATTCCCCTTAAGGAAAATGACACCCAGAGGTGTTGAATGACTCACTCAATAATGTAACAGTAAAAGGGGGTTAAGCCAAGGCTTGGAACCATACTGTCCAGCACAGACCTGGCGTCCCTTCCACTGGGCCACCCTGCCTTCTGAGAATGTGTGAATGGGTCACCCCATCCTCCTCCCTCTCTAGCTACTCCTCTTCCAGAGTTTCTGGAATTAAGATCAGAACCAAAGTCTGTCTTCACCCCAAAGCTAATGTAAATGGTTCCTTCGCAATTGCCCTAGTACCCCAGCACTGCCTCGGAGGGCTTTAGGCCGAGCTCGGTGTTCAGCACTCGGAGAGGCTCAAAAATTTAGCTTGGGGGTCCACATTTAGGCTGCTGAGAACTCTCTGCTCATATAATTCTCAGGAAACTCAAGGAGACTCATATTTCAAGGCCACCATTAGGTTAAATGGGCATCTGTGGGCCAGCATGAGAACCAAATCATCAATCATTTTTGATGGGAAAATGTGTTCCCAAGTAATACACAAGCAATTCATGAATGAGCTACATCTCATTTATAGGTCTGCTTATTCCCTGAAGCAGGGCTTAAGGCAGGAGAAAAAGGAACAAAAATGGTGACCCTACAATACCTTTGAATATGCTCCCCTCCTTTGCCTCCTCCACTTTAAGGCTGCGACTTTAGATTATTAAAGGGGAATTCAGAGAGAAGAAGGAAAGGAAGATGGAGGAAAAGAGATAAGGGGATCTTTTGAATCATGTATACCCTTTCATAAGAAGGTACCTAAATTAAATCTACTACAAGAACTGGAGCTCTGCTGCCTTTCAGCCTTAAGCACTGACGACAGAACTAACCCCCAGACCCACCCCCTGCCACGTAGGGGCTGCACTGGATGACCTCTCAAGGTCAACTTCAATTCCATGAAGTATGAATTTGGTTCTGGAAGGCCCTACCAGATTTAGAGACAGTATTCCATTCAGCAGGGTCTGGGGAAGGGGGGAATGGCCTATGTAGGCCCCCTCCCCACCCACACTCTCTGCACACCCCCTCCCCATGAACAGAAAACCTGGCCTTTCTTGGCCATCCAGGGGAGCTCCGAATTCTGCCTTCCTAGCTCAACAGGAAGCCTTTGCTCTCTGGCCACAGGAGGAACAAACTCACTCCCCCCAACCCCCAACCACCACCCACCCCCACACACAGTCTAATTAAATGTCTCTGGAGCTCTGATTGAGCTCCTCATGCTCAGGACCTATGGCGAAGGGCAAGAGGCCCCCTTTGGTTAAAGGAAGGAGAATCCAAAGGGTATTTTTTCAAGAGACCAACAGAACAGAGGTACTGCTTGTGCAACCTTAGATTTGGGAAAACATTTTTTCTTTCTTTCTTTTTTTTTTTTTTTTCATTTTGTTTTAGGAGACAACTACAGAATGAAGGAAGATGAACATTACTCGTGGGCAGAGGCCCTCCCCCTTCAGTGGAGGAAGGAGAATCTAAAAATAAAAAGATCGGCAGGGTGCAGAATGTGGGAGAAGAGGGAGATCAGTAAGTGAGGGATTTTGTCCTTATAAAATGTCCCACTCCTCAGGCTAGAGCAGGGCCTGACTGGAGAGGCTCAGCTCTTCCTCTCTTGCAAATCTGAATTGTGTAAGATAAGTGGGAGGGCCACGTTCCATCGAAGGATCGCAGAGGTCCTTGTGTGTCCCTGTCACATCCACTCCCTAATTTAGGAAATTCAACCCGGCCTCCCAGAACGTAGATGCCCAGACGCGGGCCATACCCACTAGGACTCCAGAGCCTTGGGAAGAGGCCATGGGATATCAGGGGACATCTGAGCTTGGAGCCTCAAGATCTACAGTCCACTGGGTCTTTGAAATACCGGTCTTTTCTGAGAGTCACCCGCTTGGCCTCTTTGGAAAGAGCACACGTAACCGAAGCAATCCCAGAGACCTCAAGCCCGCAGAAAGGGGAAGACAGCCAACCTTGGTGGGACTGCCTGTGACTTGGGATCCTATCCATGAGGCAAGGAGCACGTGGGAGAAACCACACCCCAGGCCGGGCCTGGGGCTTAGCGGAGAGCATAGTGACGGAGAAGAGAGTGCCTGTGTTAGGAGGGAAAGAAAGGAAGGAAGGAGGTAATGCAGGTGGAAAGAGACACAAGGAGGCAACAAAAGTAACCGAGTCTCATCATGTGCTCAACTTGTTGTAGCCTCAGGATGCAGCCTTTATTATTCCCATTGCAAAGATTAAGGAATGCAGAGGCTAGACGCCAAAGATTTACTCTTGGTCACATAGTGAGAGGTGAAATCAAGATCAGGACTGGAATTTATCTTAATTCCAAAGCTAACGTTTGTCGTTCTTTGGCAATTTCCCCACCACTCCGGAGTTCATCCCAAACCCCCCAATCTGACTCTATTTCAAGCATCCAGCATGGGGGTCTCATTATCTGGGCTCTGAATGGAAACCCGTGAAAGTCCAGTCCACTAGCCACCTTAGGAACAGTGATTCGGGAAAATGACCGCATTGGGAAGGGGACCCAGGAGACGGACTCTCCATCCACGCGGCCGTCCACCCCTGAACACAGACGGACGCACCGTGGACGTGAGCAGCCCTCCGTGCCTCCCGCCCCACCCGCGGCTTCAGGAGGCCCTCACACTTCCCAAGCTCCAGTCTCCTCCTTCCTCTGTGTTGGGCTATAAAATGTCCTCTTCAATTATTTCCCTACTTCTCGCTACGGAACAGCCAAACCAAAGCGCTGCTCCGTGGGTTATGTGCCGTATGTCACTGTGCTGTGAAATATTAAGCCTTCACAATAGGTCCGAAGTCAGCGACGCACAATCTTTTAATGGTTTAGCTCACTCGGGCTATTTGAAAGTGGCATAATATTGCTATTTTTAAATAAATGGGATCTGTATTAATGAGAGCCGACCTCTCTCGGCCGTGCAGAGCTGCTCCCTGTGTCGAGCCTACGTTGGGGATTTGGCATGAAAGGGAGGGGAGGGGGGAAACAGCTTTTCAAAATGGGAACCAAGCGGTGCTTTCAATAATGCTCACAGATGCTAATCATCTTTGGGGGAGGGGGCGGTGCCGGGATGATTATTTGAGTGGATAATAGATTTCATCTTCAAAGAAGACTTAGAGTCTCGATATTGAGAAGAAGGTGGGTAGCACACGAGTGTGTGTGTGTGTGTGTGTGTGTGTGTGTACACACA
>CM053613.1:81395674-81430036 GCA_028646535.1 Procyon lotor | reverse complement strand
AATCTGGAAGTCAGCTCCTACCCTGTGGCCTGGCGGGCTGCCATCACATTGCCAGGCAACAGGGGTAAAAGAACAAACCGGGCTCAGTGGGGCCCCACTGCTTCTTGGGACATAATATTAGATTTGGAGACGTAGAGGACATCACCGACCGGGGCGTCCCAGGCTTGGAGGCCCTGATGGCCGAGGCCCCCTTGGCCCTGGGGACCCTGATAAAAGTGCCCCCCCTTCCAGTGCAAGCTGGAGCTGGAGCAGCTGAGCAGACTGGGATGGCTCAGGGGGAACCTCAGAAACAGGAAGTGGGATGCAGAGCAGAGGCCTGGAGAGGAAGGCTTACGAGAGTGAGATCGGAGGAAAGCCCCCTTCCTGGGGAATTTGGCCACGAGGGTTTATAAGCAGCAGCCAACCAGCAGGTCTCCCGCCGGAGTGCACGAGACCCGGTTAAAAACGACAACTCTGACAGGCACTCCTCCAGAAAGAGATTTCCCTCCTTCTCCCTTTTTCAGGGGCTAAATGTTCTGGTTTTAATATATTTAAAATATGCACAAGAGTTTTCTGGATGTGTAACGAACAGCACGGTGACTCTAGTTAACAATACTGTATTATACATTTGAAAGTTGCTAAGATAGATCTTAAAAGTTTTTCACACACACACACACACACACACACACACACACACACACACATTGCAACTATGTGAGGTAATAGATGGGTCTTATTTTGCACATTCACTCTCCTGTTTCTCCTGGGTCCACACTGATTCTGTTCCCACCCTGGGCTTAGGGTCACCAGATTTAGCAATAACAGCAAGCAAATAATTTTTTAGTGTAAGTATCTCTCAGGTGCCGGCTGGGACATACTTACCCTACAGATTATTCCTCTTTGATCTGAAATTCAGTCTGACTGGGGAGCCTGCGCATCCCGGGTAACCCACAGTGTCAAGGGGCTGGGGTGAAGCCTCAGAGAATGTCTCCACATTCTGCCGGCTACTCATTCATCAAATACCTGGCACCTTCTGTGTGCCAGGCCCTGGCAGTGTAGCCTTGACCGAGGCAGCCTGGGAACCACAGACATTGGGGCTGAGTCTTTCTCATTTCACAATATCCATACATCAGATCATTACGTTGCACACCTTAAATTTGCAGTTTTATATGTCACTTATAGCTCAATAAAACTGGAAAACAATAATATATGAAAGTCAGGAGGGTCACTCGGTCTGCACCCCCCTCTTATTAGTTATCTTTTGTTGTATAACAAAGGACCCCAGACTGGATGGCTGAAAGCAACAAGTGTTTATTAGCTCGGGCTTCTGTGGGTCAGGCATCCAGGCACACCTAGCTGGGTGCCTCGACCTCAAGATCGCTCAAAAGGCTGCAGTTACGGTACTGGCTGGGGCTGCCGTCTCATCTCAAGACTCAATGGGGAGGCATCTGCTCACCAGTTCACTCACGTGGTTCCTGAAAAAATTCCGTTCTTTGCAGCCTATCTGACTAAAGGCATCAGCCCCTAGCTGGCTGTTGGCTGGGGGCCCCCCTAAATTCTTCACCAAACACCCCTTTCTGCAGAGCAGCTAAGATGCACCCGACGGCTTCTCTTGGAGTTGCAGTCTGTTGGTAAGCTGACCTCAGAAGGGACATCCCACCACTTTTTGTGAGAGTTTAGCCGTGGGAAGGGAGTTACCAGGCCCAGCCCGCCATCAAGGCGAGGAGCTTACACAAATGTATGAATACCTGGAGACAGAGGTTATTTGGGGGCAGCTTGGAGGCTCCTACTAGACCCTCTCCTTCAACAACAAGTTCTAGAGAACAGGACGCAGAGGTCCTCGCAGGGCAGGACTGTGTCTCGTTCACCACTGCGTCTCCAGCACCTTAGTGCAGAGCAAGGAAGAGAGGCCCTCACCCCTCTTGTCCAGCTAAGACCCAGCCTCCTAGAGCCCAGTGGCCAGTGAGGGTATTCTCAGTTCAGCTAAACCCCTGGTCTGAGGTCTAGAGTGTCCCAAAGCTGGCTTCGGAGCCATGATTGGTCCTCCCTATTCCCTCCCTTTCCTTACCCTGCACTCCACCTCCTCTCCCTCCCAACAGCCTCCTGGTGAGAGAAGGCAAGGCCAGGGGGTATCACGAGGCATGACAATGCATGTCAGGAAAGTAGGGAGGCAGGTCTAGGAAGAGAGACAGAAAGGAAGAAGAGAACAGAAAAAGAGAGCACTCCTGGCTGCCACTTTATTTCAAATAAGACACAAACGCTTACTAAACATCTACTATGCACTGGATACCTTCTCACATTTGTTCATTTAATCCTTACAAGTTTTCAAGGCAAACGTTTTTATTCTCTTTCTATAATTCAGAAAACTGAAATTCACAGGGGTCAAGTGGCGTGCTCAAGTTCCTGCAGCTGATAAATGAACCGGAATTCGAGCCCAGCCTTGTTAAGATTCCTTAGTGCTCGTTGCTTGCTAACAGATAGAAGATGATGGAGAGGAGGGAGCATCACTCTACTTACAACCAGAGTTGATATTACAAGGGTTGGATTGTGGTGGTGGTGGTGGTTTACAGTTAAACACCGTGTAAATCACACGGGGAGGGGAGTGTAGTGAAGCTTGTTTCCGTTACAGAAAACAAAGACAAGTTGGTAAACAAAGACTTAGAAGAGATACGGTCTCCTTATCATAGGGCCACACTTGTTTTCAAAGGGTTTGTTTTCAAAACCAACCCTTTCACAGCAAATCCCCCTCCTTGAACTCAGACTTGGTTTTGGATGACCTTGACTGATTCTCAAAGTTGCAAATGAAGATATAACCTTCAGGAAAGGGCTCCTGGGACCACAGGGAAGATCCCTAGAGGAATTCCAAGGATGGCGCAAGCCGTGGCAGGCCTCCCTGAATAGAGGGACATTGTCTCTCAAGAAAACTGAAGGAAGCAGGGACACGTCTTTTTATATGTAAAAGTTCTGCAGTGTTTGTTTTACAAAATTCAATTTCCTTAAGACAGGGCCATAGATCTAAATTCATGACAGGAGAGCGAGTCGTTCATCTCTTTCTATAAGGGATTGAAATTAGAGGGAGGTTGGTGGGTTGAGGAGGAGACAGTGTGAATTGTAGCTCCTTCCAAGAGACACACACGCAGAGCTCCTACCTGAATCTGGAGATGTTCTTTTTTTCTATCCATGACAGGAATTTTCTAATAAATACGGAGGCCTTTCCTCATCCGTCTCCTTTCACCACAATCCGTCAATCCTGGTAACCCATGGCTTCCTGAACTTGCCCACTTAAACAAAGTCTGGGTGGGTGTCAGCAGAAGCTTGAGATGATCCCATCCCAGGACTGGAAGAGACCTCTAATACTCACTACCTGACTCCTCTCCCGGCCCCCGAGCCTCTCCAGACAGGCTCCGCCCCAACCTCTGCTCCCTTTGTCAGCGAGTTTGAGTACCCGGATGTTATATTCTTGATTCTCACCAACTGCAATACAAGTTTATGTAGGCTAAGGCAAGGGAGCAAAATGCATTTCACGACAAGCAAAACACAGGGATAACTACAACAGATGACTAGGAATCTTCTTTTTAAAACTTAGCAGAAGTTAGAAGGCCCACTAGTTTGGAAACAAATGATAAAGTGACCACTAGGTATTAGGCGCACCATGAATCTGCCACTCTTGTTTGTCTGTTTCATGTCCCCCCATTATCCTGCCCCGCCCCCCCCAACAATCACAGATGGAGAGGAGGGACAGCGGAGCCAAAGTCAGGAAACCTGGGGTCAGGTCTGAACTTGGACACTCTGTTACCTTTGTCAACTCACAGCTTCTGCAAGCCCAGGAGGACGAGGTGGGACTGGGTTATGAATAAGTCCTCACGTAGCTCTGTGGCTATGAATGATATGTATGCAGTGCTGTGACAAGAAGTCGTGATGCATTGCAATCACTGGGTTATGCCGTCCCTGTCAGGAGGAAGTGCCACGGCCTCCTCCTCTGGGCTGCCACCGCCACCGTGGTTATTCAGAGAATTCAGGGACTCTAACAACTGGCAGGTGCCTTTGCTTAACTCGGAGCTCCCAGGAGCTGGCTGTCAAGGGAGAGCTCAGGGTTGCTGCCAATCCCTTCTTAATTGCTAATGCAGGATGCAGAGTCCCTACTGGAAGCTCCCCTACCACTGACCCCGTCAGGGGCTGCTGCCATGTCGCTGGTGCACCAGCCTCCCAAACCATGTGATCCTTCCGCAGTGCTAATGGCATTCAACGCAAACACATGCCCTGACAAATGGAGTTCACCCCCTCCCCAGCCTCCGGGCTCAGAGCACCAGTCAAATCCACTGCAAACACCTCCTGCTTGCAAAGCAGCCTCAGGCCACTCGGGCTAAGATGTGTAGGGTTCCTGGTTTCTGGGCAGAGGTGCTCACTCCCCAGCCCCCTAAGGAGTCTATATGGTGACCCAACAGTGAATGCCACCACACCGGAGAGTAGGCGGTGAATGGACTGAGACAGAGCGTTGGGAGGCTAGAAAGGTGTGGGGGCAGGGGTCACGGGCATCGTTCTTTCCGCCACATCTCCTGTGCTGGATAAAAAAGTGTTTACCTCCATGCTTGGCAGCCCCTTGAATGTGTATGGCTTATATAAATTAGGGGATCAAGGAGAAAAAAATCTATTTTGGAGTAATAAGAGACAACATAAAGATCAGAAGAAGCACAGTGAGACGATGAGTGTGGGAGGAGGAGAGAATTCATCACGGGGATAGAGCATTTATACCCACACAGTAGAGGTCCAGGACCAACCCCCATCCTGAGAGCTTTGCCATTCTGTTTCAACACTCCAGACATCTTGTCTGATAACTTTCCACCTTTGCACATGTTCTCGAATGCCCTTTTCTTGCTTTTGAGTACCATCACATTAATGATGAAGGGATCCACATGGTACGTGTTTGTCCACGACTCAGCTCGTGGGAACGTAAAGATTTCCTGCCCCCTGTCCCTTCTAGCAAAGCCAGTCACCCCCTTTTTGTCCCATTATCCTTGCTTACCCTTGATGGTACAACGTAACACACTGTTTTGACTCCTGTCCACGGTCTGTCTTGCCCCTTGGTCCATAGTTCATTGAAAGAAGGGCTGTTTATTATTTCTTTTCTTTCTGCAGTGCTTAATACAGTCCATGGCACACAGAAGTGCTCATAACTACTCATGGCATAAACGAATAGGTGATTGAATGAAAGAAAGAGGATCAAACGCTCCAAATTTTTGCATGGATGCTTGTCCCTGAGCTATGGTCACAGTCCCACGAAATGGGGTGCAGCCGCTTGGTAACACTAATGTTGTGGGTCCAAACTTTTAACCCATTTCCTCACCCATTATCTATAGTGGGGACACCAGGAATTGTCCAGCATCTTAGGAACTACTGCTCTCACCCTGAACAGTGGGCTGGTCTGGTTGTGTAGCTCTAAGCAGTTCTGTGACACATGAAATTCCCATAACCATCCATCAGGACTGATTTGGGAGCCAGTAGAAGAGATAGATCCATTAAGCCAGCGCTGAGTCTCAGTAACCGCCCTATGGTTTGAATAATCAATTGCCATTACCCAACATCCAATGGCCAATAGAGATGAAGGCATTCCTCTCCTCGCCCGCCCTTTCCTTCACACCAGCCGAATTTAATAAGATCGCTCATGATACTCCATCTCTCCACGCAACCCATGAAAGCATCATAATCAAGTGTCTCTCGTTCACTGGATGTTCCCAATCAGACGAGGAAGGTTTACAGGGGGAAAGCAGGCTGGAGGCTTGGATCCCTGACTTGGCAACCCATGCCCCCATGTTCACCGTGCAGGAGGGGTCCTCTTCAGTACGCTGCTCACAACCCGGAAAGAAAAAACCCCGTATCAGCCATTTCTCATAAACAAGAAAGACGCCAATTTCCAAGATGCTGCCTGATTTCCATAACCCTTCCTCCCTCCTTTCTGAAGCACGAAGTAATCTCTCCCCTGCAATATAATAAATATTTCACTTTCAAATCCCGATTCATTAAAGGAAGCCCAGGAGGGAGAAATAATAAGGTGTCGCTTTACAGCCCAAATAAAACAGTGAAAGATATATTCTATAATTTATACTTCCAACTTGAGGTTGAGATAATTCATATATCATTTTCAGTTAGGGACCCAAAATGGTGCTGTGTCAGCATATTGGTTGAAAAATAACTTTTTGTATTATTTTATGCCTTTCAGTAACGTGCCCGGGTTATCATATATCAGCACTAGGTTGAGTTCCAGTGTCTCAGCAGCTCATCCTAAGTCATTCTCTTTTCCTAACCAATGTGACTTTCCCTCCTCTCTATAAAAGGAGCCCCTAAATTGCACATGCACGTTCTCCTGGACACAAGAGCACAGCCCCAGCTGGAAACAGCGTGGCCGGAACCATTTCTCTCACCATTGTTTCCGTAACTTGACTATTCTCTTCTCTCAAGATGAGAAAACAAAACGAACCCCCCCCTTGGAAACAAGCTGTAGGACAGGTTTCCAAGGGAAACACAATCTTACACGTGTGTAGCATTTACAGGTAGGGGTTTGGTGGAAAGAGCATCAGCTCTGGGCATGTGTTCAAATCCCAACTCCTCCTCTTACTATCTGGGTATTCCTGAGAGATATTTAATTTCTCCAAGCTTCAATCTTCTCGTCCATAAAATGGGGATAATAATAGCTGGCCAAGCAGATTTTGGGGAATTATAACTGAAGTGAAAGTCGTCATCAAACTGTGGTAGAAACTCTGTACGTGTGTGTGTGTGTGTGTGTGTGAATGTGTATATACACTAAGTGACAATAAATGCACAGACAACACAGCCCACATGGGTCCTGCACTCTAGGTGGATCATCTCATCGATGGTCATCGTAACCCCATAAACCTGCCAGGAGTGTGCTCCCCGGGTTTACAGATGAGGAAACTTGAGTCTTGAGAAGTTAAACCATTTACTTAAGATCACTGAATGTATGTACTAGCTATTTAGAAAATATCACTTTTACTTGGTTTCTGTCTACAAAGCATTTTCTTAATTCATTGGGCTCTTATGATAGAGCTAGGAGCTAAGCAAGGCAGGAGAATCATCATAAGAAAATGCATCCCCCTGCCTGGACCACCACGTTGTCTGGGCCTTGTAGCTTTCCTCACCTGCTTCAATTACCCTTTGGTTCAGGCACATGGCGAGGGTGTGGGGGTCTTTGGACTCCTTTGGGTCAAGTTGGTAAACATCAAAAATTCTCAGCCAATCACCCTTGTACTCAGATCTCTGGTTACTCTATTCATCTGGAAGGTACCATATTGAGACTTATCTTCTGTCCCAAGCAAGGACCTCCCATAGACAGAGCCAGCCCTCCTCTGCCTGAGGAAATCAGAAGAGGACCCCAAGAGCACTCCAGGCTATGGGGCTCCAGGACTAGCAGAGGCATTAGGTGGACATATTGTCCTGCCAAAGGTTTTTGGGAGGTGCTCATGCTTCACCTGGGTTTGGCCTTCCTTTTCCAGATCCTTTGGCGGAGACCCACAGGGCTAACGTGACCTGGACTTACAAGAGTTGGTGTCAGCATCAGGGCCTGCACCCAGAGCCCAGGTCTTCCTGTCTCCAGTGTACCGCGAACCCTCCCTGTCCAAGTCCTGGGAAAACACCCACAAGTGCACCCCTCAGTCCTGCAAGGCCGCATAACCGTCCTAGTAAAGTGACGACCACAAGGGTCACGTGGAATATGTCAGGTGCTATGCTTTATACTCTGTGTGTAGTGGTTCATCTAATCCCTACAGCAACCCTGAGAGGGAATAACAAAGCATCATTATCCATTCACAGTTGAAAAAAAAGACCAAACTTTAAAAAATAATTCTCCTGGGGTCCCTCCAGATAATGGAATATTATTCAGCACTAAAAAGAATTGAGTGAGGCAGCCATGGGAAGACAGGGAGGGAACTTAAATGCATACGACTGAGTGAAAGAAGCGAGTCTGAAAAGGCTGCATAGTACATTCTAGAAAAGATGAAACCAGGAAGACAGTAAAATAATCAGCGTTTGCCAGGGCTGGAGAAAGAAGAAGGGATGGATAGGTCGAGCACGGGGGATTTTTAGGGCAGTGAAACTACTCTGCAGAATCTGGTAGTCACAGATCTGTGACATTACCCGTTTGTCAAAACCCACAGCATGTACAACACAAGGAGCGAATCCTAATGTAAACTCTGGACTTTAGTCAGTAGTGACGCATTATATAGTTGTATTGGTTCGTCAGTTGTAAGTGTTCCACGCAAGATGTTATTACTAGGGGAAGCTGAATGTCGCGATGGGGTGGGGGGGGGTGCAGTATACATACGGGAATTCTCTACTTTGTGCTCCATTTTTCTATAAACCTAAAATGGCTCTAAAAACTAAAGAATTATCAAAAGCAAAACAAAACAAAAAATAACTTTCCAAGGTCACTTGATCACTAACTGGGCAGCCATGATTTAACTTGAACTTGGCTCCAAACTTCAAGCGCCTGGATTTTAAGTCAGGAGGTACAAGCCTTCATGTCATTTCCAGTTTTCTTATCCCTGAAATGGGAATAAGGCCAGTAACACCCCTCTCCGGCCCCTTATTGAGAGAGCACCAGCAAAATGGTTGACTGTAAAGAATTGGAAAAAATTTTGGTCAGCTGTCAGGTGCTGTGCAATTTCAAGAAATGACCGTCATTGATCCGAAATCTCATCTACTGGTCCATAAAAAGGAGTCCGTGCTTCTCTGGGTGTTGCTGCTGAGAATGAATTAGAAGAAAATCATGTGAAGAGGCTCATAATCACCTTCTCCTTTCCTCGGACACTGGCCTCACTTGATTGGGCCCAAAGGGACGGCTGAGTCTCCGGGCCCCAGAGGGGTGGGGCAGCCAAGGACGCAGAAGCTGTGAGTCTGCAAAACTCTTGAAGCAGGAAGGGAAGAGCGAGTGAGAGAGCGAGCGAGCAAGGGAGAGGACAGCTGCATCAGGGCACTCATTTATCATAAGAGCGATTTCCCTGTTAATAAAGTGACCTTGTGTAAACAGCTCAACTTCTCACGGCTCTTGCGTCATTAGGAAAGGGACACCCGCTGATGGATCGTGACCACACAGGCTGCTGAACCAGCCACGGAAAGAATGCCAGCCCCTGGATCCCAGAGAGCCTGGGCAGGGGAAGGGAGCTGCTTCACAGCAGCTCCTTTGTGAGGAGAGGGGCAGACTGGATCCTGGGTGGTGCTGGGCCTGGGATGGGGACTCCTCCCCAAGACCTTGGAACGGCAAACAGAATGCCCCTTCCAAGCTTGGGGCATCCAGACCATGCTCTGCCTGTCCTAGAGAGTGCCTTCGGATAGTTCTTTGGTTCCCCAGAAAAAGAGGTCTAGGATGGGCGGGACCCTCATTACCTGGGTTGGTAATGCAAAAGAGCTAAAAGTGACCACGGAGCTTTAGGCTCTTCCAAGCTCCCCTGGGTTCTGGCTGAGCGCAGTCATGGCTCAGCACACCCAGATCGCCCTAACACTCAAGCCACTGGCAGAGGGGGAGCTCTGTCTCAGCTCCAATAGAGAGAGACCAGAGGTAGCCCGGCACGTCCTCCCTGGAGCCCAGGAGACAGAGCTGGGGGACTGGGGGGAGGGGAGGGGAATCCTCCCAGTACGGGCCGAGGACGTGCTGTGCGATCCCGAACACCTTGCTTTGCGCCCCTGAGTGAGGGTTAAATCAGTGGATCTCCGAGATGCCATCCGGTTCTGAGAGTTCCAATTATGTGTGGCGCTTCTCTTAACTAAACATACAGATGTTAAAGCAATTTTTAAAATTAATAAGGTGAGCAGCTGGAGTGGAAAATCATCCTTACGTTGATGCAACCCTCTACTCCCCTCCCCAATTGTTTCTCCTGGCCCCCTGAAGCTGAGATGTGGGATTTGCCAATTTTTGACATTTCCCAAAAAGATCTTATTTCGTACAAAGACAAAAGACATCTTTTAACCCTCTTTTCATGTCTCCTCTGGTCTGGAATCCCGCGAGAGGGAAGCCTCCATCCTCCAGGAAAAGAGGACATGATACGAGAAAGCTAAACCCATCATCACCCCCTTTTTCTCTCCTAGTAGAAGCTTCCGATTCCCAAGCAGGCTCTGAGCCCTGGAATTAACCCCCATTATGTTGCATAGCAGCCTGCCTCGGATACATACAATGCAAGCAGAGGGCCTTTTCATGCACTGACACAATTTGGTGAACATAACATATTTCTTTCTTTTCAACAGCATCTCTCCTACCTTTTGTCCCTGTTCTTTGAGGGCTGGGGCTCTCAGCCCAGCTATCACTGAATCTTCAACGGAAGTGAGAGTTTAAAAGGGACTCAAGTTCTACCCCCTCCCAAGAGTATCTGCATTTTAACAGGGAACCCTTAAGGGTTGAAATCTTCCACATCAAGGAATGAATCTCTAACAGTAGAATTTCAGACCTGAGGGCTGACAATGGGAGCGCTCTTTTGTGGTGGGGGAGACCTGGCAGGGACATTATCTTCTCAGTCGACTTCTCACACGGGCCCTGCCCACAAAGCCCACCTGTGGGACTCTAGCGAGACAGAGGCTGCTTCTCACTTCTCACTCAATAAAGAAAGCAGCTGGGGGGCCTGAAGGGGGGGCACAGTTGGTTAAGCGTCTGACTCCTGGTTTCGACTCAGGTCATGATCTCAGGGTTGTGGGATCGAGTCCCGAGTCGGCTCCCTGCTCTCTCTCCCTCTCCCACTGCCCCACCAGCTTGTGCTCGCTCACTCTCTCAAATAAATAAATCTGAAAAAAAAAAAAAAAAGAAAAGAAGAAAAGAAAAGAAAGCAGGAAGCTAGTTCTTACATTATAATGAGAAGGATCTGTGTTATTCTTGAGGCACATCCTGGCTGGGGAAAAAAAAGTGGGGACTAGAGCCGGTGAGGGATCACCTCTCCTGAGAATCTGGAACCCATCTAGAAGAGGGGGTGTGGTGGGGGATGAGTTCGTGCCCGGCCTGAGGGCCAACCTCTTTCATTCATATAAGTGTGAATGAAGTTAAATGGAGTAACTTGCTTCAACAAAGAATATTGGAGATCCAACTGTTTAAGAGACACGCAGTGTGGAAAGTCAGGTGGGAAACAAGGGGTGGAAGGCGCTGTGAAAACTGGGGGGGAGGGGACAAAAAGATTTGCTTACTGTCCCTGAGGAAGCCAGAGTGCAGTGACCAAGAGGAGCACAGACTCAGCACGCCGCAACACCGCATGGTAAATGTTCCGCGAGCAGAGTGGTATGGGAGCCCAGGAAGGGAGCAGCTGATGGCCCCGGGGGGTCAGGAGAAGCCTCGAAGAGACGTCTGAACTGCACACTAAAGAATGAGCCGAGTCTCTCCGGAAACAGAAAGTAGAAAGCACAGAAGGGCAGAAAGCGCATGGAGACATGAAGAGTATGGAGGGCTCGGGACCACGCAAAATAGTAATTTGCCTGACTAGAGTGCTGTTTTCCTTAACTGCACCCTTCTTCCAAGTACCTCTCCTTTCTCCATCTAGACGCCTAGGCATGTGCTACGGACACCCACCCGATGGTGCCTGCAGGAAGCTCACTTGCAGGTGTGGGGGACGGGTAGACGGTGGTCTCGAACACTGAGCTGAAGAGCGGAGCGTCCTCTTAAGCCATCGCTTCAGAGAAGGAAAGGCAGCCCCTCGGCATATTGCAGTCAGCATTGGGGGGTGAGGAAAGCTGGACCACTAGCAGTTTTAGGAAGCCCTGCTACAAGGGAAACGCACTTGGAGTCTTGGTTTTGTCTTTAAAATCCTTGCCAATGTTGGTTTATGCTGCAATGTATCCGTGTCTCTTTAAATATGAAAATAATATTTGCAACCACTTCCTAGTGGGTCAAACAAGGACTGGCCTTGTTTGTCTTGTGGGCTCTCTCACCCCCAACACACTGCCGAGACCCTCAGGGTACATCCCCACTCCAGGTCGAGAGGGCCAAGGGGCATCAGGCCCAGATCTGAGCGTTAAGAAGGAGGCAGTGGGACAGGGCTGAGGCCAGAGGAAGAAAGACCAAGTAAGGGGGAGCACTGACTAAGAAGAGAGCCACTGATAGAAATGAAGAGGGCGAGGAGATGCTAGGGAGGCTTTCTGTATGAACTTGACCCGGACTTGGTAACTGTTGGTCATGGAGCGGGAGAAAAAATGTCCCAGGCTCCAAGTTTTCTCCCACGGTGCTAATCATAGTCTCTGCTGCTACTTAACAGATGCTGTCCTAACCGAGCCACTTCCGGCAGCCATTTCATTAAGCTCACAGGTTCCGTGAGGCAGGAATCTAGAAAGGCAGGGCTGGGGTGGCTTGTCTCACTCACGATCGAGGCCAGGAAAATGCGAAGGCTGCAGTGACTTCGCCAAGCAGGAATCACCAGGTGGGACCTACACTCTTATGTCTGGTGGTCAATGCTGGCTGGCTGTCTGGCCCTCAGCTACACTGTGGCCTGGAGCCTCCTGGCCTGGGCTTCTTTGGGCTGCCCCATAGGTTGGCAGCTGGGTTCCAGGAGCGGGCACGCCAAGGGCGCAAAGTGCACGGCCTCTTCCCTACCCTCGGAAGCCGCGAAGCATCACTTCCACTGTGCTCTGTTGGTGAAGACGGGCACCAAGGTCTGCCCAAGTTCAACAGACTCAGGTTCGTAGACTCCACCCATGGATGGGAAGAGCCTCAAGGTCACGCTGTGGGACGAGCACGGGGAACGGGAGGTTTTGCTGTGCTCCTCCCCGGAGAAGACCATGTGCCACCGTGCTCTGTCGGGAGACCCTCTTGTCAATTTTCACGTAGGGTTATAAGCCCGGCTTGTAACTGTGAGCAACCGAGGAGGAGTTCTTGTGGGTTTCACCTTTGCCTTTCCCCAAGGCATCCAGCATCATGTCTTATTTTCAGAAGGGTTTAGTCAGAAATTGTGTGATGAATGAATAAACAACGAGTGAATAAATGAATGAGAAATGGGCTGCTGGAATGTCTCCATGGCACCCGACACAGACATCTGCCTGGAGAAACCGGAGCTCCTCGAAGGAAGGGCCCACTTAAGGCAAGTTGGCTTTATTGCTCTCGCTTCCCTCCTGTATGTTCTCAGCTAATCCGGCAATCCATTATTTATGTGTAGCCTAATTAAGGTTGTGAGTGGCTTGATCCTTGTTTACTTAAGCCCATCCCGGAAGATTGCCGAGATTAAATAAAATTACCTCCAGGCAGGCAGGCCTTGAAGGGGCGGGGCTAGAGGAGAAGACTGGAGACTAAGGAGCTGTCTTCTGGGGAGCATGCACCTTGGAAAACTTCCCTCCTGTCTCCCACACACGCACGCATCCCGTGCCCGGGCCGCATCCCCACCCAGAGGCGCCGTGGACCACACACGTGCGCAGGCATCCGTGAACCCCTCTCTCTGCACGCACGGTGGGGGTGGGCCGCCGCCGTATAAAATGCACTCTTACACAAATGTTACTGCTCCTGCTCTTGCTGCTGCCAATTCCAGCTCCCTTAATAAAGATTCAGATAATCTAGACCAAACAAAACTCAGTGAAGTCTGAAACTAACTAATCGAAAACGATTAGCTCCTCTCAGCCTCTGAATTTACCCTTTTCTTGTAAAACCGAAGACCAGTACTTATTTGGATGCTGGGCCTTGTATATTTAATGAAGAGACAAGTGGGTGGCTGGAGGGGAGGGGGGGGGTTAATATTTTTTAAATGATTAGTAGCAAATTAGAAAACACTTCGAAGGGCCATTTACATTTTCCCCTCACTAGCCCTGAGTCTGTTTTTTGGAGCAGCAGTTAAACCTATCAGTATCTAGCTTGTACTCAGGGCCAAAGGGACCCTTATCCATGGGAGAACTTAGTGGTTTGCTCATACTCACGTCCAAGAGGCTATCGGGCACCTTGGGGTTTCAGAGAAAGAATATTCGTGGCTGCCACTCTTCATCTTCCAGCAACAGCCAAAGAGATGCCATTGGCCACTGGTTATCTAGATTGAAGGCCTGGGGGACAGTGATGGAGACAGGGTCCTCTATCCAGAGTGAACGCGGGACAAAGAACGAGCTTTCTCAACATGGAGGAAGGAGAGACACATTTTGCAAGACATTCCTCTATTCGTTTATTTCATAACATGTACTGGGCAGCGCCCCAATACCAGGAGCCGTGCTACCCTCCTGCTGTGGTTACTCGGAGTTCAGTGGGTGATATAAAGAAGCCGAAGAGCTCATTACTGAACGATAATACTGTCACACAGGAAAGCACAAAGAAGGCATAGACAGGGCTTCTCAGCCAGTTTTAAGGTTTGAGACAGGTGTCTGGATGTGGTGAGGGCTAAGCTCTGAGTTAGCTGCTTGTGTGAGTGAGAGAGAGAGAGAGAGAGAGTGGGGAGGGAGGATGATGGGTAGGGGGGCTCGTGGTGGGAGACGGTGTTTAGAGAAGTAACTGCATGAGCAAAGATGTAATAATAACATCATCAGCATCATCGGAGCGTAACAATAACAATGGTAGAAAGAGCAGTAATGGCGCGACGACCATAAATACTGGCATGCTATAGAGCACTTGGTATGGATTACATTCGATCTGAACGACAAATCTAAATCCTCCCCATTTTACACAATATATCACTACATCACACCCAGATGAAGGAACCTGCCCAAAGTCACAGGGGAAGGAGCTGGAATTGAAACCCCGGCAGAGAACTGTGTTCTCTGCGTAGCCTGTGCGTTCTCCCGGCAGCCAACGCAAGGTGGTTGTTCTCAGTCCATCAGCAATGAGACATTGAGGGCTCTTAAGCAGGGAAGGGACCTAGTCAGGTTTGCATTTGAAAGGCCAGTCTGGAAGCCCAGTGGCAAGGGATTTGAGGGTGGAAGGCTGGAGGTCAGGGGGCTAAGTAGGAGGGCTCAGGTCGCAGGGGAGAGAACATGGGCGCCTCCCCTGGGGGCTGAGGATGAGAAGGAAGGATCAAATGTGAGCAATGTTTGAAATAAAAACTCGAACAATAGGAACGACTAGAAGTGAAGGGTGCATGAAAAGGAATCTCAAATTCCCAGATTTATCGCCAGAGTGGGTGGAAGTGCCATGAACCTTCTAGAAAAAACTGGAGGCAGGGCAGGCTTGGGGGTCAAAAGGGGAAGGGAAACGTGGGGAGACAGGTGCACCCCAAAGCTTTACAACTGCTGACCCTGATGTGCGGCGGGACATCTGAATGGGCATGAGCAGAAGTTATTTGGATGGACGGGCCAGAAGCTGCGCTAAGAGGTTAGAGACGAGGGCGCCATCCACATCACGGTGGTAATTAAAGAAGCCTAGAGAGCACCTGTGTGGAAAGGGCAGCTGGGAAAGGGAAGCTGGAACCTTGTCCGTGAAACAGTATCTAAAAGGTAGGAGGAGAATCCAGAAAAAAATGGAACCATAAAAGAAGGGAACAGAGAGTTCCAAGAGAGAGGGGTGATTACATCTAACGACACGGAGAAGTCCAGACAAAGGACTGCAAAGTGTCCCCTTCCTAAGCTGTAGTCCCTCTGTGAGCTGTGACACACCGTTCAGTGAGGTCGTGGGCAAGGGAGGCCAGTGAGCACACAGAGGGAACGGGAGGTACGCAAACGGGGATTACTCTTCCAAGCAGCTTGGCCATGACGGGAGCAAATGATCCAAAGATCCGGGATCAAGATCAAGGGGAGCTGGTGAGGAGGTGAGAAACCTGGGCCTCTCTGGAGAAGAAGAGGAACAAGTAGAAGGAACAATGGAACAGTAGGGGATGGAGAGAGAGGACAGGGAGTGGGATCCCAGCCTTGGTGGGAGTGGATGTGATCAGGGCACGATGAGGAGTGGGCCATGCATTGGAAGAAGGACTGTTCCTTACGTAGTAGGTACCAGACTGGGAAAGATGCGCAAACCCAAATGGTGGGGACATCTGAGAGACGATGTTCTGACACTTCAGTTTTCTAGTTTTTCAGAGGAAGTAATGAATGAAAACATCAGCTTAGCGTGTGAGGCAAGCTTGAAAAGACAGAAGGGGATGTGTGGTGGGGAGGATGGCAAGGGTGAGGGCTGCCCAATGGCAAACTACTTGGCCTGTTTTGCCACAAAGTTCCGGCTGTCCCTGGGTTATGAGATATCAGGTAGCGGGGCAAAGGGCAGTAGGCACATGGTGGGATTTGCCAGCTGAGTGTATGATAGGGTCCAGCAGACACAGCAACACCAAAGTCCCTGGCGACAGCCACAGCTGTCTCTGTTGGGCACATAGAAGAAGCCAAGGCATGAAGACACCCACACGGGGCCAGGCACACAGCCCTCAGCGAGTACCAGCTACTGTGAGCAGCCATTAGCTGGTGATCTCCACGGCCATTCCCTATCTTAAATTCCCTATCCTACAGAAGAAATAAAATGGAGACAGAGACTTTTAACAGAAGAGCTTAAGGTTAAACCCAAAGGGATTCCCAAGAGGAAGGGCTATAAAATGCCCACAAAGGCTATTAAAGAAGGTGATAGAATCCTGGATAAAAGGAGGGTTGGGATGGGGGCCGGCTAGGTGGCTCAGTCAGTTTAGTAACTACCTTCAGCTCAGGTCATGATCCCGCGGTGCTGGGATGGAGCCCCGCATTCGGCTCCCTGCTCATCGGGGAATCTGCTTCTCCCTCTCCCTCTGCCCCTCCCCAGCTCTGTGCACACACATGCTGTCTCTATGTCAAATAAGTAAATAAAATCTTTCTTTAAAAAAAAAAAATGAGGATCAGGATGGACTCTTAGGTGTTAGGGACAGTGCCTGAGGTCTGTGCCCGGAGAAAGCGATGTCCCACAGCGTCGCGCGCCAGCAGGGTCTGCAGAAGGGCTCAGGGCCAGGAGAGCTCAGTGGGGGAGGGGCGTGTTTGCTCTCCCCCCTACAGCCCGCACCCATGTGCTGCCAGCCAACAAAACTGAGGTCTAGACTTTAGTGGAAATCTGGATGACCCGCAGGGGTTCCCGACTGACGGCACCGAGTCCCGCCCCGCTCCCCATGTCGCTGCCTTGCCCGGCACCAACAGCAGCGAACATCACAGGCATGGTCACCTCGAGGGCCTGGAAACGGCCGCGAAGACCACGGAGCAACAGATTTATGAACCGAGGCCCTGTTTCCACAGCCGGGCACGGGGGAATCCTCATTTCACATAAATAAGCCGCAGCATAACTTAGAGTAATCCTCGGCCAAAACAAAGTAGGGAGGGGGCCTGGGTTCCTGCTGTGAGATACTAAGTGTGCAGTTTAAGCTTATTTGAAGCATGCAGAAGCCGGAGGGCCTACACATGGGCCCCCATAGCTTTGAGGAGAGCCTGTCTCGGCAACTACCTTGTCTGGAACTTAATGCTTATCGGTAACCCAGGGTGGTAGGCGCAATTAGACAATTACCATGACTCGGTTCGGCTCAGCCACAGAGAAGGTAACTGCTCGACAAAGGGGGTTAGGCATCCAAAATGAAGCAGGGGATGGAAAGGCCTCTAATTGATCTTTTTTTTTGCCCAGCAGCATGGTGCCAATCTCAGAACCTGCCAGGCAGATGGAAGGAAGGTAGGGGTAGAGAAGGGAGAGGGAAATCACTTCACTTCATCAAATATTCCCTCCTCCCCCTCCTTGTGTCTTCTCTGTCTTCCCCCCCTTTCCTCCCTCCTTCTCCCTCTCTTGTGGGCCCTTTCGGTTCAACCTATCAATGTTTCAAGTGTTTCTACACCGGCCCCCTCAGCCCAGGCCACAAGGAGGGATCAGCGGGGGGGAACTAAACAGAGAGGCACAGAGATCTGAACTTGACTCAGTCCTTCCCTCCCGGAAGCTGTGGGATCTCGGGCAATCTAGTTGGCTTCTCTGAGTCATGCTTTGCTCGCTTGAAAATGGGAGCGAGCCCTCGATGTTTACCTCTCAGCGTGATTCGGAAAAATCAGGAAGGTGACAACTACCGGCCTCCAGCACACTGTGTCTTGCCTGGAGGATGTGTGCACTCTGAGGTCAGCTGGGGTCAGCCCTGCCCTGACAGTCACCCGAAATAGGCCTGCACCCCCACCCACCTGTGGGAGAAAGCCCGGTCTTCCCAAAGCTCTCGGAGGAGGTCTTTAACGCTTCTCCTGCTTACTGGCAACCCACCAGTCCAGGACCCACCTGATTATCTAAAGATAAGTGTCCCCTTTTCGCTCCACAAACACTGAGTTTGGACCCCACCTGACTCCCTCATTCTCTCCAAATAAATACTCTTGCCCTGAGACTAGGGCTGGTACTGAAATGTGGGGAAAGAGAGGTGGTACCCCAAACGCCCTGACCCGTGAGGATCCCACTTGCTGATTTTTGAACCTTTCACCACTCCCAACCCCAAGACTCCCTCATGGGCAGCTCTCTCTACACAGCCCCGCTGCTCTGCTCCCTCTTCTCCTTGTTTGCTGTCCTCCTCCTGCTCATCCCCAAGCCCAAATTCCTGTGCGTCTCTCATACCAAGCAGTGTGGTTCTTTCCTCCTGTGGCCTGTCTTCCCGTTCTGTGCTCAGAGTCTCATCTTTCACACCCAAAACACCCTGTTGAAGTATTTTCCTAAACAAAGTCCATCTTCTCCCCAGGAGGAAGTCTGGTGCCAGCTGTTAACGCAACCATTATTCCCCCCTACTATGCCCCTCCGCAATCAATAAATGTCAGTGGCCTCTTCTCTCCTTCAACTGAAAAAGATCTTTTTCTCAGACCACTTTCCCCCTGAAATGACCTTCCCCAAGTCCAGGGAGCCTCCTGAGAGCATAAGCCATCCTGACCCTGTCCGGCCTGTCCTTCACTTCTCGGTGGCTGCTCCCACCCCCTCCTCTGAGACCACTCTCTGAAAGGTCAGCGTCAATTCGCCAAACCCGATGACATGTCCCATTCTCTGTAGCAACGGACACTGTTGACCGTGAACTCTTCCCAACCCTCAGCCTCCTCGGTGCCGTCATCCCTAACCCTTCACCCCATCTGCCCCCATCCCTTCCTCGGGGTCCCTTCCCCCCATCCCCACCTCAGACGTGTGGACGCAGCTTCCACTAGTAACTGTTGCGTCTCCTCAGTCTACACGGGTTGCCCACCTACCTCACCCATTCCAACAGATCAACGTTCCAGGAGGCTGGTGGGGCCGTTCCTGTTCCCGTTTGGGGGCTCATGCCCCCAAAGCTCATACACGCACACATTCGTGAGGACCTCCTGGGAATCGCTAACTGAATGAGGAGCAGGCATCTCCAACGGGATGCTCATCATCCCCTCTCGCCCACCGCAAGCCCACACCTCCTCTGGCACCGCCATGTTCAGGTGGGGACTCATCAGCCTCCAACCCTCTCCAGGAACCCGTTGACTCACTCCGGAAACATTTATGGGGCCCTTCTCCCCAGGTAATCTCATCCATTCCCAGGGCTTTAAATAACATCTATATGCTGACGAATCCAAAATTTATATCTCAGCCCCAAGCTCCGCTTTCAGCTACAGACTCGTATATCCTACTGCCTACTCAGCATCACCTACTCACCTCTAAGGCACCTCAAAGCTAATATATCCAAAATTCTTATCGCCTCCTTACCATGGGACTGCTCCTCTTCCAATCAAACTCGTATTAGTAAACCGCACCTCCAACCATGCATTTACTTAACACAAAAACATGGATGTCACTTTGATTTCTCACTCCCTCCCCTTCTCCCCCATATACTCCAGCCTGCTAGCAACTCTCATGGCTTCTTCTTCTGAAATGTAACCCAAATCCATCCTTTTCTCCCCACTCCCATGGCCACCCTCATCATACAGCCTATAATCACCTCTTCCATGGACAATTCCAGTACCCTCCTTTGGGGTCTTTCACTCTCTTCTTGTTTCCCACAAACTCGCCATATCCTGAACAAGAAAGCCCTTCAAAAAACATAAACGGGATCATGCCATTCTCCTACTTAAACCCCAACAGTGGCCTCCCACTTCTCTTGGAATAAGCTCCAAATTCTTTTTAATGTCCTGTAGGCACTTGTTGTGTGTCCAAAATCCCTGCACCCGACCTCCAGGAGTGCATCTGTGATAACTCAACATCTTCCACGTCCCTCAAATAAGGCACGAACCGCATGCTTTCCAGCCCCTTTCCCTCTGGTGTGATACTTTTCCTTCTTGAACTTCAGATCTCAGCATAATTTTACCTCCTCATAAGAGCCTTCCAGACTCTCCAAGCTATGTTTATAACTGCTAGCCCACCATTTTCTTTTATTACTCCATCTTGTTCCTTCCCAGCATTAGCCACTTTCTGGGATTTATTTTTTTTCTTTGCTTTTTTATTCCCTATCTCCTCTGTAAGGGCACAGACCCCATCTGTTTTGTTAACCACTGGATTCCCTGCCCTGGAAACATTGTGTGGCACATAGTAAGTGATCAATAAATTCTTGTTGAATGAATGAATGGTTGGACAAATGAATGAATCTTAAATATTCATGAGGTGTTGGATAAGACACAGTCCTTGCTCCCAAGGAATGAGCCGCCCAGTAGAACAGAAGCTCCAAATTATAATAATGACTCATTATTTTGGGAGAGGCATAATCAGCTGGTATGGATGCAAATGCAGAAGCAGGCACAGCCAATCTGCCTGGGGCATTTTTAGAAGAATTCACAAAAAGTTTACAAATAGACTGGATAGGTAATGCCACAAGATGGGTATTTGGTAAATTTTAATTTTTTTGTATCATTGATTGAATTAAAATTTACCCTCACAGTTTCACTTGACATCAACTCAGATAATCATCTGATACTGGAGATAAGAGCTGGAAATTTTGAGTGTCAGGGCAAAATACAGTCTTAGTCCTTGTAACAAGATAGGTCATCTATTGGCATGAAAAATACATTTCCTCCCTCACCCTCAAAAAAGCCCCAAAATTCTATTGAGTCCAATGTGTCAATATTATGAACATAAAGCCACAGGCTACAGATGTGAATTAATGAATTGAATTAAGGACAGAATAAGAACCATGTCCTATGAATGACATTTTCTCCTTAGCATATCTGGCACTCATTTTTAGCTACATTGCACTGTGACAGCAAATAATTCCCAAATCTTAGTGATTTCCAAAACCAAAAGTTTATTTCCCTCTTGTGTTATGTGGGTGTTGGGCTTATTTTTATTCCCTGACTTAGGCTAAGGCAGCAGCTTCTGTTGGGAGGACATGTTGGCCTAGAGGCAGAGGGGAGAGAGTTATGGCGGAACCAACTTAATGGCTCTTAAAGCTGATGTCACTAACACATTTCATTGGCCAAAGTCAATCACCTAGAGAGGACTGGTGTCACTGAGTCGGGGATGTACAATCCTTGCAAATATTTGGTGATAAAAATACAACCCACCATGACATATATAATTCAAGTTCATTGCTTACATTATTTCCATTACTGTAAGAAGGCTGAGAAACACTTACATAAGCTCCAGATAGGAAACACAGACAAGACAATCGTTGACACCAGTGATGGAATGAGACAGCAGACTATCTCAGCAAAGACCCAGATTCCATTCCCTATCAGCAGACGAATCCTGCAGAGCTAGAATTTAGATTTCCTCCAAGAATTCCACCTAGAATATCTATAGGAATGAAATAGTGGTTTCCTCTTCAAGACCAAATTTAAACAAATTTCAAGCCATAAGCAAGAAGTATTTACCTTTTCTTCAATAGTCATAATTTTGGGTAAAGTCAGAAGCATTTGATATGGCTACATGTTTTATTTTTATTTATTTATTTATGTGTTTATTTATTTTTTTTAAAGATTTTATTTATTTATTTGACAGAGAGAGACCACAAGCAGGCAGAGAGGCAGGCAGAGAGGGCGGGGTGGAAGCAGGCTCCCCGCCGAGCAGAGAGCCTGATGCCGGGCTCGATCCCAGGACCCTGAGATCATCCCAGGACCCTGAGATCATGACCTGAGCTGAAGGCAGAGGCTTTAACCCACCGAGCCACCCAGGCACCCCTGGCTACATGTTTTATAAACTGGAAAATACTGTATACAGAAGTTTTGGTTGGCCTTGAGAAGTAGGTGATCTTCTTTGAACGTGATAAGCCTATTTTTAAAAATAAATTTAGGGTCAGATTCAGCAGCTTCTTAATCATACCATTACATGCAAACTCAAACAGACATTTTAGAGGGGGAGCAGGAGCCCACCATTCAATTCCAGACACTCAACTGCAAGCTCCTCAATCACAGAGAACACATCTTATGTATTTTTGAATCTTCAGAGGCTCGCACGACGTCTAGTACCTGGGAGGTGCTCAATAAATGCTTCATGCTAACATTTTTCTGGAGGGCAGGTTATATCAAATTGCAAAATGCTCAGTCAGCTTGACCCCGAATTCCAAGTTTCGAAATGTATCCTCAGAAAATAATCAGAGATGTTCACAAAGAAAACAATGGGAGATATTGAGGATGCTTATCACAGTCCCATATACGACAGCAAAAATTATGAGCAACCAAAACACCCAGCGATGGAGTACCAGTCAAAGACATTGGGGTATAGCATATAATGGGATGCTACACAAGAGTGCAAAACCATGTTTTCAACCATCTTTTTTTCAAAGATCATTTAATTGAAAGGGAAAATAAAATATACTCTGGAGGAGAAGTTCGAAAACTTGTAGGTACACTAAAATATCATTTTAATAAAATGCGCACAGAAAATGTGGGCACATGGGGCACCTGGGTGGCTCAGTCATTAAGCGTCTGCTTTCGGCCCAGGTCATGATCCCAGGGTCCTGGGATCGAGCCCCACATTGGGCTCCCTGCTCGGCAGGAAGCCTGCTTCTCCCACTACCATTTCCTCTGCTTGTGTTCCCTCTCTCACTGTGTTTCTCTCTGTCAAATAAATAAAATCTTTAAAAAAAAAAAAAAAGAAAATGTGGGCATATATATGTGCGCTAGCGCATGTGCGCGTGCACGCGCACACACACACACACACACACACACACACACACGTGTCTGAATGAGACAGAAAAAAATGACCTGTTGCATGTTCTATGCATTTCTTGCAAGTCCTTTTGGCTGGTAAAGATGGGGGATCCTTTGTGTACACAGAAGTGGAACATGCAAGAATGGGGAGACGGGAGAGGTTGGAGCCAGGGACAAGGCAGGCTATGAGCTGAGGCTGTTGACAGTTGATGGCAACTGGAGGCACGGCAAAGAGCCCACGTGTCTAAAGGAGACTTTTTATTAAATCGTGCTGCGCAACATATACAGTATCCTTCTCCTCTGCCTCTGCCTGAAAACTCCGGCAAATCTTCATTTTCCTTTTCTACTTCGTGAAGGTAGATTTGCTCTTTGGTGGGGAGGGGTCCAAGTGCCCACTCCTGCTAAGGGCAAGAAGAAGCCAGGGCATCTGAGGGACCCAGCCCCATCCGGGGCATCTTTAAGGAAGAAAATGCGCCAAAACATTCAACAGTCATTAGCTTGGAGTTGAGAGGAAAAAGGTGATTTTCATTTCCTCTTTGTACTTTAATGGATTTTCCAAATTTCGGCAATGAATATGCATTACTATTATAATCAGGAAAAAAAATGTTATTTTTTAAAAATAAATTGATGTCAAATGAATGAATAAGTGAATAAATCAATGAATGAATGAATTAACTAATTAGTGAAATGATTGACCTGGGCAATAGCACAAACAGGATTCTAGTTGACAAATGTGCTTGCTCTTATTTCCTGCTGTGGACATTAGTCAGCCTCTATCTTTAGATGAGACATATTTAAAAAAAAGAAAAAAAAAAACAGAAAAATGCTCTTCAGATGGAAGCAATATTTTCATGCCCTCTACTCTTCGACATTTGCAAAATGCCTCCATCCCCCCCAGCCGGGCTCATTCCTGACAAGCTTCTTATCTTTTCCCGCAGGGTCTGTGGCCAACGCCCCCAGAATTCACTAGCACAGAATTCCATGAAAATCAAAGAAAGCAGGCATTAGATGGAAGAGGCAGCATCTACAAAGAAGCCTGCTGTCTGCTTGCTTGGAAATGCCGTGGCTCGTGGCTCTGTGTTTAGATGGCCTTATATCAGGATAGCCACGGGGCCGTGTGTGTGAGGAGGACAGGCACGACATCGAGGCTGCAGACGGAAAACGTACTTCGCACACACCTAAGCACAGTCAGCCTGACCCAGGGCCAAACCACATGTGTCGAACATCTCAACAAACCCTCTGATTTGTTCCTGTTTCCCACGCAGACACCGGCAGGCAGGGCTGGAAAGCTGCGCTGGACCGAACCTACAAGGGCTTCTAGAGAAAGCATATTGTTGGCCCAGATGGGCAGGGGAGGTGGCAGCTGGGTGAGGATCCAGCCGCCTGCCAGGCTGAGAGACAAGCAACGTGCTCCTAAGTCCTGGAATCCAGGCTGAGGACAGCCCAAGGGCACGAGGACCTTTCAGAACTACCTGAGGTGGACAGTTCCTGAGTGGACCCTTGGAGAGCAGGGGAGCGGAGGGGTGGGGGAGGAAGAGGGAACAAGAAGCCTGCCTGACAAAGCTGATTTTTTTTTTTTTTTGGTACAGATGCTGCTGGCAGAAGAACAGAGTGGGAGCAGTATGTTCAGCTACATTAGTCAGGGATAGAGTTTTAATAGGCTGCAGAAGGAAATGATGACAGCGAAGTTAGAAGCAGTGAGTAACTCAATTTGAGAGAGCCGAGCTCCCCGGGAGGTGACAGCTGAGGGACCATTTCTCTGTTTGGCCCCATGGGGTGTTGGGGTCACAGCAGACCCTGGCACGGGAGCCTGGGCCTCTGGAAAGTGACCCGCCAGCTCCTGGCGTGGTCCTGAGACATCTGGGGATCATGGGCAATGACAACCGGTACAGAAATACTCCCAAGCGGATGGAGAGAGAGCTGTCATTTATGCTCACAGGACAGAGGGAGAGCTCTATTCCTGAGGAGGCTCTCTGCAGGGATGGGGCAGGAGAGAAGCCTTTTAAGGACTGCAGGGGCGAAGGATGGAGAAGGTGCCAGTGGTCGGCAAGTCTGGGAAAGGAGCAAGCTGGCAACAAAGCTCACAGGGCTTAGGCGTCTTTGTATAAATGAGAGAGAGGCATCCTCCCACCAGCGAAGGATGTACAGCTCGCTGGAGAAGAGGGAGGTGTGGATTCAGCCTTCACTTGTCCTCCTGGCTGTACACCCTTATTTGGGGTACCATCTGCCCAGCCATATGTAGCAACCAGGAAAACTAGCCTTTGATGAACAAAGTCCCTAACCTGACATTCCTGGCACTCCACGAGCCAGTGTCACTCCCACTGTCTGACCCACTCTCTCCTATCACTTGGCACAAATCTACACTCCAGTACAAGGCAATTCCTACCCATTCTCTAAGCCTACCTTTGCTTCCTCACACTTATACTTTTGCTTCTACTATTTCTTTAATGCATTAGCCCACAGTTTTGCCTAATATTACCCCATGCATTTTTAAGGTCCTGCTCAAATACCACCTCCTTCAGGAAGTCCCCTCCAGTTGCCTCCAAGTCTAAGGGATTTTGTCCTAATTTGAGTTCTTGCAATAATTTATCTCTATGTCCTTGTAGCATCATTTTTTTTTGGAGAGGGGTCACCATTTACCGCTTTCTATCCATTTTTTGCATTTGTTTCTCACCATCTCCACTGGACTATGAGTCCCCTGAAGGCATCAACTGTTCCTTATTACTATTACACACCCCACAGCATCGAAGGGGTCTACCTGGTGCATGAAAGATGCCCCATAAGTTATCTCATGGGAAGAGTGTTGAGCAAAGCTGCTTGATTTATTTTTTGTTTATTTAAAAGATTATTTATTTATTTATTTATTTATTTATTTATTTATTTATTTATTGGAGAGAAGGAGGGAGAAAGAAAGAAAGAGGGAGAGGAGAGGGAACACAAGCTGGGGGAGTGAGAGAGGGAAAAGCAGGTTTCCCCTTGAGCAGGGGCTTAATCCCAGGACCCCGAGATCATGACCTGAACTAAAGGCAGATGCCTACCAACTGAGCCACCCAGGCACCTCAGCAAAGTGGATTTAGATCCCAGCTCATGTCACTTGAAGACAAGCAGAGCTAATCACCATTTATTTTTTTATGTATCAGGCACAGTTGATAGTGTTTAACAAGTAGGCAGTTTCTGAATTCTGCTAACCAGTCTAGGTAAGCTTTGCTTTTATCTCCACGTGCAGAATAGGAAATCGAGACACAGAGACGTTAAATGCTGCACTCGGGGTCACCAACTAGTAAGCAGCAGAGGTGAGATTTGCACCCACTTGTGACCATGTGCTGGGCTGGCTCTTACTCGCAATCTCCCTTGGGTTTAACTAATCTGATTCTTCCTCCCTCATCTTTAAAATGGGCTAATACTATTATTGGGGCTAATAATACTACATATTATATAGGTCAATTATATATTAACTACGTAGATTCCTGGAACATAATACATCTCCAATAAACAGTAGTCACCATTCATATGTTTTGAATGGAGGAAATAAAGAATATAGGAATGCAGGATAGTAACATGTCTGATGGAAATAGAATGCAAACCACTACGTGATTTAAATCGTTCTGGTGGTTACAGAAATAAAGATGAAACCAAGCAGATAAAATTAATCTTAGTAAGATATGTTATTCAACCCAACAGATCCAAGATTTTACCATGTCAACATGTAATCGATATTAAAAGATACGAACGAGATATTTGACACCGTCAGTCTTCAGACTGGCTTGTGTCTCACACTTAGCGCACATGTCAATCCACACCAACCACATTTCAATTATTCAATAGCCACACGTGCCTAGTAGCTACCACATTGGACAGCACAGATTTAACACCACGGAGAGGAAAAAACTCTTCTCCAAGAATCCTATTAGGAAGTCAAACTTAGGCTATTTGAGTTATGATGGATTTTCTCTTTTCGAGAGCTCATCATTAAAATGTAAATACCCCTGGGAGATATCAAGTAATGCTGAAGCCGGGGCCAATGTTGCAACTCAGACTTGCTGAGACACTCAGAAGGCACGTTCAAGGGTTCAAAGTGTGACCCTCAGAGTCAGGCAGACCCGAGTTCAATCACGAGACTGCCACTTACAATTGTCATGACGGTGGCTGAGGCTGTGAACACTGCTGGGCCCAGTTCACTCGCCAAGGAGAGGGGGGCGAAACCCCCGCACGGGGCTGACCTAGGGCCGAGCAGCAGCAGGCTTGCTGGAGCCAGCCCAGATGCTCCCTAATAAGCCTCAGTCCTCTCTCTTTCCCCCTAGACCTCTGTGTCACCCTTGCTGTCCCTCTCCCTGTCCCTTTTCTAGCACCGAGATACACCCTTGGGGCTTTTACCCAGAGGAGTCACCATTATTGGGTCCTGCTTGCTGACCTCCCACAAGGATTTGCTGGGTGTCTGCATTCCTAAAACATCGAGGCCCCGGGGTTGGGGGGGGGGTGTCCCAAGAAAGTGCATTGTGCAAACAATGGTTGTTTCAGTGCCCATTCCGACCCAAGGATTTTCAGGTCCATTTTGACTTGGGCTTTCCCCTGGGGTCTCAGCCTCTACCTCCAGCCCTGCCTCTGGCCCCCATTCCTGGGCAGTGGGTAGAGTGCGCCAACCCCACAGGGCACTCACTCCCACTGCACCCCGATGTGGGGCCCCGGGCTGAGAAGGCAGCTCTACCACTGACCCTGTCCACAAGGCCTGTTCTTTTTTTTTTTATTTTTTATTTTATATATTTATAAAGATTTTATTTATTTATTTGAGAGAGACAGCGAGAGAGGGAACACAAGCAGGGGGAATGGGAGAGGGAGAAGCAGGCTCCCCGCAGAGCAGGGAGCCCGATGTGGGGTTCGATCTCAGGACTCTGGGATCATGACCTGAGCTGAAGTCAGATGCTTAACGACTGGGCCACCCAGGCACCCCATTTTTTTTTTAATATTTTATTTATTTATTTGAGAGAGAGAGAGAGAGAACGAGCAGTGGGAGGGGGCAGAGGGAAAGAGAGGGAGGGAGGGAGAAGCAGACTCCCTGCTGAGCAGAGAGCCCGAAGCGGGGCTCGATCCCAGGACACTGAGATCATGACCTGAGCCAAAGGAAGAGGCTTTAACCGACTGAGCCACCCAGGTGTATCCACAGATGCCTCTTCTGATTCTAAGTCTCTGACTGCCTTCTTCTCCCAGGTCCCAGGTCCGCTGTCACAGCCTGTCACTTGGCTTTGATCTGTTCCATCCATAAGGCAAGGGCAAGTTTGTGAGAGGTGACCCATGGGGGTGCCCACAAGCGTGACCCTGAGCCCTCAGGTGACCCTGAGCCCTCAGGGTCAAGGTGCACACACCGAGGCACTGTCCAAGGGCCACGGGTGGACTTCTGGGACAGAGGAGGAAAGCCAGAGCCAGGAGGAAAGACCCAGAAAAAAAGGGCAGATTGCTTTGAGCCAAGACCACTTGAAGACCTAATGGCGCAAGAACCAGCGTGAGAGTCCGGGTTATCACAAGAAAAAGGGGATCGATGTGAACGGGGCAGGTGGCCTGAGGAGCAGGTGAGGTGTGTGTTTTCCAAACAATCCCTCCACTGAAGACCCATAGAGAGTCTTGGGGTGGGAACACCCAAAGCCCCCTGGCTGGTTTGCAGGGCTTTCAAATCCCTCTGCCCCTGGGTCGAACACCTGTGCCTCTTCAACTTGAACGTGTCCCTGCTGCTGCCAACGCCTGCCCGAGCAGCGGCCTGCCCAATTCGCAAGCACAGCATGCCGTCCTGAGCCCAGTGTCTGGGCCGTTCTGCTCCTCCCAGGGCATGATCTCGCCAGCGTCACTGGACCCTCCCAGCTGTACCCGCAGAATTCTGAGAATTCTGAGCTACGACGTGACGATGCTTGCTGTCCGGACGGAGAGGGCTGATGCAGCTACGAGGGGGAAGGGGACAGCGAGAAGGGGCTTGTGTCAGAAGACCCAAAGGGAAATCCCAGCTCTGCCACCTGCTCAACCTTAATCAAGGGGCTTATCTCCACTTTCTCCTCCACAAAATGGGTGTGATGAGACCTATCTTACAGAGTCGCTATGAGATACACGTAAGAAATAATACATATAATGTCCATTTTAATACCCAGGGCATGGGAAGCACTCCATCGACGGTAGCTTAATTTAAATATATCAGTGCACATCCTCAACCACACATAGTTCCAGAACCAGCCACGGGCTCTGCTGCCTCTGCGACTTGGCATGAGCTGCTCAGGGTGCTCTCTCTCACTCCCCTTACCCGCCTGGCTCCTACTCCCCCCAGTCAGACCCGGTCACGTCCTCCAAAGTCTCCCTCCACCTGAAATGCAGGGCTCCCCTTCTGCAGAGCGTGATGCCCCTCACAGACCCCTCAGTCGGGTCTCTAGTCTGTGCGCTGAAGCCCCAAGAGGTAGGGAGGAGTGGAGTGGAGACATACACTCTAAACAATCATCGGTGGTCTTTTTAATGCACATTTATAATTGGTGATACATATTCACGCCAGGGGGTGAAATGCATTCTCCAACAAAAACTCAAAGGCAAAGAGAACCATGGACAATGGTTTTCACTGTCACTCAGCCCACAGAACTCTTGCCCAGCACCTCAGTTTTCAGACAACGACCCTTGGAGGATGCAGCCTGGGGATCGGCCACCTCCTGCCTTTTTTCCTCCTCCTCCTCCTCCCTGCAGAGAGATGCTCTTGACTGCGTCCCTGCAGAAGCTCCTAAGGAACTGAGGACTCCTGAGGTCCAGGCACAAGGCTGGCTGGCCGTCCCACCTCCTGAGGAAGGGACGGGAGGGAAGAAGGAAACATCTGGAAGGAGCGGCATTTCGTTCTGGACCTTGCACACATGAATGATGCACTAAGACAATTCTCTGCCTTATCATAAATTCTGCAAACTCATGAACTTTGCAATCTCTGAAGCTCAGCGCTGTATGGGAGCCACTTATCTTGTGCCGAAAGCAATATAAAAACAGATGGCAAAGAGAGCATCGGGAGATAAATCAGCGGCCCGGCTGCCGGGAGTTTGTAGACAGACCCAACGCGGCCAGACTTGACTCTTGGACCCGGATGGGACCTACTCTGCAGGGACACCCCTGGGGTGCGGGCGGCAGGCTGGCAGAGAAGGTGACTGGTAGAAGGAGGCAGGACAGAGTCCCATGGGGGAGGGCCAGGGAGCAAGGGCACCTTCGCGGACGGCTTTGGGAAAGTGGCCAGCCCTTTCCCCAGGGAGGAAGCTGTGACAGAGGACAGCTTCAGGCACCGTCCACAGAGCTGCAGCTAAGACCAGAGCTTTAGCACGTATAAGCACTTTTCCATAGCAGCCACACTAAATCCTCAGCACAACTCTGTAAGATGTTTACTTTTGCAGATAAAGAAACTGAGGCTCAGGGTTTGTGCATCGGCCAAAGTTACACGGCAGAGCCAGAATGGGAACCGAGGTGTGATCACTGCAGGGCTCGGTCTCCCGCATGGCAGGGTCTGGCTTGGCCTTCTCTGGTCCTGGTCAAGGTCCCCACCTGGCCCCTGACCTAACTCCTTGGGCCACAGACCAGCCTGACCTGCCTCCCACAGCCCAGCGTACAGCCTGCTTGTGCCCCGAAGCAAAAGCGAGTGGCCTAAGGCTCCGGGCCATTCCCTTGGCCACCGGCGACAAGCCCAAAGCAGAGAGGTAGGGGGGGCCAAGGGAACGAGAGCCAAGGAAATGCTAAGAGCGGCGAGGAGAGAAGAGGGACATCAGGGACAGGAGGCAGTGCACAAGAGAAGGAGGGACGCGGAGACGAGAGAAAGAGTGTGCTGCCCGCCGGAGCAATGACTCCAGCTCTGGGTCAAGGTCGGCCCCTCCTTGGGACCTGAGTCATGGAGCCGGACTCGGGGACCCCGCCTCCTCTCGGCACTCTCAAAAATGCCACAAATGCCTCTTTCCAGAGGGGCCCAATGGAGAGCAAATGATGTTTGTTTGGGTTCTATTGTCCACGGGGAGCAAACGCGGACTCAGTGAGCACCTGCTCAGGGCCCGGCGCGGCTGAGCAGGAGGGAAGGAGAGCAGACACCCACGAGCAGACACACCCCGAGCCCAGATTCTTCAGGTTGGCGCAGGCCCGCCTGCCCCGAGGCCTAAAAGAAAGCAGGTCAGTTAGGACTGCCCTCTCGATGGGAAAGTGCAGCCCAGGACAGTGGCCAGAACCCAGGTGCGGAGGCAGACCAAATCCCCGCTCCATGCGACTGACTGAACTCCAGCCCTTCCGGAACCCCCTCCCCGGGCTCTTCAGCCGCCACGCTGGGTGAGGGCTGCCCATCGGAAGGCTCATCGAGGGCGGGGACGAGGTGAGGGCTGAGGTGCCCCCGGCGCATACCTTACTCCGGGCACTCAGCAAATGATCCCCCTCCTCCCGCATCTACTTGAGAATGGCCCTTCTCCAGTGTGTTTGGATCCTGCCCCAAAGCCCCTCATCGGCCTTGTCCACACTGCTCACACCGTCCCCCTGCTCCCTTCAGTGCATAAGCAGCGGCCTTGGCCTTGCCCATTGGCAGGAGTTTGGAAATCCTCAAGTCTTGAGGTCTTCTATTTCTGTCCCTTTGGTTGAACTTCCCAGACTAGAGACTGTACCTCCCGTTGCCCTAAAACCCCCATAGTGACCGGCACTCCAGGACCCCGGTCCCAGGGGGACTCTGGCCTGAGTTTAGGTGGGTTGACTGTGTTCAGTACAAGTCACTGATCCGTCTACGGTGCATTCTGCAACCTGCCTGCAGGCCACATGTCACACCTACTGCCCTGTTGGATCTTTCCACAAACCCCACGAGGTAAGGAGAGCAGCTCTCACACCAGCAAGTGCAGCACCTCTGATGCCCTTGGGCGTCTCAAGAGCCTCATGATGAAGAAGTCAAGGCACCAAACTCAGGAGCCAGGGGCAGGACATAGTGGGACCCAGACTGGTCTCTTCGATGCTCAGAGGCTCGGCGCAGGTGAAGGTCCTGCTTCCGGCACTGGACTCAGTGCACGGACCCTGGGGCCAGCTTGCCTGTGTGCCAGATGCAGCTGCCTTCTAGGCTCTCCGCACGGAGGGGTGGTTCGGAGAAGGACTCGGCTCTGCCCTGCCCGCCCAGCCCTCACCCGGGAACAGACGCTAGTTTAGAAGCAAAGCGGAGAAGGGCCAGATGTGGGGAGGGGCCGAGATGAGCCTGCATTTCACTCAGGCAATGAGATGCCTGCTAGCGTTGTTTCAAAACATCCTTCCCCTCCCCAAAATGAGCAGGCTCACAGCCACGGCTGCACGGAGACAATAATCACTAATCAAGTCGAAGTTTCCTTCTAATCAGTTCAGTTGTTAGAGGAGGCAGTGCAGCCGGGCCTGTGCTGGGAGGGTGACTGCTCATTGCCTCCACGTGCCAGAGGGGCTGCCGGGGTGGCGGCCCGGCCGGCCCACATCCCGAGCCAGCAGCCTCCTGTCATCCTGCTGGGCGTTCGGCACTGCGGCTGCTCCCGAGGGACCCTCTCTGGGGGCCTCTGGCTCCCATTTCCCCCCACCTCTGCTGCAAGGCACTGATAAGGGGAACATGGAAGCCATAGAACCAGTTTCCCCAGGAATCGGGCAGGTGGGGTCTGAACACGGTTCTGCCCATGACAGTCTGGATCTTGGGCAGCATTCCTCACTGCCTGACATTGCTGGCCCTCCGTTGTCAATGGGAGAATAAAAACAACTTGTGTCTTCTTGGAAAACTCTTCTCATCCTTCAAAACCAACATCACTTCTACGACTCCTTTCCCAACCGGCATCTTGTCCCCCTGCCCGAATTCACGGTCCCTCTTCTGCGTTCCCCACACGTTACTCCAATACCCGCTGGAGGGCTTATCAGTCTGAGGGCTGGTTTTAGCATTTACAGTTCTGTTTTCTAGACCAAGAGCGCTCCAGGGGAAGAGACTATAATGTATTCCAACTGTGACCCGCACCCCAACCGCCACCCGCCCGGCATGTAACAGTGGCTTATTAAATGTTTGTTGAATGAATAGTGAAGGAGGAGTAGATTGGTGGTACAGACGCTTGAATCTGCCATCAGTATTCAAATAGGATGCTTTCCTCTTTATCCAACACTGTTATCACACGCAAAACCTCTCACAGACGCTGGCACTCCAGCACTAACCATTGGTGGGACCAGAGGCACGCCGGGGAGAAGGGAGTGGGACCATCAACCACTCCCACCCAAAGGGAGACTTTTCCAGTTCCCAGCAAATGCACAGACGCAGCTTTATTCCATCTAGATTAAACGTCTTGGTGAGAAGACTTTAAACGAAGTGTGACTGAATTAGCTGCTGTTAATTTCCCCCCTAGATCTGCTCATCTCCGAGCGGGGCCCTCTCTTCCTTGACTGATCGGTCTCCTCCCTGGTGCAGCGGGACTGATCCGTATCCCCCGGGATACTGAGTGGCCTGGGCTCTCGAGCGGGGAGAGATACCGAGCCCGCTGGTGGAGCCGGGCCTCCTTGCTGCGAGACGCCCCTGTGGGAGGGCTGTGTGGCCCTGGCCAGGACAAGAGGTACCGCACTTGGGAGGTGCTACCGCTGATAGTCATCCATGTGCTCCAATGAGCTCTGCCACAAACCCTCATTTCACAAAACGGAGATGCGAAAGAGTTCGCCAGGCCCCAAAGCCTCTTCCGGCGCTAACTCTCCTCAAGGGCAGCAAAGGGCACACGGATGTGTGGCATTTCCTCTGCTCTCCTCGTTCTCTGCTTGCCGCCCCACCCCAAGAGAAGGGCCCCGCCCCCCCTCGGCACACATACCCCCGTTCCTACCCTCCTCTTGATGTTCCCGTGGCTGCAGACCCAACCGAATGCTTGAGGATCCCGGTGAGAGGCCCGTGGCCTGGCAGGGCATGAGGGACCCCGTTACAAGTTGAACTGTGTCCCCCAAAAGAAAGTCGAGGTCCTAACCACTGGTACCTGTCAATGGGATCTTAGTTGGAAATAAGGTCTTTGGAGATTATCAAGTTGACATGGATCCTTATGGTGAGCCTTAATTCAATAGGACTGGGATCCTTATTTAAAAAAAAAAATGTCCTTGGGGCACCTGGGTGGCTCCTTTGGTTAAGCGTCTGCCTTCAGCTCAGGTCATGATCCCGGGGTCCTGGGATCGAGCCCCACATCGGGCTCCCTGCTCTTCAGGAGACCTGCTTCTCCCTCTCCCACTCCCCTTGCTTGTGTTCCCTCTCTTGCTGTCTCTCTCTGTCAAATAAATAAATAAAATCTTTTTTAAAAATTAAATTAAATTAAAAATTTTAAAAGGGTCCTTATAAGAAACTTAGAGACATGTACGCAGGGAGAGCGCCCTACAAGGGCTGGGGTTGTGGGGCCACAAGCCAATGAACTCCCCGAGCTGGAGTGAGCCTCGGAGCAGACACTCCCCTAGCACCTTCCGAGGGAGCACGGCCCCCCCTAAGTCTGAGGTCTC
>CM053613.1:81337771-81395174 GCA_028646535.1 Procyon lotor | reverse complement strand
ACAGCAGGCAGAGCTCTGGGGTTTCCTCCTGAATGACTAGCCAGTGGCCCCAGCCCTCTTTTTAAAATAATCCACCACCATTTCACGGAAATGCCACTTTTAGCATATTCTAAATTTCCATCATTTATTGGGGTTTATCTCTGGACTCTGTATTTCCATTCCTACTCTAGAGGCCAATACTTAGATTTCAACTTCATAACACATTTTAATTTCTGGCAGTATCTTAATATCTAACTCTCTATTTAAAACCGTCTTTACATTTTTCTTAGCTATTTTGCATTGCTTCTTTTCTAGAGGAACCTCAGCACGATTTTGTCAAATCCTTCCCCCAAAATCCCGTTTGATTGGGATCATGATGAATATACGCTTTAAATCTGGGAAGACTGATGCAATTAACAAAGTCGAATCATTTCATGAAAGATCAGTGTATCTTTCAACCTTCTCAACTTTTAAGAAATCCCATTAGAATTTCAGGTTTTCCTTCCTAAAGGCCCTACCCCTCTCCTGTAATATTTATTCATGGATTTTTTTATCTTCTTTGTTACTATGAATGGAAGTTTTTCTTCCATTACGCTTTTTAACCAGTTATTGTTGGTGTAAAAGAAAGCTATTGAATTTTGTATTCTAAAATTTTTTTACCCAGTCATTTGGCTAAATTCTTTTTTAGTCGTTAATAGTTTTTTAAGTGCTTCTCTTAGTTTTTCCAGATTTACACTCACATCTAAAGATAGTTATTTTGCAACTTCTTATTCAATATGTCTGTCTTTTTTCTAGTACGTACACCGTTGTCTCCAAAATAACATTGGATAATTGTGATGATAGTGGCCATCCTTTTCTTATTCTCAACTTTAACAAAAACGCTTCCATAACTTTTAAGCATGATGTTGGCTTTAATTTTAATGTGAAGGAAGTGACCCTCTATTCTGAATTTAAAGCAGGAATAGGTACTGGCGTTTGCCAGACGCATTTTCATTCGGCATCTGTTGAGATAATCCCAAGGAGGATTATCCTGGTTTGACTGACCCCCGCCCCCCCGACTGCAAGACCACCCCCTGAACTCTGTAAGGGGTGCCTCCAGAACTCCGGCTGCCCCGGGCTTGCCAAAGCTAGGCCTGATCACTGTCTAACAGCCCTCCCACGGCTGCAACATGGCCCTCAGAAGATTTAAGGGAAGTTTCTAGAGCTCCATCTGTGCCTGGTAAGACACCTCGCGCCTGATGGGATGACACTGCCTGGAGGACCAATCCCCAAAGGAGGCCACATTTGACACTATGATACGTATTCACTAAATACATTGAGGACTGATCTCACGGGGCCCTGCAACACGGCTCCCCTCCCATCCCACTCTGCTCATACCCCCGGGTGAAAATGTTCCAGTACAATGCAATCCAATCTCCCACCTTCCCAGACCGTTAAGACCCTCCACACACTTTCCAGAACTCACGTCATCATTGGCAAAAATCCCTACAGAAGAGGTTCAAGCTTTTCTCTGAAAGATCCCAGCTCTGAATCCTGCCTCTGTCTCCCACCTCGGCTTTCCAGGAACCCCTCTGAAGGGTGGCACTGGTGTCCCCACAATCCACCTGCCACAGTCTAAAGTGCAGCAAATACTTGCCTTTCCTTTATTGCTGCTTCCAGGCCTCCTTTCTTCCACCCTTCCTTCCTCTAAATCTAAGCCCTTGCTACGGTTACCTATCCGCCTCCCAGTGACATCATCACGCAGATGACGCACACAGCACATAGATGACGCACACAACACACCATCGTCATATAAGGGACATCTGGTAGATGACATCTCCCATCCCCTGTTACCCAAACCCCAGGCCTATCCTCTCTCCCTGGCACATACCCTCAGCTCCCTTGCTCTCCTCCTCTGCTAAATTCACTTGGCAAAAACCCCAATTCTTTCTACTTGTGCTGAAACCGTAAGATATAGATACTCAAAAATTTTGCTGTACTTCCTGAACTCTTTATCCCACCCTCCACGAGAACTATGGCACACTGTGGCACAGACGGAGAGCCAGCCCACAATATTTGTAATATTCTTAGTAATAGAATCTTGAATTGGACAGATAGCTACCCAGAAGTGTGACTACATTTCTCAGTTTTCCTTGCAGCGAGGTGTGGGCCTGTGGCCACATTTTGTCCACTGAAACTTTCACGTGGCAACTTTCGGAAACTTTCTTAAGAAGACCGCAGAATCCCCAACCAGTCTACCCCTTCTCCCTTCTTCACTTTGTGGCTTGGAACGTGAATGTGACAGCGGGAGCATCATTTCGGAGCAAGAGATGAGGGCCCTGTCTCAGGAACGGTGGAATGGAAGGCTGGAGACGTACTTCGGACCCTGAGAACTCCAGGGAGCAGGGGTCCCACACGAGTGCTGGGGACACTACTTCCAAATTGATAACTTATTTAAGTCACTATTATTTTGAGTGGCTATTACTCATGGAAGAATAAAATCTGAGCACGCACTCTCCTCTAAAACTCAACACCCCCTTTTACTCTTCACTATTGACTGACTGTTTCGGACAATAGACACCATCCAAACAGAATGTGCACGTCTGCCTACCACCGAAACTATCAGCCTCCCTGCATCTGGGCGTACACCACCCGCCATGCCTGTCTTGACGGTGGGTGAACCGAGTAGTCCTGTCGCCTTGCTCAGAGGCTCTTTTATCTCCACATCATCATGAAAATCCTCTCAGCAAGGGGGCCACAACCTCCTTCCCAGACCCAAGACTCAACCACCAGTCAAGTCACGTGGCAACTCCACAGCATTTGGCACAGCGGGTCATCCCCTCCAATTTGGTTTGGGAGACACTGCTCTTTAATCGTTCCCTGCTTCCCCGGGGTTGCTCCTTTGCAGTCTCTTGGGGCTTCTTCTTCCTTTCTTTGACCCCTCAGTGACCATGTACCCTTGGACTCAGGCCACGGACCTCTGGACCTCTCCTCGTCTCACCCAGTCCCACGGCATTGGTTACCATCCACGTACTAATCGCTTCTCAGTTCCTACCTGGGGTCTGCCCTCTCTCCTGAGCTCCAGACTGCCACATCCAACTGCCTACTCCACATTTCCAACTGGATGACTAAGAAGCATTTCGGACTTAACACAGCCAAAATCAGATTCTTGAAAATGCTAGACTCCTGTAAGAAGGAAAACGCAGGCTGGCCTCAAGAGGGACGTGAGTACACTGATGTAGAATACTTTTCCCCAAGGCAGGATCATCCTCATGAATGGTTCCTCCGCGCATCTAGCCGCTCAGGCCAAAAAATTCTTCAGTCGTTTTTGATTCCTTTCTCTCTCACTCTCTCTCTCTCTCTCTTCCATTCTTGACTCTGGTTGACTCCCCATCTACGCTATCCACAAGTCCTGTCAACTGTGCCTTAAGAACCAGGCCAGAAACTAATTGGTTTCCAATCATTATTGCTACCATCCTTGTCCAAGTCAGTTGCTGGGACAACTGCAAGGACACCATAACTAATCTGCACCGCTGGCCACCTCTCCGACCTCGCCTGTGACCCCTCTGCCCACCTCCCGCTCTTTTCCAGCCACACTGCCTCCTTGCAGATCCTCCAACCTGCCAAGCGCGTTCCTGCCTTCCACGTGCAGCTCCGGAGGGCTGCCACGGTCTCCCAGATAGTCACATTTCCCTCCCTCACTCCACGTAGCTATCTGCTCCAAAGGCACCTTGTCGGAGGGGCTCTCGCTGACCATCCTATCCAAAATCTCATCCCACCTTCCTCCACCATTCGCTATCCATTACACCATTTTTCTTTCCTTTATCGCTGCCTGATTTTATATTACGGCTTCATTTCTTTGTTTATTGTATATGTCTCCCCACTGAAAATGGAAGCTGCGCAAACACAGGGGCTTTGGCCGGCTCTCCTCCTGCTTGTCTCCAGCGCCTAGAACAGTGCCTGATAAGAGAGGCATCAACAATATTCCAAATTCCCTGTTATTCTTTCAACTCAGAACCACGTGGACCGAAGTCGCTGGGGGACAGGATGAGAAACTCAGGGGCCAGCCCCTCAGGAGAAGATAACCCCCCCCCCAAGGGGGAACAGGGGGAGAGGAAGCCCAGGGTTCACGGCTGCCCTAGCCCAGAGCGGATTCTCTGTCTTCCTGGGCTGGGAGGAGGGAGCAGGGCTTGGTTCAAACACCAAGGCTCTTGCTTTCTTAGACTTTTAGTGGATTTTCCTGAATAAATGTTCCTCCATTTGCTGTATATCCTCAGGATCACTTCCAAAGATTTTAAAGAGTTTTTTAAAAGAAACAAATTTCACCAGTATCCCAGGGGGGAGCTCTGTGATCGCCCTTCCCCCCTGTCAGACTAGACCTGGAAGTTATGTTCCACATTGGTCATCTTGCTTTCATCCCAGGATCCTGCCAGGCCATCGCCCTTGCTGGGTTTTCTGTTGTTTTGTCTGTTGGGTTTTGTTTTTAATACTTCAGGTGTAGAGAGGTAATGTCATCCCAGTTCTCTGTGTATCATCATACTGTCATTTTAAATTTTTAAAAAATTTATCTCCTTGGGGTGCCTAGGTGGCTCAGTGGGTTAAAGCCTCTGCCTTTGGCTCGGGTCGTGATCTCAGGGTCCTGGGATCGAGCTCCACATCGGGCTCTCTGCTCAGCGGGGAGCCTGCTTCCCCCTCTGTCTCTGCCTACTTGTGATCTCTCTCTGTCAAATAAATAAATAAAATTTTTAAAAAATTTATCTCCTTTAATTCTAGCTCCTTACTCCCATTCCGGTTCCAATCTCACAGGCATCTAGAGTATTGGATTAAGTATTTTCTGTCCTTCATGTCATGGGTTGTGTGCACTGCATTATAGATCATCTTTTCCTTTTTGTTTTTCACTTAGCACTGGTTTTAGGATCTAGCCATGAATATGTCTATTTTGCTGTCTTTAAACGCCACGTGGTTCTCTATGAGGTGCCCCCCATCATGTCTGCCCATTCTCCCAGCCACCGGCACCATATTGTGTGTGTGTGTGTGTGTGTGTATAATTATTATATATAATTAAATCCTTATATTTCAGGACCTGTAATATTACAGGTGTCTTCAAGCAGAATTGCAATAGACATCTTCATTGTCCTCTTACGGACCTGGGCGAGAATCTAGCTCAGACATATTCCACAGGTGCCACAGGGTCTGCTTGTACGGGACATGCCAGGACGACCAGACTGCCCTTGGGAAAGGCTGCTGGCCTCCGCCACGCACAAAGCCAGCCGAACGCAAAGACTCTGAGAGCCACGCCTTCCACGAGCCCTCCTGATTCTGCCAGTCTAATAGGTATAAAGCAACATGTCACTATTGTTTTAATTTACATGTCTTTGATCACTAATTAATTCCAGCATCGCTTCTTATGCTTATTAATCTTTAGGGGTTTTTCCCCTCTGTAAATTGCCTACTCGTAACTTTGTAGCTGATCTTTGTTCGTATATGTGTTTGGCATCGTGTTAAGGGCTTTCTGTTTGTGTATCATTTAATACTCATAACAGCCCCGTGGAGCCAGTAATATCGTTTGCTCCCTTTGATCCAGACTAAAGCCGTGATTTAGGAAGTTTTCATAAGTCTCCCAATGTCACGTGCATTTTACTAGCTGCTGAGCCATGATTCAGGCCCAAGTCTCTTTGGCTCTGCATCATCACAACAGTGTTTTCTCTCCAGCAGAGGCACCCCATAGTCACTGGTGCTTGGGCAAGACAGTTGGCGTCTTTCAGGGGGGAGAGGTTTCAGTGCATTCATTCCTTTAATAACCATGGGAGGTGTTAGAAGAAGAGAGAGAAATATGGCAGAGAGGTTCCCTCTCTCCTAGCTTAGGGTCTAATGGGGAGAAAAATACAAAATAAATACACAGCGACTGATGAATTATGAGTTCTCCAAGAGTTAATAAGAAGTTATCTGCGGACCTAATGAGTCAGGCTATTCTGAGAGTGGCATTTAAGCCAAGATGAAGCAAGAGAGAGGATGGGTGTAGTTTGAGTCCCTGAGAACAGAAACCCTAGGTCAACAGATGCCTTCAGGGACAGAGACACAGGGGAGGCAGAGGCAGGGAGAATGATTGAGATACTGCTATTGAGGAATTAGTTGATACAAACACGTTGGAAGACAATTTGACAATATCTAGTAAAGCCTAATAGTTCATACGCTATAGTCCAGCAATTGATTTTCTACCCATAAACCCTAAAGACACTGTCACACTCACAAACAAGGATGTCACCATCGCAGTGCTTGTAATAGTAAAACATTCAGGGGGAAAAAAAACCCCACAGTGTTCATCACTAGAGGAATGGATAAAGTGTGGCATGGTCACAAATGATGAAATATAATACAGTAGCTCAAAGAATGAGCTAGATCTATGTGTATCAACGTGAAAATACCTAAAAAGCATAAAATAGATGTATACAACATAAAAGATTTATACAGATATTAAAAACCCCAAGAAACACTATATTTATTTTTTTTATAGATACAGTTTTAAGTAGAAAAAGTATAAAACAAGGACTGGAAGAATATGGGAAAATTCACAATAGGCATTTTCTCTGAAAGGGAGGATGAGGAATAGAAAGGACCTGGGGGTGGGGAGGAAACTTTAGTTTTATCTGTATTGTTCTATTTATCTTATTAAAAAAATTGAAGCAAAATTACAAAATGCTAGCATTTTAAAATTCCGGATGGTGGGTACACTGATGTTCGATTTATTTTCTGAACATTAAAAATTTATTTTCAACCTTTTTCAAGAAAAAAAATATACACACAAAAACAAAACGGCAAGTTTAGCCCATTAAAAGTGGCACAATATTTAAAATGTTAATACCCTGTGTTGAAGAAACTGCAAGGACATCTCTTCCGAGAACAATTCTATTGTTATTGATAAAACCTGCCCATAGGGCAAGGTATGACACTCGTAGAAACTAATCTCTGGACTTTGTTAGGCTCATTCAGGTTTCAAAAACGCTATGTAGATTGTTTCAGTGACTGTAGTTTACTGTGCTGGAGAAAGTAAAGAACTAGGAGAAAGTCACTTGGTAAGTAAGGCTGGAGGCACATAGCTGGAGCCCCTTGGAACAGGGTCACCCTCTAAAAACCAGCTTCTCCACCACTGCTAGGCACTAAGGACAACCATGATCCATTCCTGGGTTAGCCTGTGACATGCTGCCTTAAAACACAGCAATGGTGGAGACCCCCTATGTGTCCTAGGAAATTTTATTGATGATGAGGCATTCACTGTGCCATGGAAGTTGGGTAACACCTGAGGCCAGGTTGGTCAGACTCAGGAAAAACTGGCAACCAATGGTAAGCACACATATTCCAGTAGCTTCTTTAGGGTCCCTCCAACACCGTGTACCCCCTCCCATCAGGTATGGCCTCCCATCAGGTATGGCATATGCTACTCTAGCTCCTGTGTATGATCTGTGCTTCGATATATCCAGATTTGCAAGGCCCTCTGAAGACCCCAACTTATTGAAACTTTTATAAACCTGGACCTGAAGTTTCTATTGTGAGGACTTGAAATGTAACAGGTATTCTAAAGAAATTAGCTAGGAACTAAAAGAAGAGGAAGACAAAAAAGAAGAAAAATCATTACCAAATATGTGGTCATTCGTAACTAATTTTGCCTTGAGGAGACAAAGTGTGGTTGGTAGAAAAGTTCAGACAATGAAAATTTGGTCCAGCAATTCAATTTCTATCCATAAAGCCCAAAAACACTGCCACAGACACTGTGGCGGTTGTCCCTCAATGGCTTCATAAACTGAATTGGGTAGAGCTATCGATCTATTTTGATGTTCTGGGACAGTTTATATAGCACAGAGATGATGTGTTTCTTGAAAGTTGAAAGTATCCACTGGTAACATTCTCCAGACTGAGAACTTCTTCTGAGAAAACGATCCATTGGTCAAGACTTCTTAAAAAACTGGAATCTTTATATGCATTATCCCAAAATAATAATGATAAAAATCAATAATTTTAATTTTCCTCATAGCTTTAAGTTATGTAGCACTTAGCTTTAAATTATGTTTTAATAGTTTTGATACCTATATGGTTCTTTTGCATAATGAATTCTTTATTCCTGAAATCACACATTTGTTCCGTGTTCATCAAATGAGGTACATCCTCAAGTAGTTTCTCCAATGAAGAATGTTACTATTACCAATAAGAGGTAACATTTTTAGATGCAATAGATGTGCAAGACACTCTTCTAACTGCTTTGTATGGATTATATATTTTAAGATTTAAAGTAACTGTGATATTGAGATTGTGCAGAAGGTATTTAGTATCTTGATCTTCCCCAATTTACACAATTTACAAGAACTTAGACACCTAGAGCATAAATAACGACAGACCAGGGTATATGATTCTTGAGTCAGCAACATTTGCCACAGAGGAAATACAAATATAAGTTTCTCTGTTGGTTTTAGCGCTTAGTGTTGCTGAGAAGAAGTCAAAGGCCAGCAGGATTTTTGTCCCTTGGCAGCAGCCAGTTTTGTCACTGGTGGTAGTAGGGGTTGTGATTTCTTTTGTTTTATTTTCCTGGAGGGCTACATATGGCAGAGGGAGGTGTACCTTCCATTATCATCTCCTGGAAGAGAGGGAGCCCATGTGATCTGTGTATTCAAATTGTTGTTCATTTCTGGAACATTTTCTTCAGTTCTGCCTTGCTTATTGCTTCCGCTACAGTTGATGTCGATGGTAACTTGAAGACACCTGCAGAGCTCTGTTCTGTCTTCCATCTCTACACAGTTCTCTTTAAGCTCCCTATGCCGCAGAGGAGTTGTTTAAAAAAAAATTATAAGCACTGCTGTTTTAATTTTCCACAAAGTCAGATTTGATTTGCTCTTCATTGCTTTCAACGGGATTTCAATTCTTCCAACACAATTCTAGAATCCTTTAGAATCCTCCCTTAATGTGTTTTCTTTCTTGGCACATATCCATATTCCGTCCTCCCACCCAAACTTGCCCCTTCCCAGCAGCTTTCTGGTCCAATTGTAAAGAGACTATATCTTCATATCCCAATGAAAATAGCATGTAGCTTGTATCGCTTGGGATGCTTTGGGCTGCAAATAATATAAATAACAAATTTACCCCATAACGAAGCAAGCAATTGAGGAACATTTTGAACAGAGCTCAGTTCCTGGTCCCAGTGGTTTCCTTATTTGCCCTCCTCCACGTGTCAATTTTTTCCTTCAGGCTGGCTTTCTGAGATGGCTGCCAGAAGCAACCAGAAATGCACGTTTCATCCCATGCATCCACATAGAGAAAGAGCATCGCTTCCTCCAATTATTGAAAAAAGAATCCGAAGCTTCACTCTGATTGGCCACCTTTCAACCAATCACTGGTTGGTTGGAAACGCATGCACTGACTGGCTTAGGTCTCCCTAAAAACAATCACTGTGATATGGGGACAGAATCACTGTAATTCTGGAGGTGAAGATGAGGTCAGCATGGGTAAAGGATGGATAGTCCAAACAAAAAAATCTGAGTATGGTCAAGAAGGGAGAGAAGAGAATTACTTGGAGTTTGTTGAGATTTGATCTGGGTTTTGGGGGGTTTTGTCTGTCTTGTATGCACCCAGGTATTCTCATGGAGAATCACAAGTGATTTTTCTCTTGTCCTCACCTCCCCTGCACCATCCATCAGTCAGACCTATCAGCAACAACTCTGAAACATTTCCTAAATCTGAACAATTCTGACCACGGCTTCCGGCCAAACCCAGATACTCTAACCTCTCACCTAAATCACGACAACAGCCACATTGATAACTCCATTCTTCACCAGGCAGCCAGAGTATCTTCCAAACAGTTTCTAAAACACTCACTTCAAGGGGCGCCTGGGTGGCTCAGTGGGTTAAAATACTCACTGTAATGAGAATAAAATTTGAAATCTTAATGATAGTGTACAAGAGCCTACATAATATGGACAATAGCTTTCTTTTGGTGCCACCTTAATTTCTCTTTTAGGACCTTTGCACTAGCTACCCCCTATATCTCATGGGTTCTTCCAACAGGAAGTTAGAAAGACTTCTCCTCACTGCTCCATATAAAATTGTACCCACCTACTTACCCCATTGCTTTACACTGTTCTTTTCTTCTTCATTGGTGTCCCTTGCTCATCAAAATTTTCTTATTAATTTGTTTGTGTGTTTATTTCCCCACCATAGTAAAAGCTTTGTTAGGGCAGGATTCCTTTTGGTCTTGTTCCCCCCCATATTTCCAGCACCGCCAGTAGCACCTAGCATTTAGCAGTCAATAGACATCTGCACAGTGAATGAAAAAAAACAGCTGAAGACAAATTCTGGGAGAGGTTATCATCCATGCAGAGTCAGAAATTCACCCTCTCCACTTCCAAAGTGTGTTTATACGGTTTGGAGGTGGGTGGGGTGGAGGAGAGGGTGGCAGATCATGGTTACATTCCAAGAAGGATGTGACAAGTCCAGAGTCGCAAGTCAAGGCAGGAAGGGCTGGCGGGCTAGATTCAAGAATCCTGAGCACCATCACACCCCTTTTCTTCAAGAGTGAATCCTGCCTAATGTGAAATGATCAGCATTTGTCCAGAAACAGGAGACAAAGGAGGCTAGACAGGAACTCTGATTTCTAGAGCTTGTTTTCCAAGAATACATAAAATATATAAAAGAAATTCATATGAGACTCTCTGCAAAAAAAAAAAAAAAATCAGTTACAAACAATTCATATAACAAGCCCTGGAAGGCTCATATATCTTCCTAGATTTATTAAATTTCATTTCAAAAGTTGGTTATAAATCAGCCAACAAAACCCCTTTTCAAACCGTCTCCAATATCCTCCATTGCTGTTATTTAGAACCTTAACTGCCATTTTCACAAAAGACATAACACTTCCCATGGCCTTCGACAGCCAATAACCCCAACTGATTTAGACTCTCCATTGGGGCAAATGGGCCTGAATGAGCCCCAAGAGGTCAAGACCCAAAAGGCTGAGGGATGAATAGGGAGTCTGGGAGGGCGGCCGAGAAGCGGCAGGTGGAGAGAGCAGTAAGTATTGCCAATGTTTGCAGAGAAGGATGTAGGGCAGCCCTGAAAGCCCCCCTAGACTTGCCATGTACCCCGTGATCAAGTCCAGGAATTTTGCCACTAGGCACTTCTGAGTTTAAACCCCTGTTTGGCTACTTCTTACAAGTGTATCTTGGTTGGATTACCAAACCATATTGAGCCTTTGTGTTATCACATGAAATGGGTAGCGTCACCTAAATCACTGTATTGTTGGGAGCATTAAATGAGATCATGCATGTAAAGCACTTAGCTAAGTGCCCGGCACGTGTAAGCCCTCGATAAATACAATCTCTCAGGGGCCCTCCTGTCAACCACACATCTGCCCTCCCTTGGGACAGTCAGCCTACTATGGCCCTGGATGAATTTATGGTAAAGCCTCATTAATTTGGACCTTACTCACTTAGAATTTATAATTCATCAGTGGCCTAGGCTGAAATTTACTTTTATAAGTGCTATTAAAAAAAAAAAAGTAACAGACAGGTTCGAACCAATTTATGAGGAGACTATTTAAGTTAATGAACCATTCACTGTTACTTTAGAAGTAGTCATTTACATACAAATAATTGATGTGCTAATTACAAATGATTCTTATCTACATAGGAAAGGGAGCCCCTGATTCGAAGTACAGTTCAAATTATTGAAAATATAAAAGTTGCTGAAAAATTTATTAGATGCTTTTAAGAAATTATTGCTATTTTAAGTAATCAACAACGCACTGTCAATTTTTAATACGATTACCTTGCAGAGTCAAGTATTGGTCATACTGAAGGGTTTTAACCCGGCTCTGTTCAAGGAAGGGAGGAAGGAAAAAATGAACATTTTTCCTGCGATGCTCCCTCCCACTGCTGGAGTCACTTTGTCTCTGCCATTAGAGAAACACTGGTCCTCACAATTACAATTTTCTCGGTAAATAATGACCATTTCACCACTGCTCGAGCCTCTATTACACATTTTATTTTCATTCTGATAAAAACTGACATTTTTTGGTAACTCTAGGCTTTTTTAAGAAAACAATCTGTGGTAGAGCTGTCGTGATTAAAGCAGGTAATGAATATATGTAAACACTGCTCATTGAAAAGGACTGATCTAGAATAAGAAGCAGGACTAGGGAAAAAGATAAAGAAGCATCTAGTGAAAGGAAACTTTCTTCTATGCGGAAAAAATATGATCCCATGGCTTCTACCGACTGATAATGAAAGGCAGAACAAATTCTAATTTACTCTGACTTTTAATAGAGAGCTCAGGAGACCGAGGAGTGAACAAGACTGAAGGAAAACACGCCACATTTCGACAATATTTTTAAACATAGCAAACCTTTGGTTATGGAATTTTACTTCTGGCTTAGATGAAGTAACAGGATTGGATTCTCCCCTCCCACCGGAAACACACTTTAAAAGCAACCAAATCGAGCAAACGACAGTTCTCAAGACAGCAGACAGCAGACAAGGAAGGACCGTGATCCCTGAGAGATGAAACGCCACAGGATGAGGCCAGGACTGGGGGAACATCCACCTCCAGCTTGAAGAGATATGTTAGACTGCAGCACAGGAAGGGAGACCCACGGCCCCAGGCCTCCTGAGCTGAGGAGACAGCTTAGAGTCTGGGGAGGCCCCGGGCAGCTAGCGTTCAAGGCTGAAGTACCAGAGGGAGCCCTCCAGAGACCTGCAGCGGGTCCCCTGCCCGCCCTCAGCTGAGCACTGACCAGGACATGCAGGTGGAGAAACGACATGGCCCCACTCACCAAGCTGCAAGGGTCACTGGGGCTTAAGGGGAGGTGATGACAGGGTGACCAGGTCTCTCCTGAAAGGCTCTTAAAGAAGGTCATCTGTGATAAAGAAGGTCATCTGTGAATGTTATCAGAGCAGTGAGGCAGAATCACAACATAGAAGCTTTGCAGGCACCAGGGTGACTCAGTGGGTTAAAGCCTCTGCCTTCGGCTCCGGTCATGATCCCAGGATCCTGGGATCGAGCCTGCATCGGGCTCTCTGCTCAGCGGGGAGCCTGCTTCCCCTTCTCCCTCTGCCTGCCTCTCTGCCTACTTGTGATTCTCTCTCCTTCTGTCAAATAAATAAATAAAATCTTTAAAAAAAAAAAAAAGCTCAGGGTTGTAACTGGGAGAGATGAAATGTGAGGTTCAAGAAGAACGATCCCTGTGGCCCAAAAAAGGGGGAGATCAATGGACAATGTATGGTAGGGCACCCTTTCATTGGGGTCCCTACGGCTCTGTTTGCTGTGCTCTTTTGTAGGTTGGTGAGTGGCCAGAAACTTCTAACTCTTAAAATGGTCTTCCTTCCATCTTACACAGACTGATTTCTCCGTGAGGTGGAGAATTATGGCTTCGTCTCCCTGTACCTGTCCCTTCTTTCTCCTGGTCAACTGTATCTGCCTCCTTCTACAACCTGGGGTCTGGGACTTGCATGGGGGAATTCCATCTTCTCACAGGCGCCCACAGAGAGTGGCCTCTGGGTTTAGCTAAGCCACTGTGCCAGCCTCCTGATCAGGGACAGGCCTCTGCAGGTAGACACGTGATCTAAGCCAGCCAATCAGAGCTCTTCCTTGGAACCCCCTCCAACACCGTCTCCCCCCGCCCCAAAAAAGGTGGGAGAGCTTCCTTTTTCTGTGGTGGTAAATCTTGAACGATGAGAGGCTAGAAACTGCTGGTGGCCATGTGCTCACAGAAAAAGCTTTTTGCGATTGGAAAGAATGAAGATGACACAGCAAGAAGTAGAAATGATGGATGGAGTGAGAAACTCCTTTAAGGGTTCAAGGAACTAGATTCAGTCTAGATGCCTTCATAATGTGAGACAATAAATTCCCCCTTTCGCCTCGACTAATTCAAGCTGGCTTCTCTTATCTGCATCAAAAGAAGATCTGAAGGCACTGTAATTTCTTACATCTAATCTCTGGAGTAAGAGAGAATATATTTAAGTCTTACTCCTCATGGCACTTCTTTAGGTATTTGAAAATAAGTATTATATCCTTCCTAAGCCACCTCCACTCTCTTCCAGGAAAAATACTCCAGTTTTTCAACTATTCCTAATGCGTCATGGTTTTCAGGCCCCTCTTTATGGTGGTCACTCTATGGTCACTCACTCTTCTAGTTGTCCGTGATCATCTGGAAATGTGCAGACCCAGTAAGTAAGGTGCCCCCAATGCGGTTTCATCAATGACTGGACCACACTCTGGACACAAATTCTCATATTAATACAACCCAAGACAACATCGATATTTTAGGCAATCCCATTCTTCTTGGCTGAATGTGCAATTGTGATTGTCCTGAATCGCCAGTTTTCACATGAGTTACTGCAAAACCACATATTCCCAGCGCTACACTTGTGCAATTAACTTTTTTTGAATTAAAGACGTTATGATTTTCCCTGTTCAGTCTCATCTCACTTTGTTAACCTCACGGCCATCTTGTTAAGATAATTAAAAATCTGATTCTTTCATCTGTAATATTGTTATTAGGGCTAAATATAGGAGAATCAACCTTTCTTGATGAGGACCGTAGCCGGACGTTTGGGGTGCCATCAACACACTCTCTGCTTAGCCATCTGAGCCTTTAAAAGGTAAACCTCCCTGCCAGACGGGCAGGAGTGACTGGTGCCTTCTCGCCATTCCAGATGATGAGAACCAGAGCTGCCTGATCTTCTATTTAATCCTATCCACTATCTATTAAAATTCACTAAAGCTTGCTAAGCCTCATTTCCTTGAAAGCCTATCAGGTTTCGGTTTCATCAAAGTCAAGTGTATTTAATTAACACGATCCAATTCATTCTGGAAGTGGTCAAGTCCTCCGAAAGGTACTCAATAGGACTACTGGTGTTTTTATAGGAATTAAACATATGATACAATAGACAAAAATAAGGGCGCTTTATATATGCCATGACTACCATCTCTTTTGCATACAATGGAATAAATTATCTTTTGTTATGAAACATTAATCCTCTTTGCTAAGTGGAGTAATTCTCATCTCAGAGTCAGCCGGCTAACGAGTGCCTTGGGAGCCAAACTTTAGCAATTTTGCCCTGGTACAGTGAGGAGGGGGCGCGGTCCTTGGGAGAAGAGTGGCCATTTTGTGATGTCCAAATTTTGCCCTGCTGACCCACTCGGGGACATCTAAGTCCCTCCCTAGGTTTCCCTGAGTTCCAAGAAGAGCTCAGACATGTAGACACCAGACTTGCAGGCAGGAAGCTCAGGCGGTTACGGTCAAATTAACACAGCAGGACACGGCCCGCAGAAATTGTGTAAGCAATTGGTGTGAATATCACCCCCCAGGCTTCAAGGGACCCCTCTGAAATGAGTTCAATGGAAACTCCAAAAAGATAGGTCCATTTCCGGTTTCCTGCAACCTGTGAATATTACCCGATACAACAAAAGATGGAACGTTCCCTTATTTGGTAAAAGGGTGTTTGCGATGTAATTAAGCTAAGGATACTGACTTGTCGAAATGACCCAGGATGATCCAGACGGGTCCTAAATCCAGCGACAAGTGTCCTTATAGAGAAATGCAGAAGGATATACGGCACCTACAGGAGACCCCGACGGAGGAGAAGGTGAAGTGATGATAAAGACAAGGGTCAGAGCGATGGGGCTACAAGAGAAGGCCACCAGAAATGGGAAGGGGCAAAGAAGGATTCCCCCTTCAGCCTGAGTCCCAGCAGGGGGAGGACCCTGTGAAGACTTCATTTCTGTCTCCTGGCCTCCAGAACTACGCGAGAATGACTTCTCTTGTTGAAAACCACCAAGTATGTGGTACTCTGTGACAGAAGCTTCGGGAAACTCATGACGCTCTCCACGGGCAGCTGAGTGGTATCCAGGAAGAAAGTCAAAGGGGAGAATGTGGTGGTGCCTCCAACGCAGGTCCCCAAAAGTGCACATTTCATCGTCAGCTTAAAGATGTCCTCCCTGCGGCTGGCAAGGTCAAGGTGTCAGACTGCCCTTCACCCCTTTATCGAGCCCTCAAAGGCTGCCCACTGCCATCCCGTGTCTTCTCCCTGCTCAGGGCTGTATGCTGTTGATAATTATATTAGCCCGACTGTGCGTGGAGACAGAAGTAGAAAGCAGTAGAAGGAACATGGGCAGCATTATCTAAGGCCTGGACCAGCCAAGCCACCAGCTGTCCAGAACTCTAGGCCTTCGAGGCCCTTAAAACATAAGCTGATTTAACTGGAAACACAGGGCGATTTGACTCAGGTTTATTCATACTAATGTTCTAACATACATGCCAAAATGTAAATTTGTTCTTCTCTCACCAGAATACACAAACTCATCGAGAAGAACTAAAGAAAATTTTATCTCCACACATCTCTGTAGAGGTTTGGTTGTTTTTTGGTGTATCTGTTTCAAGGCATACAAGCCAATACAGTCTGGACCAATCCTCCTTTCTTATTTTTTTTCCATTTCAGCTACTCATTTTTTGAATTTCAAAAGTTCTTTCCTATTTTCTTATCATTCTTTTTGCATAGCACCCAATTCCTTGGTCTTACGGAGGTCATGGTATCTTGACTTTCTCTGATACTAGTAAGTTGTGAAGCTTTGTTTTGTTTTTTACAGACTTTTCTACTTTTTGAATAATCTTTTTGTTTTTCCTCCAAGATCTTTAACTGTCAACTTATTTTTGTTGGTCTTAAGATTTTTTGTGTTTGTAATAATTAATGTGGTGGATTATATTTTCCAAACAAAGATGGCTGCAATAATATCTTCTATTCCTCATGCTTTCTACAATGTAATGCATGCTTCATCAAAAGGTGGAGTCTGTATGTTCACCTCCTTGAATCTGGGAAGCCCCGATTGTTTTGACCAAAAGAATAAGGCAGAAGCGCATGGTGACAGTTCTGGGTGTACCCTTTACTGGCTCAGCACCTTCTACTTTCCTCTCTTAGAAACCAGCCTTCATATAATAAGCGTGATTGTCTTGAGACTGCCATGCCATGACAAACCACAGGGAGAGAGCAAGGCCAAGGAGAAGCGGAGTACCAAGCATGTGAGTATGAAGCCATCTTGGGCATCCCACCCAATGGAGAAGCTTCAGATGACTCCAGCCACCACCGCCATCTGACTATAACTACATGAGAGACTCCAAGTGAGTGAGCACCTAGGTGGACTCAGACAACCTAAAGAACCATGAGAGATAATAATAAACTGCCATTTTAAGACACTGAATTTTGAGGTGGCTTGTCAGGCAAGAATAGATGGCCAGAACACCTGGTTTCCCAGTCATATTTAAGATGTGGCGATAGGAAGACTGACTGTAGAGACTGGGCGGCCATATTGGGCTGGCAGCCTTCATCCTAAAGACAGTGACTGAACCTTATCTTTGAGACCTTAACTAAAACCTGTGGGTGGCTTTGCTTCTGAGCACCAACACCCATACTAGTTGCTTGAGTTCTTTCCAGTTCTTCAGAAAGAACCCTGTAATTTTTTTCTTGGCCTGAGATGAAGTACCTGCTATAGGTTTCCCTTTGGGCAGGGTGAAGGCAGGGGAACGATGAGATGAGGTGTATAAATTATTCCCTGTGCTCAACATAACTCTGCTTCAGCTGTAATTCCTAGGGCTTGCCATCTCAATCTTAAGGGCACTGAATGGCAGATACACTTCCTTCCCAACTATAGTCACTTGGGTGGCTTTTCTCAGTGTCATCTTCCCCCTTCTACTGTTTCTCAGTATTGACTTTTCCTTTGGCTTTCCATCTTCCAGAAATTTATTAAGATCTTTCTCTAGTTCATGGAATACCTCCAACTCTGTTTTATTATTGTGTGTGTTGCGGGGGGGGGGAGCTTAATTCATTGTTTTACTCCTTTAAAATAATGTAAAATTTGATTTAAGATCATTTCAGATATAGATAAAAATAGATGTGTTCACTCTACATTCTAGAATCTATGTTTTATCTAAATTTAAAGCCCTTTAATATGTCTCCTAAAAAGTTTCTTGGCTTGAATATTTGAAAACAATTTGTTTTAAACTAGATACCAAAAAATACAGAAACTCTGGATTCCACTTTCAGTTTGGATATAGAATTTTGCAGAAGCATTATTCTCATCTTAATCTCACCGGAACAGTCCAGATAACATACAAAATCAGAGATTAAAAAGATTAATCAGAGGAGGAAAACACAGAGAAACCCAAATGAAATAAATTCCAGAAAATTAAATTAGGAGTTCTTTATAGGAAAGAAAAGATTGACTGCCATTCTCATCTCTGGTGAACCTGTAGGAGAAGAAATCCACCATGGTTGGGTAAGGAGAACTTTGAAGGAAAGTCAAAAGAACTTGTTTATGCAGGTGCCTGGGTGACTTAGTCGGCTGAGCATCTGACTCTTGGTTTTGGCTCAGGTCGTGATCTCATGGGTCATGAAAGTGCGTCCCATCTCAGACTCTGAGCTCAGTGGGGAGTCTACCTGAGGATTCTCTCCCTCTGCCCCTCCCTACACTCACTCATGCACTCTCTCTCTCAAATAAATAAATAAATAAATCTTAAAAGAGAGAGAGAGACTAAAATAAACAAATAAATCTTAAAGAAGAAAGAGAGAGAGAACTTGTTATGGTCATAGGACTGGCATAATATTTTGAAATCCTAAAAAGCACAGAGCAACCACCACGCCACCCAATCCCATGGATCTTCACAAAGCTCTTAGGATAGTAAGCCAAAAGGAAGGGAGGCAAACAGGAGCTGAGAGAGACCCACTCTCTCTCACAGTAGGATCACCACCTACGTAAGGTATATGTCTTTTGAAATCATGAGGGAGGAATACAACAGGGTAGCAAAGAGAAAGGCAACAGAAGCATCTTCAGCTTGCAGGCTGAAGGTGAGGAGAAGAGCTGAAAGAACCCAGATCTTAGGTACTCCAGACTGTACCCTGAGGGAGACTGGGATGAAGAAGAAAAGCCACAACTGACTACAAGGCGCTCGAGGCTTTTAATGACTGCCCAAAGACCCGGAAAGAGGCAGTAAGCCTTAACGAAATCCCTGTATCTATCCCAGGACTTCACAGACGGTAGGGATGCTACACTAAGGAGATCCATGGGTAGAGCAACAGGACTGAACAAGATATTCCTGGGTTCAGAAAGAAGGGAGCTAGACTCATGAGCAAAGACAACTCGGACACCCAAAAGATAGGTAGTTGGGCTATAAATCCAGAAGAGATCTTGCACAGTTCAGAACGTTTATATTAGTTCTCAGAGCTCAGGCAAAAGGAAAGGAAATGTCCTGATTTCATCCTTAAAATACCTGAAGTCAGTGATAAATTGAACCAATCTAAAATCACAACAAAGACCAGTCCCAGTTCAACTATATATCTAGTGGTCTAGCATAAGAAAGTGCATGTCCCTCCCAGAAGACAGAATATTATTTCTGCCGGTCCCTACTTTCCTTTCATATGAAATGGCCAGGAAAAAAATTTTTTTAACACTCACAAAAATAAAAAAGAAAGAATGAAAATGACATCCATGGTCAAGACAGTAAATAGTCATAGAAGCAAAGAGATGACTCAGAGGACAGAGAGTGACTTTAAAATAATGCTGATAAAAATGTTAACAAATCTAATATATAAGACAGATAAGATAGACGAAGAGATTCCAGGTTTCAGTTGAAATATGAAAACTATAAGACAGAATGAAATAAAAATGCTAGAAATCAAAATATAAAAATCAACTCATTAGATGGGCTTGATAGCAGAATGAACACAAGCAAGGAAAGGATTGGTGAATTAGAACAAGTAAAAAGAAACTCTCCAAATGGAAATATAAATACCAAAAAAATTAAGACTTAAAAAAATTGGGAGGTGAGAGGGAAAGGACACTCAAGATCAGTGGAGCAATGGCAACAGTCAAACATATATAAATAGGGGCACCTGGGTGGCTCAGTCTTTGAGCGTCTGCCTTCGGCTCAGGTCATGATCCCAGAATCCTGGGATGGAGCCCTGCATCAGGCTCCCTGCTCAGCGGGAAGCCTGCTTCTCCCGCTACCATTCCCTCTGCTTGTGTTCCCTCTCTCGCTGTGTTTCTCTCTATCAAATAAATAAAATCTTTAAAAATACATATATATGTAAATAGACTATCAGAAGAACAGGAAGGAGAAAATGGAGATGAAATATTTGAAGAAATAGTATCTAAGAACATGTATCTGGGAAAATTGGCCAATAGCAATCAATTCTGAGATGCATGCAATTCATAGCACGAGAAAAACCATGGTAAGTCCTCACAAAACAAGGAACATTGTACTCGTGAGCCTTGTGGGAAATGCACTCAAGGACAACCTTCATCCAATACACAGATGACTGGAGAATCTCAGGAAACGGAGACATCTTAACAACTAAGATGGGTAGAGAAAAAGGACATTGGAGAAACAGAATAAACTCACTGATTGACGTATAGACAGTTAAGTAGGAGGGAAAGGATATCCCTTAAGTCTTAAAACCCAACAGAAATTGCCCACGTAAGGAGAAAGACGATGGCAGGCATTAAAAGTCATTAGTATAAAGGTACAACTAGAACAAATAAAACTTCCTAAATACCCAAAGAATTAAAAACAAAAGAACGAAGAAAATTATCACAAAGGAAAACATTAAATCAAGAAGAAAAGGGACAGGCAGCCCATTTTTTTTTTTAATAGGCAGAAGATTTAACAGACACTTTGTAAAAGCAGATATCCAAATGACTAATATGCATATGAAGAGCTGCTCAGCAGCAATGAGCCGCCTACAGAAATGCTTAAAAACTAACAGGACGAAATGTCGGAGAGAAGAGACCGGGAGTAAATTAAAATTATGTACACTGAAGGTGGGTGTGTAAATTGGTACAACTACTTTGAAAAACGATGTAAGCGGTGTCTACTGAGCTTGAATATTTGCACAGACCATGACCTAGCAACTGGGCTCCTATTATGGATCTACCCAACAGAAATGTATGCACATGTGCGCTCGCTGACATGAACAAGCATATTCATTGCAGCTTTACTTACAATCGACCGAAACTGGAAGCAACACAAACATTTATCAACCATAGAATACCTAAATAAAGGGCAGTATATTCATAAAAAAGGAATATATTACAGTTACAATGCATAGCTAATGCAGTCATCTCTGAGACATAAATTTGGAGCAAAAAGGCCAGACAGAAAGGAGTACATACTATGTCACTCCTTCCGTAGGAGGTTCAAAAGTAAATTTTGCATGACCAACATTTTTTAAAAAATCAACAAATTACAAGCTCGTAAAAACAATTGCATAATACATCCTGCGTAGGGGACTAATCTCCCTAATACATAAAGTATTTAATTTTGAGGGAAAACACCAAAGCTCTATTTTTGAACAGTGAGAGATGGAGCAAAATTCATGATCAGACAGTCCACAAGAATAGATATATAAATGTCCTTTACACATGACAAAATGCTCACTCATAATAAGAGAAACGTAAAATAAAACTGCATCGAGACACCATTTCTCACCACTGGGTTGCCAAGAATTCAAAAGTTTGACAACATTCCATTAGCAAAGTTGTTGGAAAACCAATAATCTCACACGTTGCTGGTAGGAGCACAAAATAGTATCACCCAACGGAGGGAGATCTGGTTAACATCAAACAAAAAATTGCACATATCTTAACCTCTGAATCTGTAATAACCACTTCTAGGATTTTATCCTTAAACATTCATTAAGGGGTGGCAGGGAGGCTCAGGGGGTTCAACGTCCGACTCTTGGTTTCAGCTTAGGTCATCAACATCCCGGGATCAAGCCCCCACATCAGGCTCTGTGCCCAGCGTGGACTCAGCTTAGGATTCTCTCCTTCTCCCTCTGCCCTTCCTCCCGCTTATGATCTTTCTGAGAATAAATAAATCTTAAAAAAAAAAAGAGGTACCTGGGTGGCTCAGTGGGTTAGAGCCTCTGCCTTTGTCTCAGGTCATGATCTCAGGGTCCTGGGATCGAGCCCCGCATCAGGCTCTCTGCACAGCGGGGAGCCTGCTTCCCTCTCTCTCTGCCTACTTGTGATCTCTCTCTCTCTCTCTCTCTGTCAAATAAATAAATAAATAAAATCTTAAAAAAAAGAGAGAGATACCTTAAGCTATACCATGTGTGGTGGTGGATATTAAGTAAATTTACTGTGCAATAAATTTTGCAATCATTTTGCAATATATGCATATGTCAAATCATTATGCTGCACACTGTGAACTAATATAATGTTACATATCAATTGGAGCTCAATAAAACTGGGTGAAAAAAGACACATCTCCAGAATTTATATGAACTTCTGGTTCCCAGTCCAACTTGTAAAAAGCTTGGAAGTCGTCACTTTTCATCTTTACAACAAGGAAAAAAAAAAAAGGCTGAGCCAACTGAAATTCAACAGCTGTTCGGAGGTCCTTCAGAGAATTGAGGTCAAAGGAGAAACCACTGCCCTGAGAATTGAACAGGAAAGTACAGAGGCTCACAGCCTACTGGGAGCAGAAACCACCGCTGGAGGCACCAACTGGTATGAAATCAGTAGGGAAATGGAGGTCACTGACTAATTGCTAAGGACTGAGTGTGCACTAGCCAAGAAAAATATCTTGGGGACCATCCATAAGGGGGCCTTCACTTTCATGAGTTTTACCTCTAGGATCCTCATAGTTTCCGAGATTAAAGCTTAAAAAAAAAAAAAAAAAAAACCTGTATTTCCAGAAGAGGGAAATTAACCATTTTGAAACATATCCAGAGCTTTCTCTTGTCCTTAACAAACTCCTGCCCTCAAAGAAAAGTATTTTGCCAGAGTCTCAGGGACATGGAAGAAGGGAAGGACCCAACTCCAGCCTCCTACTGCCTTCTGGTCTCTCCTCAAGGGTGTTGGGGGTGGGGAGAAGTGGAGAGCTCTTGTGAAGCTCCTAGCTTGGGCTCAGTCTCACAGAAGACTGAGCCCTGATCACAGGACTATAAAATGCCTCCTGCCCCCACCTCACGACCACATCAAGAGTGCTGCAGTATCATATCAGGGAAATGCGATGGAAGGAACTGAAAGTTTTACACCTTACTTAAAAAGAAGTTCTAAGGAAACCCAAAGGCAGCAGAGGAGACAAAAAATAAGGCAATTTTAGGCTCTGACATCTATATAGGTATAGCAAACAGTAAACACAGTTGACTCCTAGCCAGATAAACATACAACCTCACATTAATGGCCTGGCTCAGTTACTTTTACTTGATACGGCATGTCCAGTGCTCAATAAAAATGACAAAACATGCTAAAAGGCAAAACACACAGTCTGAAGAGAGAGAGCAAGCGTCAGAAACACTCAGATATGACAGAGACTTCGGAATTATCAAGCCAGGAATATGAAATAACGAAGATTCATATGCTAAGAGCTTAAAGCAAAAAAGTGAACCAAAGCAAAAACAAATTGGCAGTGTAAGAGAGACAGAAACACTAAAAAAGACCCAAAAGAAAATGCTAGAAACCAAGAATGGCCTTGATGGTCTCCTTGGTAGACTAGATACAGCTGAGAGAGTCAGTAAACTTGAATACATCTCACCAGAAACTCCCCAAACTGAAAGACAAGGAATTTTAAGATAAATAAAGAAAAGAACAGAATATTCAAGAAGTGTGGGACCAGTACAAAAGATATAATATATGCAAGATGAGAAGAAAGAGCAAAAGGAACAAAGCTATACCTCTGTATATGCACACGGCCACTTGTGGAAGCCCTATTTGTAGTAGCAAGATGTGGAAGGAACCTAATTGCCTGTCCATAAAAGACAGGCTGAGTAAGCAATGAGTTATCCTCTGACAGTGTAGCACTATATAGCAGTAAGAAAGAAAGGGGAAGATCTCAGTTAACCAATATGGAGTGATCTCTAGGATAAACTGTTAAATTTTTAATTTAAAAAAAAAATTGACTTTTTAAAAAAAGTGCAAAATTATATATTTTATATATTACATATAGATATATTACTCATAGATACATGAAAATACAATTTTTGTAAAAAAAAAAAAAGGAGGGGAGGGAGGGAAGCATACTTTTGCAAAAAGAAACTCGGGAAAGATGAAATTAGAAACAGAAAAATCATTACCTTAGTGGGTGAGAGTAGGGAGGGAAAAAATGGGGATGAGAGAGAAACTTCTCCAAATATAACCTTTACATGGTTTTGACTATTGAGCCGTGTAACCCTTCTGCATATTCAAAAGTAAAATTACATCAATAAAGGATGAAAACGCAAATCTTCAAAGAGAATGCAAACAGAGATAAATGAACCTAGCAAAATATTGGAAGTAACCTAAATGCCCATCCATAAAAGTTTGGATAAATAAACTATTGCCCCATATAGCAGGTACAGGACCACACAAAGAAAAAGAATTTTTAAAAAGGTTCTTAAACACAGCGTTCTGGCTACATACACACTTTGGCCCATATTCTGAGATTTTTTTGAAAAAAGCAAAGTATCTTCACCTTTATTCCACATGTCTGTTGGAGAGGTGGTATTGGTGTAGGAATTCTGAAACTCTTTATTGCATCTGATACGTGTGAGGTTTGGGAGAAAGGGGTTCCAACTGTGGAGAAGGGATAGTGTGGAATGAGCAAAGGTGGGCGGTGTTGGATTTGAATTGGAGGCATTGATACAGACTCCCAGTTTTGTGATGTTTCCTAACTCTGTCCACTGAAGGGAAAATGACACCCAGCATACAAAATGATACCCTCGGAAAAGCTGTGTCTCTAACCTATTTCTCCATATGGTTCCCACCCACTTCCCATAAGTGACCATTTCCATTTGTTTCTGATTTATCTTTATTGAGTTTCTTTTGCAAAATAAGCAAAGACATACAAATGCACACGAAATATTCTTCTTCTCTTTTCCTACACAAAAGGGGGCATATGATGAAACTTAATGCCCAGTATTTGATTTCTAAATATAAGTCCTCAGTAAAAGAAACTAGGGCTCCTTAAAGAAATGACTGATTCTAGATGTGAGGCAGAGAAACTACAAAGGGAGCTTAGAATATTTTCTGTGCTAGGAAGCAAGGGACACTTGAAGACTGAAGAGGGTACCTCCAAAGGACAGAGGAACTAGCTTGAAAGGGCTCTGATTAGAAAAATGTCAGATAATTTGAGCCTCAAAATTACTAGTGAAGGTAATGGGCTATAATACGTTGAATTTAAAAATCCATACATAGTGATACTTAGTGAGCTAGACAAGTGAGGGAGAGAGTGGAAGGAGAAGGTTTTTTATGGGAGAATGCCATCTAATAAAGGCTAAAAGAATGAGAATTAGAAAAATCACTATTTTGCCATCATCGATATAATTGCTTCAGGCAAGAATCATAAATGGATGCTAAAACTGTTGGGTTCGAGTTTGCCAGGGAACAGTGTATTTACATCTATTACTTCTGCTAGTATTTATAGTTTACTTCTTAAGTATCGAGATAATGAGCTATTAAAATAGAGAGATCTGGAATACACCATCTTATCCAAGTGACTAAATTTAGCATCACCAGTAATGGAACAATCTGATGTTATCTGCCTCTTTATGGGATGCATGAGAAGTACACAGCATCGACTGTGGGTATCCTTGCTAAATATATAGAGATAAGTGTATTGAATCCAAATCTAATCATGAAGATATAACCATACAAATCCAGATTATGGGACATGCTACCAAAAAGCTTGCCCGGATTCTTTGAAATGTTAATGTCATCTCATACACACACACACACACACACACACACACACACACACACACACCCCGCGGCTCTGGAAGTGTTTTAGATGTAAAAAGACTAAAGATAAGTGGAAACCAAGTGCAGTATCTGATCCTTGTTTTGGATTTAGGATTGCAGGAGGGGACCAAGAACCTTACAGGAAATGTTGGGATCCATTAGGATGAGCTGAAAATGGGCTATACATTAAATAGTATTATTGTATTAATATTAAATCTCTCAGGCATTAGAACAGTGCTATGGTTGTGTAGGACAAGAGTCATTCTCAAAAGAATCACAATGACAGTCGGGAGATAAAAACGTCATGATGTCTGCAACTTTCAAATGGTTGAAAATAAAAATATATGTGTATATAGTGAAAGACATAAAGAGAGCTAGCCCAAGAGCCCCCGGACGAGGGAGAGAGTGAGCATACACATGTGGCAAAGTGTTCACAATTGATAAATTCAAGTGTAGGGTATATCAGAGTTTATTATTGCAATTTTTCTGCAGGTTTGAAATTTTTCAAAATAAACACTTAAGATGATATACAAAAATTAGAAACAGTTTATAGACTTGTAAATGAATGAAAATGGAAACAAATATACGTTAACATAATTTGTAACTCTAACCATGTAAATTACTTCCATTGTAAATGACTGAGTAGTTGTGCTAGTAAGGAATGATGATAAAACTGGAAAATGTAAAAAAGGAAAAAAAAAGATGAAGTTATGTTATTTTGAGCGTTAAGAAAAAGTATACAATTTCAATAAAGAAAATTCAATTTCCTCACATCTCCACCAAATGAACATTGAAAAACTTTAAAGACTATCGTTTGGGTTCCAGTTCAAGGCAGAGGATTTAACATACACATTTAGCTCTACTCTCTTCCAGATCCCCAGTTTATGGTATTTTAGCATTTGGAATAAACCCATGAGGACGAAGAGTACTGGAGAGGAAAGTACAATAACAAAATTTTGAAAGTGGCATAATAGATGGGCAGGCAGAACTGGGCTCAGCAGCAGAACACCAGCAGATCCTAAACCTATGTGAGAAAAACCAAGGGGCAGGTCAATTCATATCGTGGAACCCCTGAAAGACTCATAAATTGGCAACATGGGGTATTTTGGGAAGTGAAAGGTGAAGGGGGCTTAGAAAGAGGACCTGCTAGAAGTATGTCCAAAAAGCAGAATCTCTTTTGTACCCTTAGTAGCCCTGGGTCTGTCTTTTCCCCATAAACTGGAAAGTTATTCCCTAGAAAACATACAATAGGCACCTGCCATTGGAAAAGAGAGATTTCCTAACACTTTCCATGAGTCTACTAAGAGCTAACCTCCAACACTCTTTCCCTCCTTGACCCCCATTAAGTGGAAATCCAGGCATTTAACCACAACAGGGGGAGCTGGAAGAGCCGACACCAACATGGCCAGCCCAAAGAAGAGACATGAAGGTAATGCAACAGGAGGTGCCCCAAGATGACGGCCCAGACAGATCACAACCCATTCTGTCTCAATGGCATTTACATTTGTGCCCAACATGCTCTTCTTCTTGGCACTTAAGCACTACTTATTCCCTTAGCTCTTTTGGGACTTAACTTGGTGGGGCACTCCTCCATTGGCTTACTTAAAACTACAACCATCCCAGGGCTCCACCCACCAGAATTCCTTGTCCTTCCTCCCCATTTTAGTTCTCTCCAGAGCAGTGATGAGCATGTAACACACTACCTGTTTTACTCATTTTATGTATTAAGTTTATGGTCTTTTTGTTAAGTCTTCTGGTCTTCTGGTCTTTCCCTCTTACTAGAATGTAAGCCCAATGAGATCTGTGCATTGTCTCTGTTTTATGCTCTCTTACATTGCCAGAACATTGAATAGTGTGAGTACTCAAATATTGGTGGAATGAATTATTGAATAAATAATAAATGAATGCTCAGAGTATGTATCACAGTTGATGGAAATAATCCATACCAAGAATATGGTAGGAAAGAAAGAAAAACAAAACACCTCACAAACTTCCCTAGAGAAAAGATAAGGCATTCACAAAGGGTTAAGAATCAGAATGGCATCAGTCTTCCAACAGGCATAACAGAAGGTAGATGCAATGGAGCGATTTCTTCAAAATTCTTTAAAAAGATATTCCCTTCCTAAATTCTGCACCCAAACTATCAGTTAAATGCAAATTTACACTAAAGATGCTTATAAACATGTTTTAAGACCTTTATACTAGTCTTCCCTCTACAGGAAATATTCTCCCCAAAAATAACGTCATGGTTAACTGTCCCACAGCCCTTAAGTGTCCTCGCATGTCAGCTTCTCAACAAGGCTACCCCGACTTTCTCTAATCGTCCTTGCACTCCCAATACCAGTAGCCCTCTGAGATTGAGGCAAGAGGACCTCTGACCTGGGCTAGGTTTCATAGGGCCCAGTATTTCACAAGCACATGCATGCCCGCACGCACACATCAGTTTAAAATCTGGCCCTCCAAGCTGACCCATTGCTACCCATAACTGTAAACATTCACTTCCATGACTAACACCATCCAGACTCCAGGAAAATGCATCCTTCCATCTTTTTCCCTATATCCTTGACATAAAAGGAAACCGAATGCATGAAGGTTTGTGGGCCACTACCGACATCAAAGAGAGACACTGCTTTGGAGTGTAGGGAGGATTTGAGCGGCCGAAACACTTAAATAAGAGACAAATTAATTAACTTGTCAAATCCTTCCTCCCAGATAGCATGAATGCCATAGATTCTTACATAAGAAAGTAACATTTTCTAGTGGTGCTGTACATTCATTTTCTTACTTTCCTCTGAATTCCAATTTGTGATTCCAAGGTACTCACAAATTCAAGAGTTAGCCACAGCAATTGCATGTGGCAGCTGAAGAATAGTGTGCAATATGAAATGACTCATACCGCTTTTAAACTTATATATATGTAGGGCCAGTGGTATCATAAGTCAATTGTGTTGCCAATTAAAATGGTCCTCACCTGAACTCTCTCTTTGGGCTCCACAAATGTCAGGAGCAGGACTGTCTGATCCCTGCGTTTTTCTCTACTTTTTCTTTCTCCTTGGTGCTTGCCACTTTTTAAAACCCTATGTAATTTACTTATTATGTTTAATTTTGTCATCAGATGTTCTCTGCCAGAATACAAGTGCATCCAAGGCAGGGAACTTAGATTTTGTTCACTGAGGAGTCTCAAACACCCAGAATAGTACCCAACCCATAAAAAATGTTTTCTTCCTAGAATTCTTTCTTTTTTTTTTTTTTAAGAGCTAGATCGTGAGAGCAGGTGTGGGAGGAGGAAGAGAGAATCTTAAGTGGGCTCCATGCCCAGCACAGAGCCCAACACAGGGCTTGATCTCATGACCCTGAGGTCATGACCTGAGCCGAAATCAAGAGCCCGATGCTTAACCAACTGACCCACCCAGGCACCCCTCCTCCTAAAATTCTTAATAAGTGTTCAGTGACAGTGAATGAATGAGTGAATGAATGAATGAATGAATGGCTTGATTCTATGTATCATCTTTTAAGAAGCAACTGAGGCATGTGAACCTCCAGACCAAGGGATAAAGCAAATGAGACGACGACACAGAGTTTAAAAACACGGGATCATATGAGATCATATGTAAGAGAAAAAGAGCATATCCAGGCTGATGGGGAAAGAAAAGTCCAAGGTGCCGGCTGTGCAACAGGTCTGGAGACTGACCAGTCTGGACTGCAGGTTGGAAGGTTCCAGAAAGATTTCAAGAAAATGAAAGGGACTAACTCACGAACATGGCTGAACACATTAAGAGGAAGTGTATGCAACTAAGGGCATATCTGAGGTTGAATTATTGACAGAAACAGGGGAAAATAAACAAGCAAGACAATTACTAACTCCAGGGAACAACATGTTAGAGGAGGAAAAGTAGGCCCAGTGTGCAACATGGTTTATAACAATTATCATACAGTAAAGACAGAACTTCACTGAGCGTGTGTACTGAGGGGGCCGGGAAGGAAGACAACCAAGACCTCATTTTCCATGTGGAGAGTCAAGAGATTATGCCTAACACGAAAAGAATGATAAGTAGTCATATAAGAAATGCCGTTAATAATATGGGGGTAAATACCCAAAGAATGAGCTAAGGGACTAGAGATGGATTGTTTCTAGAAAGAGGGAAATGGAGGGGTAGCAATAGGGACTTCAGTTTTTCATGAGCCCAGAGGAACAGCTGATTTACTAAACTGTTTGCACCCAAAGCTTTGATAAAAATAAAACCTAAATTAAATAAAAATAAAACCCACAACAACTCCATGTGCAAGGGTATAGACATCTAGATGTAGACGGATTGAAACAATAGTTACTTCTGACTTCTGGTATCTGAGGTGCCTCTTGGAGAAGGGAGTATGAGTGTGGGGAGGAGGGCAGGGGACTCTCCTCTCTTTTTTTTTTTTTTAAGATTTTATTTATTTATTTGACAGAGAGAGAGAGAGATCACAAGTAGGCAGAGGGGCAGGCAGAGAGAGAGGGGAAGCAGGCTCCCTGCTGAGCAGAGAGTCCGATGCGGGGCTCGATCCCAGGACCCTGAGATCATGACCTGAGCCGAAGGCAGAGGCTTTAACCCACTGAGCCGCCCAGGCGCCCCAGACTCTTCTGTTCTGCTATTTACATTTACTTCTATATCATTTTTGTCTTCGTGAAAACAAACTCATGCATTATTTGAAAAATTATAAAAAAAAAATACAACACATGGGGGGGGAAATGCCATTCTGAAGAAATATCAAATTGCCAGTTAATCGGGAGTGGCCCCTGATCTATGACTTGGACTAGAAGGTCGAGAAGGGGAATGAGGCGAGAAGGCTCAGTGAAGAGAGGAAGATGAGCATCAGAGCCCCCAGAGACCAGAGCCCGGAAGAGGGCTCTCAACCCTGAACAAAAACATGAACTTCTGGGGTCTAGAGAGGCACCGGGTTTCCGCAGAGCAACTGGTCCTCATGCTGTTTCTTTGATGGAACCCAGAACTGGCCCCTCACAGCTGAATGTAACATCTGGGATGTTTCCCAGTATGACATCTGGGAAAATGTGCCCCCCCACCCCCCACCCATCCTACACCCAGAATTTAGGTTTGCATCCCTCTAGGTTTGGGGTGTTGTGTTTTGCTTTCTTAAAGCCTAGATAGTGCCTTCCTAGGAACAGAGTGCATGGAGCCTGCCTCCTGCCCTCTGGCCAGCCTCACAGATGGGCCACTCGGGCTAGGAGCCACCCAGCCCTGCCCCTGAGTGTTCTCGGCTCACTCAGCCCCGGCCGGCTCGCCCCTCGGAGCCCCTGGGAGCTGGGCTTCGGCAGATGTCACACCTCCCTCCCGCCATCACCAGGGAACAAGGGGACCGTGTCCCCTACTTGGACACATCGGCACCATCTGGGAGGCCGGCAGGGCTATTCCCTAAATCAACACTTCCTGCACGGTGAGAGGTCAGAAAAGAAAACATGGTGTTTTGTGGGCTTCTCTGGATTTTCGCTCTCGGATCACAGTGAGTCGTCTATCTATGCCTATCCCGAGCCTTGCCGATGGCGTGTGTGGTTGACACCGTCGACACCCGTGGAGACACATGTAGCAATAGCTAACGCTCCTTGAACTGTGTGCCTCGCTCCACACTAATGCTTGGTATCTGGAATCTCAGTTAATCACCACGAAGTTATGAGCAGGTGCTCTGATCACTCTAACTGTACAGGAAAGGGAATGAGAAGTGGGTTAAATAACTGGCCCAAGACACCGTTTGAGCACTAGGATGGAACCCTTCGTCCCTCGTTTGTAATACCACCCTCCATCACTTCCCCTAAAATTAGGAGGTTTGGAGCTCGACACTCTCTGTCAATCAAGAAACTTCAGATTCACTTTAGGCTGTGGTCTTCCCAACCGCCCCAGGTTGGAGGGCAGGGAGGTTGAGTACCTCTCTGGGTGGGTTCGGGGTGGAAAGATGTTAGCTTGGTGATAAGCCAGGCCATCTGAACCTGGGGCAAAGGAGGAACCCAGATTGGGCTCATGGGTGGGAACAGCAAGTCCGCGAAGTGCAGGTCTCTCTCTCATTGGTTTAGGAATCATGCCAGGCCGAACATTCCTTCAGCCTCCGTGGCCAGGCAAGGTAAGGGCAGGCAGAAGCAATGTGTGGGATCGCAATGGTGCTGGGTGGGGAAAGGGGGGCAGAGAAGGGGCATCATAGAATCAATCCAAGAAGTTTACCTGAGAAGCCACCAGAGCCACTGAAGATTTCTGAATAGGGCAGAGTCATGATTTAAAAAAAAAAATTTTTTTTTTTTTGGTATAGCAACTGCGTATGTCTAGCATTTGTATGCACAATGGGCGCAGAACAAGGAAAAGATGGGAATTAAAGCAGCAGTTCAAACGGTCAGGAATCCATTCTTCTAAACCTTAAAGGCCTCGTGGCTATGAAAATAATGGAAATGACATTTTAAATGATCAAAACAGCCTTGCAAAGGAAAAAGAACCCTGGCTTCCACCACCTTCTAAGAGATGCCCTCTGAACTGCCTCCCTGCCTGATTCCTTCTCCATTCCTTCTGTCCTCCTGCAGGAGAATTCTCTGTTGACAGTGACCGCGGCGGGGGCAGGAGGCCAAGGATGATCTCCTTTCCGCGGGGACTGCTCTGCCGTTGCCTAGTTTCAGCAACACATCCGCAGCTCTGTGTAGAGAGGAGTTTGCATTGAATCTGTTAGAAAGGAAACTCCAAAAACCTCCGTCGGAAATGACAGCTCTTGACAAGATGAAAGGAGGTGTCTTGCTCAGATCTTCACTTAAAACAATCTGGAGTTCCATTAGTATTCATTGAGGAGAGGCGGCACGAAGCAAGTACAAGCCCCATGAATAAAATTAAAACTGGTATTGACTCTCAAGCAGATGGAGGGAGGGAGGGAAAAAGGGAGGGTGGGGGGCTGCCAGGAGCTGGCCAGGCTCTCACAGCCCCAATTCTTCGGGGCCAGATGTGGGCCGCTCAAAGCGGAGCGTGTACATTTTAATCTGGCTGCTGTCGACGAACTGCCCCACCACCACATCTTTACGCCAACCGACAGCCGTGGTCCCACTGTCAGGAGCCGATCAGCCACGGGCCCCCACTGTATCCTTTGTCGCCCTCGCCCTAACCCATCGTCCCAGAGGGATGCATCCAGCTCCCAAAGCACATCGGGCTAGACCTGATCTGAGTCTCCATCCCCTGCCCCAGCCCCAAGTGTGTGATGCCCACCTAAGACGGACCAGGAAGGGGAAGGGAGAACCATCCCCTGAAAGGTGAAATCATTCTAGGAAAAAAGCGGAAAAATCCCACTCGCCTTTTCTCAGCTCCCTCCTGGGATTCCTACAGGGTTAGGGGGAACTGACCACTTGGAGGCCCGATATGTCCTCAGGACCTACTGGCAAGGCCACGGTGGCCCCTGATTGCATCTGCAGCGGGGGCTCTCAGCTCCAGAAGGTCCCCTGTTCAAGGAAATAGCCTCCGTCTGTCGCTGCCGCCCGTATGTTCCCCATTTCCTAGACCCGCCTGAGCAGCTGTTTCCAATGAGCCACAGACAAGATTTCTGCTCCGGAGGATCCGAGCTGGGCAGGGTATTCCTGAGGGCAACGTCCACCACCACAGGCCCGTGTGCGGGGTGTGTGCGGGGCACGGGAGAGAGGGAGCCGGCCACTCAGAAGGAGCCCCACCTTGGAGGGGTCCCCTGGTCACTGTTCATGCAGTTTTCCAGGTTCATTTCATGACAAAGAACAAAAGTCGCTCTCAGCGATGTTCAGGGGCTCCAGGAAATGCTGTGGCAGCCCACCTGCCCTCCCAGCGGCGCCTCGACTCCCCTCATCCGTTCCCCACTCTACTCCTACCTCCTGGACGCTGCTCCCTTCTCCTCATCTCTGCTGCTTGAATGTCCTCTTAGAGTCTGAACAAAGTAACTGGTTAGACTAGACCGTGGCTCTGGGTCCTCTGAGGTGAGGCCAAAGCCCTTCACGATGGACAGACAGGGACCCTCACCTGGTGAGGGCCTGAGATCATAGGCCTGAGAAGGACTGGGACTTGGAGACTGTGGGCTGCTGTCCGCCCCATTACTCGCCCTGGGAATCTCTCTGTTGCCTGGAGTCTCTGGGTGGAAAGGATGGGGTGGGAGCTGGTTTGGGAGGAATAACTCACTCTTCTATCGTCATTCGGTTAACTTCAGAGGCCCTCAGGTTCTAGCAAAAGGATTCAGATCTAAAATCTGGTGTCTCCCTGGGGCCCCTGGGTGGCTCAGTCGGTTGGGCATCTGCCTTCGGCTCAGGTCATGATCTCAGGGTCGTGGGATCGAGCCCCACGTCAGGCTCCCTGCTCAGCGGGAAGCCTGCCTCCCCCTCTCCCACTCTCCCTACTTGTGCTCTCTGTCAAATGGATAAAAAAAAAAAATTTAAAAATAAAATAAAATTTGGTGTCTCCTTTAACTAACTGCCTTTAAACAAAGTCACGTCTACACCCCCATCACCTTCCAGAAGCTGCCACCGGCAGGCACAGCTGGAAAAGGTGGGTGATGGTCGTGTTGGGGGCAGAAGTGGACACCTTGGTGACATCCAGCAGTCATGAAGCTCAGGAGCATGTCTGTACGCACACGCAAGGGGCCTCAGGCTTGAATTCAGATCCCATGACCCCCGGGACGCTCCCCAGAATTGCTCACAGTGCAGGGCTCTCTGCCCTGAAGGCTGTCCGTGTCCCCCTCCCCAGGGATGCACCTGCCTCTGCCCTTTTTAGCCAAAGACTTCTGCAGTGCTTACCCTGCACTGGGCACTTTCATACGGGTGCTATTAACCCACTCCCTCCCCACAACAGTTTAGAGCAGGTTCTATACTATCATCCATGAAACTGGCAAAGATGCAAAGTAGCAGTGCGCGGAAGCCTTGCTTTATGGTCCAGGTCTCCTAAGTACCAGCATAAAATTCTTCCTACAGAGTGGCCCCTGGTTGTGCCTTTTTTGTGTATCATGCGTTGCTGTGGCTTTGTGGTCATGTTAGATGTTGATGCTTCATCCCTCAATCAGACCACAAGCCACTTGAAGACCAAAACTGCATTGGACACTCTCTGTACTTCTCACAGTATTGGCAAAGAATCCCACCTATATAATTGCTTAATAACTAGTAATTAACACAGTGAACAAAACAAGAGAAACCAAGCAATTTCTCTCTTTTCTCGAACTTACTCTGCCACCCAAGACTCCCTCCAAGAATATACTTTACTCCCCCAGGAGAAGTTATTTTAAAAACTAAATAACTAAGTACTTAAGAAAAATTCATCCCTCCTGATGAACTGATGCTCCTGCTGCTTTCCTTTTTATTTCTGCTACCAAGAAACTCAAGGCTGTGTTTTTTCTTTAGAAAGCTCGTTATACTTAATGTAAATGTTCTGCCTCAATTACACCCCCCTTTCTTATTTCTTAAATATGTTATTTTCGTTTCCTTGTATTAATTGCTTTAGAATTTTTAGCAACATATTTTATCACAAGCGACCTTTTCTCTTTGGAGGTCTGCTAACAGATAGGTGGGTAGGTGTGCCTCTGTTTCCTCATCTGTAAAATGGGGATAGCGATAGTCCCTACAACCCGGGGTTGTTGTCAGGACTACACCGGTGGAAGCACGAAAAACACTTGAGACAGAGCCTGGTCGATAATAAGTACCCAAATGCAAAGAAGCTGAGAAAAGAAGAGGAGAGAGAATCAAAATATTCTTCCAGGTGTCCCGAGAACATGTGCATGCATTTGTGTTGAATATAACTTAAGCCTTGATGAACCATGAGAGACTATGGACTCTGAGCAACAAACTGAGGGTTTTGGGGGGGGGGGGGCTGGGCGAGCCTGGTGGTGGGTATTGAGGAGGGCACGTACTGCATGGAGCACTGGGTGTGGTGCATGAACAATGAATCTTGGAACACTGAAAAAATAAAATAAACATATTTGGGGAAAAATTAAAAAAAAAAAAAAAAGGAAACATTTAAAAAAAGAAAAGAACTTAAGCCCTAGGTTAGGAGTCTTTCTTGGACTCCAGGCTTGTATATCCAGCCACGTGCATGCTACCCACCTCTGCGGTGGACAGACATCTCAAAGTGTCCAAAACCAAACTCCCTCAATTACCATCTCAAAGCTTTTCTTCCGATAATCTTCCTCATCTCAGGTGACGGCCACGACCCTCTTCCAGTTCCTCGGGCCCAAGTATTTCAAACCATCTTTAACTTCCATTTCTTTCCACACCGCCCCCTGCCCACCAATCCAACAGGAAGTCTTTGGGCTCTTCCTGCAAAATAGACCCGGAAGTCCACCACTTCTGGCCCCCTCTACTGCCGTTGCCCCATTCGTCAGCACCTGGTTTTCTGCAATACCTTCCCTGCCCCAGGTCTGCCTCCAATGAGTGATCCTGTCCACATCCACTCAGCTTCTCGTTGTACTCGTGCAGAACCGACATCTTCACCATGATTTCTACAGCCCTAACAGACCTGCCCCACAGGTCCCCTCTGGCCCTCACTCATCCCCTCCCACTCACCTCGGGCCCCCTCCAGCTTCCTCGTCTCCAGACACTTCATGGCAATCCCTTACCCTCCTTTAGGTCTCAAATACCACCTTCTCCTAGATCCTTCCCTGACCACCTTGTCTAAAATCGTAACCTCGCCTACATACACTCATCCTTCTCTCCTACATTATTGCTCTAAATAGCGCTAGATACTGTGTAACTTACAACATGGAGACACCATTGAGCTTACAGATCAAACCCAAATCACCTGGACTGAGTCCCAGCACCACCCATCACTAGCTGTGTATCTCCTGCAAGTTACAAGGGAATGGTTGTAACAATCACATGAGTTACATTGTATCTAGAACATCTGGCATAAAGAAAGCATTCTATAAGTGCTAGCTACTATTTATTAACTATCTCTCCAACTACAATGAAAGTTCACCTATGAAAAGAGGTGTTGCATATTTTGCTCACCGCCTTATTAGCAGGACCTAAAGAAGAAGGGCCTGGTATTTATTAGGTGCTCAATAAATGTTTGTCACCTGAATGAAGCTACCCCCTGGGAGAAAGGTCCTATGTGGAATTGGCAGTCCGGTTAGAAGGGGCACTTGAAACTTCACAAGTAAGGAAACAGGAAAGGTGGATGCAAAGAAAAATTGAGATCTGGATTTTGGGTTGGGATTTTATTGTTGTTGTTGGCATCTAGATTTATGGGAGAAGTAGAAGAGAAGGCCAAGAAACGGCCAGCAAGTCTAGACAAGACCCAAGAGAGTGTGCTATCACAAAAACCAGGGAAAAGAAAACTCCAAGAATTGGGGGTGAGCTCTGGTGTTGAACACAACCAAGAGTGGGAATAGACTGAGGCCCTGGTTGGACCATGGATTCGGTGTGGAAAAGAGCATGGTGACTCCCAAGGAGCAAATTTAGTATCGAGGTAGGAAAAAAGCTGAGACTCAGATGAGCCAGGGAGGAATGACAAAGTAGAGCAGCAGCAGCCACTATTGACTGCTCTTGACGTTTAGCAGTGAGCGCAAACAGAAAAGGAAAGTTGTCAAAATAGAACTCTTCTCATTTCACACATAGTAGCAACCAGTCTTTACTATGACTCTATACATGAAGCACTATTTTCAAGGGAAGCATTGTTCCAACATGCTATTTATTTATATGTAATACATTTATTGATCCCTACTTATGGACTGTTCTTACATGTCCGAAAATCTCTCTCCCTTGCCCTGTTTTTCTAGTTTTGCATTATGAGAGGATTGTGGTCTTTTGGGGTTTTTTTTTGGGGGGGAGGGGGCTTTTTTTTTTTTTTTTTTAGAATAAGTAGAAGCTGGGTATATGTGTATATAACTTGTTCCCAAACAAGATTAGAGGGCAACCTTCACAAATTCTCATTTCTTTTTTGCTCATAGACCTCAAAATCTCTTTGTGAACTGAATCCATTAATACATGAAAAAAAAAAAAGATGTGTGTTCTAAATTAAGGGCTCAAGAGAATACGCACTCCCCACCTACCCTACACAGGTATTAATCAATTTTCTAAGTTCTTTCATAGCAACCAAGTAGGACCGCAGCTTCGATTCTGTGTTTTCGTTATCTGCCCAGCACAGCAATGGCTGCAATAGGGTTAAGAAACAAGCATCCCTCACCCACTAGCACCAAGGGGCACCTGTAAAGCAGCAGGACTTTGGGGCTAACTTTACTGGGCTGCAGAGAAGTGGGAGAGTAGAGAGGCCGAATCCCGAGGGCCTGGGGCATACACGGAGGCCAGAGGCATGTGCCTGCTCGCCAGAGTGATGCTCCGGAGTTAAATCCATAACACTCACAACCAGGTTGTAAATTTCAGACCATAGCTCATTAACTCCAGAAGTTCAAAATGATACCCCCTGCTCGTCCAGTCAATGCAGCTGAGAGTTTTCCTGGCGTGTGATGATCCATCAACAATTGGATTCCAATATCTTTTGCTTCATTAATAGAGTCACACGGGCCCCTCCTACGGAGCTGGGGAAGGCTCATGCCCGCATGCCGGCTTGGCGGGGCTGCATCTGGAGCCCCAAGCTCCAGGCAGACCCCACATGTTGCCTCCTCCTGACCAGGTATCTCCAGTTTGACCAAAGCTAGCATCAGAATGCCTTCCATGCTTTAACGAGGTGACTCCAGGGCCGATTCAAGACAGTGCCAATCTTAAAAAATGCTACGCTGCTGTAGGAATCAGTATTATCTCCTAAGACGCATACCTGGGGCCGAGTTCACTTTCAGCTGGACGGTTTTCTACATCTTAAGAGGCAAGTCACTTCTGCCAGGCCCCCTTCTAAGCCACTTCCCCTACATGTGTAGACTGGGCCGGGAGGAATTGTACCAAGTGGCCATGTGACTGACTACCAAGCAGGGGATCATTAGAGTTTCGTTAGGCTGCAGGTGGCCGAAAGCCTGAGAAACACAGTCCATGCTTAGGGGACAGTGGTGACTGTCAAAACAGGAAAACTTAATCTAGCACCAAGTTTAAGGACAAGCCTGGACTTGGGAATGAGGCAAAGCCAAACTTAGGAGACTGTCCTAGGAAACAAAGAATGAGGGCAGCAGTGAAGGCAGGTGGGTTCTAAGCTTTTTGCTATATAGCATCACGAGACACGTGGTGAGTCAGCTCAGTTTCTGGGTCCTGGGTGGCATTCTGCCGAATGGGCCCTAAATCAAGAGGCTGCCCCCTTCCCTTGCCCAAACCTCTTCCCTGCACTAGCGGACAGCCGTTGGAACCATGAGGGTGTGATGCCCAAAGAGGATGGCACTTCCACGATTTTCAAAACCTCTGTGAAATTCAAATGAGACTTTTTTCTTTCGCAACCCTCCCCGCTAGGGACTCTTACTTATTTTTATTTTTTTTCCAGATCCCAAAGTCTCTTGCCTTCTAAGCCACTAAAAGTACCTATATTGTGGACCCCATAAACCTCCATTGCCCGTAAACACTAGTAACATTTTCTGCCTCCTGTTAATAAATTGTTCCTCTCTTTGCACAGCAAAGATGAAGATGAAATTGGGGGGAATTATTTCCAAGTATTGTTTCTCTAACAATAGCAATCCTTGCTCCTGAGAACTCTATTTTGCTTAATATGTTCTTTCTGCAAAGTGGTAAAATGTGACAGTGTAATAACCCAAAAAAACAGTGTGAAGGGCCCGATTCCCCAAAGTGTCCACTGAGAAAACACACAAGTGTTTCCATCAAGAAGGAATTGTGTGCATCAAGAGAAGGTAAGTGCACAAAATAAGGGTCTGCAATAAAGAGGGGTCCAGGCGTCAAGGATTAAATGTTTGGATTCTTTGCTTCACAATAGAAGCATTTGCAGGAAGAATGGGTCTCCGTTTCTTTCCTTAATGGGGCTATCACACACACACAGCGAGGGCGCGTCTTCTTCAGGATAAAAGGAAAATTGGCTGGTTTAAACACACAAAAAAGCAACTGGCCAACAACAACAGTAACAATGCTGAACAAAATCAGATTTCAACAACATCTGGGTGTTAGGGAGAACTTCCCAACATCACACGTCAGAACCCAAGACGAATAGCCAAGGGGTATTTTGGAGATGGGTCCAAGGTGACCTTTTAAGTCGCTTCAAATATCTGCTGGTATCAGATTGGAGAAAGGGGCTAGATCTTCAAGTCCACATATTCCAGAAGACTATCTTTTTTTATTCTCTCTCATTCCTTATCATCTCCCTCTTTTCTAGTTAACTCCTGAGTATACGTCTGGATGATAGCATGTCCGGGCACCGCTTTGCCAGGTGGGAAGAAGGCTGGAAGGGTTGAGGGACACGAGGGTACTGCCCATGGGGCTCAGAGGATGATTTGCCAAGAGAGAAAGGCGGGAGACGGGTCTCTAAGAGATGGAAATCAGCAGCAGCAAGCCAGAAGTGTGCGTCACATGCTGAGAGGTGAAGCCAACAGGTTTGAGGCAGACAGAGCATAGACGCGAATGAGGGTCTGGCCAAGAGATCCAGGGCACAGAACGCGATCTCCGTGCTCAGGGCTGCGGCGTCCGGTCCCGCACAGGTACTGTCATGGATAATTGGCCCCTGGCTCCTCTTCACTCTTTGCCTTGTGACTCTGAATTTCCTCCACCAAAAAGGCAAACTACATTTCCCTGCTCCTTGACTTTGGGTGTGGCCATGTGACGTGCTCTGGCCAGTGGAACGTTAGCCAACATGGTGGCCGAGGGCCCTCTTTCTGCACTCAGCCACTGTCCTGAGAGCACCAGGCACACACTAAGCCTGTTAGTCCCAGGAGAGGGATGAGGGACATAGGGGACAGAAGCAAACTGCCCCAGCGGAGTCTGGTCCCATCCTGCAGCCCCTGGCTACCCCAGCCCCACAAACGAGCTTCGGGAGATCGGCAGAACTGCCCAGTCGAGCTCACCTAACCCTCAGTTAACCATCATATTTGCAAAACATGAGATGGCAATTTTACACCATAGAGTGTCGGCGTGGTCTGTTACCACAGCATTTTGTAGCCACAGCTAACTGTTATGAGACATCCAGCCAAGGAGGAGGCTTGGGGGCAGATGGCCTACATTCTGCTGCACAACATGACCCGAAGCTGGGCCACCCCGAGGAAAGGAGTCTACTTGCCAGCTGGTGCTTGCTAGCTCGTGCAACCCCACCACGTGGGCTACTGGCCATCCTTGTAAAAATCAGGGCCAGCCATTTTCCGTCCCTCTTCCCCATTCTCCCGCCCTCCTCCAGTGTAAAAGCCTCCTCCCAGCTTACCTTGGCCTCCTCGTATTGGCCTGAAATCCAGACACTGCCTGCCCTCCAGCCTTGTTTACAGCCCCGTCCTTCTAAAGCTCTTTCCATGTCAACGCCGTCAACCTCCCCCCAACATTCCCGGCCCTAGTCAGCCTCACCCTTCACTTTCCCTTCCTTCCTCTGCACAGCTGGATAAAGGGCTGTCCCACTGCCCACCATCCTGAAGCCCAGCAGGCTCTGCCCCTCTCCTGGGCCGACTCCCCCCTGCACTGGCCAGCTTCCTGCCTCCAGCAGGAACGGACCAACTGTGTTCTGTGGGCACAACAGGGGCGCAGATGCCCGGGAGGCGACGTGCCCACCAAGCTCCTCTGACCACTGGGGAGAAGTAAGACAACTATGCGGACGAAACACAGAACAGGAAATGGTTAGCATCATCAACGAGCTCCGGATTAAGAGCTGTCAGTGTTCGGGGGAGAAATTTCCTTTCAGTTGGGGGTCTCAGGGGAGGTTTCAAGGAAGAAGTGACTTTGAACCAGATCTTGAAGGATGGAAAGGCTCTGCAGATGCGGAGAAAGGGAGGGTGGGGAGGGGGGAGGCCGGCAGGCAGAGAGGCAGCAGGAGAACCCGCATGGTCGCCTTCCGAAAAGTGATCGCATCACCTTAGAACGGCTGCTAGGTATTTGGCGCGGGGCCACAGGCAGCGTTGGCACGTGGGGATGGGGAATCTCCTTCCAAAAACCTAATTTGTCAACACCCTGGGCTCGGAGGAGAAAAACACAAGCCAGAGCCTCGTTAGCTTTGAACGTCCACAGTCCCTCGCAACCGAGGGGCCGCAGTGACAGAGACGCAGCCTGTGTAAATAGCGCCGGATGGGACTGTAGCTAATAGGGTTATTAATACCTGTCACATCCCAGGATGGCAGAATAATGCAGAGGTTTTCTACTATAGATTAAAACCAACCATCGGGGAATTGCCAGAGTCTGGCAGTCACAGCTTTCTCTTCAGACATCTTTTCCTCCAGCCATGCAGACAGGGGTAAGTAATTGTCCCGGAGAAGGATTGTCACCATGGTAAATGCAAAAGCAGGAACAAACCTGCCTCCCTGAGCCTCAGGCAAGAACATGGGTATTTGAAATTCACAGATAATCCCCAAACCCGGCTTCCGCCTATAGCTGTGACCTCTTTTCTGGCCCCGGCAGTCACCCCCAAAGAAAAGCCACCTTTATTTGGGCTTCATGGGTTTCCGCTCCGGGGAGGAATCAGAACTAGCAGGGAGCTGAAGAGAGAAGGGGGTAGAACGCACGGTCAGGATGTAGGGCAGGAATCTGGGCTCTGGAGCTGGGGGTCAGGCAGAGGGGGCCCAAGTGCCTTCCAAGCTGGTGACGCTCCTGTCCTCTCCAGGTGCACAGACGGTAACTGGAGTCAGTCATCTCTAGTGTCTTCCACAAGGGTGACCAGGAGGGGGACCTTCGGGAGACCTGGAGAGAGGGATCCAGCAGCCATAGGTCAAAGCGCTGGAGATTTACTGGAAGCTTCTCCACGAACAAGACACTTCTGCCCACCTCACCCAGTGGGAGCTTCCGTGGGAAGAGGCACCAGGTGAAAGCACAAGTAGTCTCACCTTTGTGCCCTTGACCAGAAGGTAGCTCAGGACAGAGGGCGTGTAGCCTTATCCTGCTCCCCTTCCAGGTTCTATTTCCTTCCTCTCCTCAAGAGACTAGACTGGTCACTAGTCAAAGGCCACAGGTGCCTAAGTGGGGCTTTAGCTCCTGCCAAGGGATGCACGCCACTCCTTAAAAACTCTGCAGGGTGTCTATCGTGCCAGAGTTCAGCAGTCAAGGGCTCCAGACGAGCCCTGGGGTAAATCTCAGGTACTCAATAAAAGCAACAATAGCGGAGTGCAACCTGGAGCTCACACTGTCCTCTTTGGCTGGGCCCTGCCCTACAGTCACTCTGGCTCAAGCCTGCTGCGAGAACCAGGTTCTCCAAAGAAGGGCCCCGCCCCGTGATACAGCAAGGTTTGGGGGTCCCTTTGGAGAGAGAGGCTTGGCTGTATTTGATTGTTTGGGTCCTTCCTTCTTTTGCCTTTGATTTTCAGCTACTCCTGGGAGCCAAAGCCTTCACTCTGCTGTCATGGACAGATTTGCGTCCCACCCGATCCTACCCCCACCCCCAGTTCATAGGCTGAAGTCATAATCCTCAATGGGACTATATAAAGGTCCTTAGGGAGGTAATTAAGGTTAAAATCGGTCATAAAGATGGGTCCTTCACCCAACATAACAGAAGAAGAAGAAGAGATACCAGAAGAATGTGCACGAGGGAAAGACGACATGAGGACAAAGCCATAAGGCCACCATCTGCAAGCCAAGGGGAGAGGTCTCACCAGAAACCAGCCCTACTGGCATCTTGACCTTGGACTACCAGCCTCCAAAACTGTGAAAAAATAAATTTCTATTGTTTAAATCAGCTCATCTGTGATATTCTATATGACAGACTGAGCAGACTAATAGACCTTCTGTGTCCATTCTGCTCTTGGGCACCTCCAGTGTCTTACTGGAGAGGAAAATGAGTCATTCTGATTCCCGTAACCACCACAAATGAGTGTAGAGGACAGAAATATGGCACACTGGATTTGAGGGCAGTGTTGCCTCATCATTAAGGACATGAGCTTTGAATTGCATGAACTAGGTCCATGGGAAGATTAATTTTTCTTTCTGTGAAATGGGAGGATAATTGATCCTAATCATAGAGTTGTAAGTAAACATAAAGTTAAGTAATAGTGCAGAATAGGCACTTAATAAGTTGTTATCTGTCATATTTATTATTTTTTATTGTCCCTACCGCTGATCCACGGTATGGCCTCAGGCCTGATGTCTCCATGTGGGAATAAGGAAGGTAGATGCTTCCTATCTATACCAAGTATGGTAAGAGTTTGAAGAAAGGCAAAGATAAGGAAGAAAAATGACTCATAAATCCAAGATTGGGTCCATCATCACCACCATCATCATCATCACCATTATCACCACCATGACCATCATCATCACAACCATCTTCACCATCTTCACCATCATTGTTATCATCATCATCACTATCATCACCACCACCATCATCATCATCACCATCATCATCACCATCATCGCCATCACCACCATGACCATCATCATCACCACCATCACTATCATCACCATCTTCACCATCATCATCACTATCATCATCACCACCATCACCACTACCATCATCATCATCACCATCATCATCACTATCATCATCCATCATCACCACCTTTACCACTACCATCATCACCATCATAATCACCACCATCATCATTATCATCACCATCATCACCATCATCACCACCATCACCATCATCATCACCACCATCACTATCATCACCATCATCATCACCACCATCATCATTATCATCACCATCGTCACCATCATCACCATCATCACTATCATCATCACCACCCAGCTGCTATGCTACATCCCTGTACGAGTGAGGCCAGGCAGTCATGCCTTGAGATTCCGTCCTGTGCCCTGGCTCTTGCTCTTTGGCAGACTCCAGGTACAGTCAGGTGGAGGCCTGAGGTCCCGCTGCCTGCTAACACAGCCACTTGGCCATGCGAAAACTTCCTTCCCCATCTTTCCTGCACCCCCAGCCTCTAGCAGCACAAACAGCAGTGGGTGGGAGGGCAGGCAGGGAAACTGAGTGAGTCACTCCAACACCTTCCCACCCCCATCCCTGCCGGGCCCTAGTCCCATGCCAACAGGAAGGCAGTGTCCTCACCTCCGTCCCTCCAGGGATGTGGGATAAACAAAGTGGGGGGAGGGGACAGTGGAGCGTGTACGGGGAACCCTCAAACACAGCCACCATCCAAACACAAGCTGCATTGTAGGGAATGCAGGCACAAGCCTGCCTCTGCAGAGCCCTGGGTAAAGACAATGGCCAGCTGCTGGCAGCCCAGGGAGCCATCCACGGTAGTCAGCTGCTGGCAGCCCAGCCCCTCCCTCCTTCCCTGATAATCCTTCTATCCACCCAGCAACTCAGACACCATGCCAGCCTCAAACTGAACAGCCTTCTCAGACATCTCCAGATGACCCACTGGTCAAACAGACCTGAACATGAGGCCTTTGTGGGGGTGAAGGGGGCGGGTCCCAGGTGCCCCTGAAACCTCAGAACTGAGATCTATACTAGTTTTATCTCCAGTGGCCAATGACCCTCTCCCTCTTTACCAGAACTTGGGGAGGCCCAGGGCAGAGGAAAGCAGGGGCGTGCTTGGAAGGAGAAAGAATATTCTGGAATGTATTCTCTGTGGCCAGGGCCAGCTCCCTGTAAAAGACCTTACAAGTCCCTCCCTCCTCTTCCCTAACTCCTCTCGAAAAGAAAAGAAGGAGGAGGAGAAGAAAAATGGTGAGAAGCACAATAAAATCAGCAGGTGACATTGGTATTAATCCCAGGACTCTCGCACATACAACAATTTAAGGAGCCGGTAAAGAAACACACATGAGAGAAGTGTTATTTCTGAGCGGGGACAAAACACTCAATACTGCCAGGATGAGTGAGACCCCCGCTCGCTGCCCTCCACCCTCTCTGCTGTTTACAGTAAAACTTCATCACAAGATGCTATTAAGCTTGGCAGTTACTGTAAACGCTACTGTCGCTGTTGACTTCCATCGCCCCAGGAAATTTTATCCAAGAAAGAGTGGATTCAACAGAGAGACCCAAACCACCAGTTGTTCCTCCTCAGAAAGTAGAAGATGCCCTAGAGAGAGATCATGGTCATTCTTGGGCTGGGGAAAGTCGGCTGCCTCTCCCTAGTCTGGGAGCTACGATGACCGTAATGAAATCAAAGCTAGTGGGATAGATTCCAGAGCAAAATGAAAAGCAGTTGGGCCATTATGAGGAAGGACAGAGAGCACAGTCCAAACTCGTCTTCTCAGCTACCTTGATGGAGGGAGAGAAAAAGCCTATTCTGGGGTCTGTAAATAAAGAGAGACATAAGACCAGACTGAATTATTCAGGGATAGGGAGGCAACAGGATTCACACTTGCCTGAACAATGGTGACAAGAGGCAAGGACACACTTACATTTGTCACAACCTACACCACTTTCTACTTCCCTTCCCCAAAGCAGATACAACCTCTGGATATAAGCCACCGAGGGACTTGTTTAAAATTCTCTGTGATTAATTCATGGCATTTATCTTACTTTCATCTGAATTTTAGAAGGGAGAAAAGCTTTGGTGCCTCGCCCAACATCCAGAAGCAAAGCCTTATTCATCTCCATATCTCCAGTGACACATCAAGGCGTCCGCTAAGAGCCAGCTGACTGGACGGTGTTGGTCACATGAGCCAGACGTGGAAAGAGCTGTGGGCTTTCAACAAGAAAACTTGGGGTCAAATCTTGGCGCCATGATTGACTAGCTTTGTAACTTTGAAGCATAGATCCAATTTCCTCTTTTGTAATTTGGGGATAATAATGCTCCCATTATGAGGCCATTGGGTGGATGAAATGAATGAGTGATGCTGATGTGTTTATCTCCATGCCTGATGCACCAGTAAATATTGTCAAACCTGAACCTGAGGGACCAAATATTGACCTCAGCCAGTCCCAGAGAGAAAGGCCCACATCCCTGAACGGGGTGCGGTCAGCAACAGGGGTGATGGGCTCCAGCTCCAGGGTGAGCTACTGCTGACTCTAGCATTTCTGAACCTCTGACTTCTATTTCTTTCCACCCACTCCCCAGCTTCTGTATGCTCAGGGAAAGCTAACGAATTTTAATATCATCCTAAGTTAAACATCATTATGAAAGTAAACCTGCTGGAAAAAAAAATCATATAATGCATCCCAAGGCCAAATGTAAATGGTTTTTAGATTTTCCATTATTTTAGGTTACCTGTGCCCAGGAGGGACTGGGAAGATAACCTAAATTCCTGCAGATAATCAAGAACTGATTATACTTCCCGATGGCCTGCCTGTTCTAGAGTCTAAAGCAAAGATCCTCAACCTGATCTCACAGAGAAGCTACTGCTCAGAGCCCAAGGGGCTTACGGTCACTCGAGTGAGGGATGGTAAGTGGGCCGATGATCCAAATTCCTGGGGGTGACAGCCAACAGCCATTACTCACGGCTACATTTAAGCGGTGGAGAGGTCTCATGTTCTGGAAGCTTCTGAATAAACTAGTTTGCCCGACTCCTTACACTTACTTAGGCCCATAGGCAGGCGCACTCTGCTCCCATCTCGAAAGATCATTCTCAGCTGGAAACAGGGGAAGACCGGCATTCTCTGTCAGCAATGAGTGGGGGACTCATTGGTGGACCCTCCCCACCTTCTATCAGCTCTTTATTCTCTGGATCTCGCGTCATGGGTTATTGTCTTAGCCAACGTGGAGTAGTTCCAGAAGCCAAGTTTTGTATCCGACAATCCTACAGTGGGTGGTGTTCTTAACTGACCCAAGGCCCCAAGGGCCCTGTCCAATGGGCCGCCCCCATTTTTTGCCCTGTGAACTTTTGCAGATCATCTGCCAGAAGCTCAGACAGACACCTGGAGCTAACGTTCAGCTTTGCTCTTGGAGGATATCACTCCATAGATGATAAACTCAAGAAGAGCAGATTTCCGTCCAAGATGTTCAGTGATACATCCCACGTGACTAGAATACCATTGTCTGGCGTGACGTCGGTCTCAAGATTTACTGACTGAATGTCTTGCCTGTCCCTTTCCCTCATCTCCTGGTTTTTCTGTCCTTTGAAGGTAGGTTCTTGCGTTCCCATCTCTGAAACCCCCAGGCTCTGCCTTTCTCCTGAAGAAAGCGGATGGTAGAGTAAAAAGCTCAAAGACTTCACAGGCAAATGCAGGTTTAAATCTCAGTTGTACCACTTTCACATTCCAGGTAGGCCTGGGCAAGCTGTTTCATTTTTGTCTGAGCTTCCTTATCTCTAAAATGGGTATAACGGCACTTGCAAGTTTGTTCCCAGAATTAAATTATGTACATGCAGTCCCCAGCAGGATAGGCACATAGATCAGGTCTGGCCAATGTTTTCCCTTCTTGGCTTTCCCACACACAGAGATGTCATCGAGAGTCAATGGATAACTGCGACAACATTCCTGGCATATTATGATGCCTAATAAATGCTAGCTTCGTTGTCCCTATGTTCATTCAATCTTGAAAGGAAAACATTCATTGAGCTCCACGATGTACCAGGCACGGTGCTCAGGCTTGGGGATATGGAGATGGAAAGACATAGGCGCTACCCCCAGAGAACACGTGCCGAGGGTGAGGCGAGGAGAGGAGACAATTTGGCAGATAACTGGATAAAACTAGGTAAGAGTGACAATAAAGAAATGCCCAGGATACATGGGGGCCCTGAGGAGGGTACCTGCCTTTGACCATGTGATTGCACCTATGTGTGAATCCATGAGCTGGATCTGTGACCTAGCTCTGACGGGGGCAATGGTGCCAATGACTGACAAGAGTTGGCCCTATTGAGCTCCAAATGTAACTGTCAGATCACAGATCTGTAGGATATTAGAATATGGAGTCCTCCAAAACCCACTGAGCAGACCACTCTATAAACTCCTCCCCCTTCTTTCTACTCGTTCCCTGGCCTTCGGGGGGGAGGGGGCAGTAGGTGCTACGGCCAACTCTTCTTTGTCTTTGTCCACTCCTGGGGTAGGGAAGAAGTTTGGGAAAATGAGCCTCCAATAGGATTTGGTGGGGGAGGAGCAAGGAAATTAACACTTGCTCTGCACCTGCTTTGCTCCAGGAACCCTGCTGGACTCTGTACATTTGCTCATTTAACTCTCATGGCCGCTCTATGGGACAGGTAAGGATTGGTTCACCCATTCTGCAGATATGGAAACTGAGAGTAGAAATGCTTGTTTAAAGTTACAGTTATGAAGAAAGTTTGGTTTGATCTCATAGAGCTGGGCAGTTCTTCCAGGAGCCACAGGTACCCAGCAGAGAGACTGAAATTCTCCCCGAGCTCTGCTCCCCATGATGAACACCTGACCTGGGGCTGTGCCCACTGGAGGGGAGCGACAACTGTCTCTAGTTACGCGAGGGCAGAGTGGGCTTGCCTGCCGCCACCACCCGGACGGCACCTGCCTTTCTCCCCTGCAGACGAAGGTGCCTTATGGGCCAACAGCAGCCTGGGTTGGGACCCAGAGGAGCCCAACTGCAGAGTCCAAGGGCTTCCCCACTAATCCGTTGTCCCGCAATACCCCCACATCCTCAGGCACGGCCCATTGCTAGGTACCCGTTGTTAGAACGCTGCAGGTGAGAGCGCCGTCCACACATACGAAACAGGCTGAAGACAGTTAAGCAGATTGCCCTGAGTTACGTGAAGAAGTGCCAGAGCAAGGACTTGAACTTAGAATGCTTTGACCGTCGGCCCAAGTCCCTTCCATTACGCCAGGCTGCCTCAAGAGAACTACTTGTTCACACACACAGCTGTCTAGCGCAAGAGCTAGGGTGAGAACCTGGGCTTAAGATTCCAAATGCAATGAACTCATTGACTGATTGAGGACAGTTCCAGTTACCTATTGGCACGTATCAAACCACTCCAAAATATAATGACTTGAAAACAATGATTGGTTTTGCTCAAAAGCCTACGGTCTGGGCAGGGCTCAGCGGGGATGGCCGATCTCTGTTCTTTGTGGCTTTGGCAGGGCTGGACTGATGGGGGCTGGCGGGCCCCCTTCTAAGATGACTAAGATCTAAGGGCCTGGATCCCTCTCCACATGGGCTTTTCCATGGGAGTGGTGTGGGATTCCTCACAACATGGTAGCCAGGTTCCCAAGAAGAAGTGCTCTAAAAGATTTGCCAGGTTTCTTCCAACCCAATCTTGAAAGCTCCAGAATGCCATTTCTTCTGCATTCTATCCGTCAAGAAAGTCACCAAGGTCAACCCAGATTCCAGAGGACAGGCCCTAGACTACCCCTCTCCCTCGGAGGGCTAGAAAAGAAGGGGCAGCAAGCTCGTTCGCTACAGAGACCAGAGCTCTAGAGAAAGTCATGGACACTCTCCAAACGCAGACCTCATTCATCTGTTACAGCAGCAAACTGCCTTGCTGTATAGAGAGTCGAATCCCCAGGAGTGGAGACAGAGCACCCTCGCCCCTGACCTGCAGCAAATGCGACCGTCAGGAGGAGCAGAGGCGATTCTGAGCCCAAAGTGTGAGGGCACATCCCAGGCCTGGCTGCCCCTCACTCCCAGAAAAAAATCACCGGAGCAAAAACAATCCACACACCATCTGGTGTCCGTGCACTCGCAGACCCCAGCCGGGCCCTCAGCCCCTCACTGTCACAGGTACTAAATTCCCCCGGACATGCATGCCAAAGAGAGCCAGGGTTGAAAAACACTAATAAATCCATCCGAACATTATGCTCTCTCGGGGCTTATCGGTATTTCAGTCCTAGTCACAAAAATAACATACTGTAAAAGACTGATTAGTCATCGGATAATTGAGTTCTTAAATGTCAAAAACAATATCGTATGAATATTCAACAGATCAGATCATGCTACTGGAACTTACCTGTTCCATCAACAATGACTAACATTTCTCCCCCATTGTTCTTTCCCAGAAATTATGTTAATATGACTTTTCTGGGGTGATGAATGTGGTTCTCTCTTAAACATATTGTCTTACAGGTTAATGCATAATGAGCTGGTTAAAGGGAAAGGGCTTCAGAGTCAGGCAGGATTTGCATCACCCCGAATTAGCTTCACCTCCCTGCTCCCAGGGAGGGGGCATCGGAATGGAATTCCTTCCGGCAACAGATAGACTTCAGCACTCTACTCTTTGTGAATTCTATGTTATTTTTATTGGTGGGTTGATCAGCTGGCTGCCTGCGACCTGGGGGGTGGGCTGTTTTCACGCAGCTTAAAATGGACCCAGGACCGAGGTTCAAGTCTCATTGGAAGCCGGTGCCTCACTGAGTTCCACGGGAAGGTAGAGTATGGTAGGCTGAGCGCATCTGTAAGACCTATGCTTTTCTGAACTCTAATGCATACACGCGCATGCACACGCTCACATGCACACACACACCCCGACTGATGAGAAATGTCCTGAGTCTGGAGTCCGGAGAGGAGGACACTTTCCCAGGCGGATGCCGGCTTCCGGTTAGCCTGGCCTCGACAGATGCCCCAACAGCTGGAGCAGGGAGCAGCCTGCTGGGGCGGGAGCCAATGCGGGGGTGGGGGGCAGCCTGCAGACCCTGCAGCGTGCCCGGGGCCTCGCTCTTGGTGGGAGCAACAAGCTACGCCAGGCACCAAGGGCTCCCTCAGCCTGGCCCACTGCTCCAGACGTGGGATCTACACCCCAGCCCCAGCCCAGCCGCGTGGGACTAGAACGCGCAGGGATAAAGATGCCCCTGACCTCTCCCTGGCTTACCGGTCAAGGACTTGGAATCATATCTACCCTCCTACATCTTACCCTGCTTCATCTGCAGCCCTTCTCTGCCTGTCCTGATCCTGGGACGCCGCTATCTACCTAATCAACCTTCGAGAACGCCGTCATGCTTCCACTCTCCCGGTCCTGTCTGTCCCACTAGGGCCGTTATTCCTCTCCCAGCCAGCCTGGCAGACCGTCATGAAAACCTACACAGATGCAAAGAGCATCCTCAAGGGTTACCATGAGCACTGGCCCCATCCGGCTTCCGGGTCCGTGCCCCGGCACCCCACGCTTTCCCCCAGGCTTCTGTCCTACAGAGGCTGGAAGTGGGGGCGAGGGGTAGCCACACAAAACCTCTGGCTGTAGAAAACACACGGACAGCCCCTTCTTCCCCGTCCCACGGTTCCAGGACCTCAGAGAACAGAAAGGAGCCTTGACATGATTCTTCCTTCATCCGAGTCTCCTGCTGCCTGGGTTCAAACTCACAGGCCCTGCTTTCTAAACAGTCGGGCTAGCCCCTCGGTGGCCCATAAGCAGCAACTTGACTGTGAGCCGTGAGACAGGTGGTGATGATGGGGTGCTGACCTTGTACAGCTCACACAGCAGGCACTGGGGCGGGGGGAAGGAAGAGCAAGGGCACAGAAGAGCGCTCGTGCCCTGGAGGGGCTTGCGGGCCACTGTCGAAGCAGGGCCCGTATGGAGAGCTCCCCAGAGCAACTGAGCAGGAAGACAGGCTCCTCTTGCCCCCCGGGAACGGCTTGGGCGCAGCTGCCAACCCACTGGGCCAGCACAGCCTGGAAACTCAGCCCAGCCCTAACCCTTGCCAGCCTCATCTTAAAAACACAGGGGTTGAGTCTTCTTAAGCATGTTTTTAATTACTGCAAAAATGTTTCATCCTAAGCGGCACCGTGCTTCTCAGCTACCCACACGCAGATTGATGCTCTCGGTATGAAGCGGTTAGCACAGACATTTAAAAACAATTAGGATCGTGAGGCGGCTCAGGAAGAGCTCGTTAGGTGGGGGGGGAGATGGGAAGCCAGGCATTATGCTTGCCACATAACGAAGTTATTTGTGCTTTTGGTGGGGAGGGAGGGAAATGATTGGTTTCTTTAATATCTGCCTTTTGATGTCAGGTGGGAGCTCTGGACACACGCGGGTGCGTACACACACACACACACACACACACAGGGACACACACAGGCAACGTTTGCGGATAATGAGACAAATGCACCTTTCTCGCTCTAGCCGGGGACCAGCAATGAGGAGGGCCATGGAAAGGTGCTCCTCGGCCGGCGAGGCTGATGACGCCCCTGTCACGCCCAGCAGGCTGAAGGGCGGGGAAGGTGGCCAGGCCCAGTGCAAACTGGCTCTGGGAGTGTGGGGGGAGCAGGGCCCGCAGGGAGGGGCATGGCATCTGCCCTCAGAAAGTGGCCCCTGGAACCAAGAAACTGCCTGGGGGTGCGAGGCCGGCTCTTGGGGAGCCCAGTGGCACTAGCTACACTGCCCTGCCTTGGGTCCTCGGTTAATGCAGGTAAGAGGCAAACCCCGAGGGACTTCTAAGGGGTGGTGGGTTGGGGAAGGGAAGGGAAGAGAGAAAAGGATCTCTTGCCGGTCTTGGTACAGAGCTCCTCGGTTCCTCCAAGAATCGTGGCGAGATGCCTCCGAATCCACACTGAATTTCTGCTCCTGGGTTTCCAGGGGGCAGCGAGCTTGTGTAGTTCATCCAACCCCGCGGCTCGCTCTTACCTGCCCGTGAGTGGCCTCCGAAGACAGTGTGTGTTTTAATCCACTTTGTTCTTCCATAAACTCATCCACTCAAACATGTATTGAGGGGAGCAAGCCAGGAAGTGTGCTAGGAGGAGATGGAAAGGCTCAGAAAGGACTGAGTAACCATGGTCAACGGGCTCAGATGCTACGAAATGCCTCCACTTCTGTCCACGAGCCCCTCCTGAGCCCCTTCCTCGAGCTTTCTCACCACAGGCTGTTTCCCGAGCCCATCACACCATGGCAAGAACACAGGCTTTGGAGCCTGTCTGATCTAAATTTAAAATCTGGTTCAACCACATACCAGCTGGGTAGCCTTGGGTGGTTCCTTGACCTCTCTTAGGTCAAAGTCACTCCTGTAGGGTAGAGGCCGTCGGGAAGATTGATTCAGAAGACATAGAATATGTAGCAACTCTAACAGTAATTACATTAGTATGAACAGCAATCATATTCTGTGCCTCTTTTGTACCTATGCTGTCTTCACAGCTCTACACCTACTGTCCACAAAGGTCTTCTCAACTTACACATTCCCTAGGGTCTGTGTCACAGGCCCATGGCTCGCAAATTCTCTCCGACCATGACTTGGCAAGAGCTCTTGGCCCATCTTGACCCAACATTTTCCCATTTCCTGGAGATTTTTTTTTAATGGTGCCAAAAAATTTCAGGTACATTAGACACGTTAAGGGATTACTCTCCAAAAATGCCAAAAATATTTTCCCCGGTCAATGGGGGGAAATGGTACTATTTTAAATAAGTATCAGTGAAGATGCGCATTTTCAACTCCGCTCTCAGTATATGATTGAGCCACAGACCGTGCTCCTAGATTTATTTCTAGAAGGCTTCTCTCCCAGCCCTGGAACGGGAGCCGAGGGCACTAAATAGCCAGTGGGAGCCAGCGGCCGCCCCTCTGTACGGGCAGATCTAGACCCCAGATCTCCCCGGTGGTCAGCCCGACTATCTGCCAGCACCCGAGACACTGGGAGTGTTTCTGAGTGCTGATGATTTTGTAATTTGCAGAGACGCTGGTATCTCCATATGCCGCCACAGAGTGGGATTGTCTCACAACAAGCATGAGAAAATCACACCTCGGCGAGGAGTTCAGTAAATTCGTCTGTGAAACATATTTCAATTCCAAAGGCAATTTCCTAATTAGTAACAACACACAAAGCCTTGGCAATCTGAAAGCAGTTCTCCCGGCAGAGCTGGGTCTCGGGCTAAAGTAAGCCCGGGAATGAGGCACCAGTTGCATCCTTGGTCTAAGACATGGGCTCCTGAAAACCCTAGGACCTCAGTTTGGAATCCAGTGGAGGCAGACAGCCCATCAGGATCCAGAAGACTTATGAGCAAACAAAGCAGTGGCTCTTCCTCTCCCCTGGAACCCATTCTCTTACAAGCTGAGCTAGGAGAACCGTGGGCTTATGAACTCAAGGAGCAGATTCGTTCACCCAACATTTACCCAAGACTTGCCAAGGGTAGGACCAAGACAGACATGATTCTTGCCCTCCTGGAGCTTATATATTATTGGAAAACACAGACATTGTGGAGAAATTGAGGAGGAGCCCAAAGGGTGATGGCAAGAGTCCTAGCTGGTCTGCAAGGTAGAGAGAGTTTTCTCGCAGGAAATGATGCTTAAGCATAGGGAGGTGGATATGAATTCCCACTACATCACTATTTTAGGTGTGAACTTTGGCAGGGTGGTCATACTCTGAGACTCGGTACCTTCACCTATACAATGGGTACCCGATAACTACTTCATAGGTTTACTATAAGGATCAGCTGAGATCAAGGACACTTAATAGGACACTAAAAAAACCCAAAAACAAGACAAAACAGACAAAAAATCGTCTCTTGCTATGGTTGGAGAAGGCCTCCTAGCTTGTGGCTAATGAGATGCATCGGGGACATAACTCAATCTCCCACTCCCCACCCCCAACAGAAGACTCATGAGCTATCTAAGCAGGCTCATAGGGACCCAGCCAAGAACACTGAGCCCTGGGTCTAAACCCAGTCTGCTGTAGACGACGGGGCAAACGCACAGAAGGGCACCTCATTGTAAAGCCTGCCTCCTAAGGCAGCTTCCAAAGTAGATCATATCCTATCAGGTCTTCCGGTTCCATCAGGCCTGGAACTGGGGTCGTGAAGATGGCCACCGCGAAAAGGAAGAGCCAGTGTAGGACAGAAGACGGCGTCTCTGGCCCCCAGGCTGCAAGGCTGCCCCGCCCCCCATCTTTGCAGGAGCAGCAGCGTGCCCCCATCTGTAACCAGGGGTCTTGGCTCCTCAGGCTGGGCTCCCCACCATACCCTTACCTCAATGGCGTGCATCACTTCCCGAACTCTCAACTTCCCCATCCCTAAAACGGCATGACTCCTTTCCTATTTTTTCCTGAAGCCTTATGCATTTTTTAACTGCCAGTGGGATCCTGCATGGAAATGTGCTGCAAGCTCTAAAGACAAAATTCCAAGGAGCGTCACCTACAACCAATCAATTCTTGTTCTCCAAGCAAAGCAGACGGCAGCACTGCGGTCCCCGGGGACCAGGGCATCCCTTTCTCTCCAGCTACATTCCCAAGCTGTGTCCCCGGCTCTGCCGCATCCCGGGGCTGCACCTGCAGCACGCTGGTGAAGCTCTGCCCTCCTTCCCTCGGCATCTCGTTCCATTCCAGTCGCCCTTCCCAGGGGCCACACTCGCGCTCACTGATCCCAGAGCCCTGAGCCCTCTCGAGCCTCTGGCCGCCACCATCAGCGGCCCTGGGCGTTTGTTTTCCCGCTGCACGGGGCTGCACACTGATACATTTGTACCACAGGAAGCAGAAAACTAGTTTAACATCTCATTTATTTCATAGATGAGAAAGTAATTCCCTGCTGAATGATTGTCCCGAACCAACAATTCAGAGAGGAGGAATTTACGGGGCTGCCAAAGACCGGGGTCCGTTACTGTAGCACCATTATATAATGGAGCTGGGACCTTTTTTCTCTCTCCTGTTAGCCTGAAGAGAAAAGCCATTAAATATGATTAAGGTTAAGAGATTGCTAAAATTACAAACAGCCGCCATTCAATTATTTTGCTCTATAAAATGCAACACAGATTGGAGTTATTTCTCTGAAATGTGTTTCCAGAAAATAACATAACACAGCTAACTAATGTGGTTTGATCTAGCAAATCAGGTTCCAGATACCACTTCTAATGCAAAGCTAAAAGGCTCATAATTTAACTCAAAGTTGGTAACTTAAAGTCGTCAGGTGCTTACTTTATAGAAAAGCTTTATAAAGAGAAAAAAAAAATCAATACCATGCCAACTAATATTCTGAAGTCATCTACAGCCAGAGATTCAATCAATTTCATCACCCATTAAAGGGACAGACACAAAAAAAAATAAAAAAAAAAAACTTAAAGAACCAGCAGCAACCTGGGCTAACAGGTCTGTCATTGGAGGTGGGGGGGGGGGCGGATCTCTCCAATATTTTGTAAGATCTCACAGGGCCCAGCTTGGGTCCTGAGGGGTTTTGTTCACAGACAGCGCAGCAGGGAAAGGGGAAAGAAACTCCTCCAAATCTATTTAGTCCACACGGCTCCAGAGACCATTTCCAGTGTCAGGGAAAAGTCCGTGAGGACAGTCTCTGGCTGCCCCTGGACTTATGGTTCACACAGCAGATGACTCACCCTCGGCCTAAAAAAACTAAAAAGCTCAACTGCACTGAAATGAATTTTCTGTCCAGTTTATATTGAATGCTAAAATAATTGGAAATTCAGAAAAACCTCTATGCAGATATATTAGCAGCTGGAGACTTCTGGTTATTATGGTTAATAAAACACAAGAATTATATTACACTCTGCTCACAGACTCTGGTCCGGGACTCACAGTCCCTCTAGACAGAATATAAGCCATTTAGGAGAGTAAACTTTGTACACAAGCCGAACACAGAAAGCCATGTATTAGAACTGGACAAAACACTGCAGGCCAAGTAAACGCTAGCTAAGTGCCGTATTCCCATGGGCAGCCGAGGTGAGCTCCTGCTCTCACAAACCACACACGGATTTTTCTCGAGGCTGTTCTAGCAACTAAAGGACAGCATCCTCCCACAACCGGTACAAGGGCTGGTAGAGAACCAGACAGGTTCTGTGCCCGCCGACTGTATTTTCAAGCCTCGCTTGTACCCAAATTTGCAACACAGGTGGACAGACACGGGCCTCCACGAGACGGAGCAGAGGTCAGGGGTGCCGGGAGTTTGTGAGAGAGAAGGCTCCGGGGAGCAGGAACCCTTGCGTAGGCGATCAGCTCCACTGAGGAGGTTCTCTCAAGCAGAAACAGAAG
>CM053613.1:81308838-81337271 GCA_028646535.1 Procyon lotor | reverse complement strand
AAGGGCACTATTTTAATGAACTTAGAAGAAGGCTCCTTGAAAGTCCAGAAGTAGGGGCGCCTGGGTGGCTCAGTCGGTTGGGCGTCTGCCTTCAGCTCAGGTCATGATCCCTGGGTCCAGGGATCAAGCCCCACGCTGGGTTCCCTGCTCAGTGGGGAGCCTGCTTCTTTCTCTCGGTCTCCCTCCCTCCCCCAACTCGTGCACTCTCTCTCCCTTGCGTGCTCTCTCTCTCAAATAAATAAGTAAAACCTTAAAAAAAAAAAGTCCAGAAGCAGAGCACGGTGTCTGGACCCCAAAACACCAGAGTTGGGGTGATGTGGTTACAGGCCTCCAGGTCCCCCATGACCTCGACACAGGACGAGGTGTCACCGGATGAGTTCAAGGCAATCAGAAGGAAGAGATACAACCAGAAGTCGGTGGGGAGAGGGGTCACGGGGTGTGCAGCTCCCTGCCGTATGGAGCTGTGCCGGGCTCCCCTATGTCCGTCCATAGGTTTATCTGGAAGTTCTACCCAGATGGTACCACCCTCAGAAGCTTAACAGGTCCGGGCGCTGACACCCCACCAATTTGTGCCCCATTCTGCCCGCTTGAGGGACAACTGCAGCGGGATGAGAGGTCCCAGTCCCTGGGAGCTGCTCAGACTTATCAGCAGCAGCCGATGTCCTGCCAGGGAGCCCCCAAGAAGGGCTCAGGCAGGCATCTCTCTGCATCTTCCTGCTGAGAAGGGGCAGCTGGCAGGGACAAGGCAGACTTCATATGATCAGTCCTGAACGCTCTGCAGAGCCGGTGAGCTTTCAGAAGGAACACCCAAGACACACAGAAGGCTCCAGCCGAGTCCATGTAGGGGGTGAGTGGAAGAGCGGGCTGTCAAGGGTCACCCACTCGCCTCTAGCCATCGCGCTTGACCCCAGGGCGCTCTCAGGAGCACACTCTCTAAGTTCCTGCTACTCTTCTAGGCTCCGTGACATATTTTAGGAGGGAAAAGGACAAAGAAGAGCAACAGCCATGAGATCATCTGAACTCTAGCAGCCGCCAGAGACACCTCTCCTATGAAGAAGTTCTTATCGCGGCAGCAGGGCTAACCAGGCAGGCCTGTGCCCCATTTTATCCCAACCCCCAAAGCATCACGCCCCGCCGGCTGCTCTCCCTGACACTCTCTGTCCCACCTGCCTGGCCCCCCACGCTTCGCCCACTGGAGTCCGGGACCCGCCGCCGGATCCACGTGGCGAGAGGCGAGGCTCGCCGCTCCCCGGGAAGGAGAGAAAGAAAAAATGTTCGCACACTGCCAAGTCTTCTGTTGCATAATGTTGTGGCAGGCGAGGCTGGGGCTCCTTTATATACTTAATCATGTTCCATTTCCAGCTGACACAACTCAACGCTTTATGACATAGCACCACTTAATGAGACTCACTCTCAACCCAGGAAGGGGGGTGATGAAGCTGGGGGAGGGAGCAATGAGGAAAGAGGTTGAATGAAGCGAATGAAAATGATAGGCCTTTAAAAAGGTAAAAAAAAAAAAAAAAATCCCAGAAAGTCTGTTGTCAGTTTAGATTATAGTCTGAGCAACGAGGGCAGGTCCTCGGGGGCCAGAAACCTCCCCCAAGCAGAGCAGAGGTTCTACAGAGAGGCACTGAACCGCAAGAAGCCAAATCCTAAGAAAGGGGGGCGGATAGGCCTGGGCCTGGGGTCAGGATGGCATTTATCTTGGCTTCCGAGAGCCAAAGAGACCAAGGAAAACAGCGATTCCTACGCGCCATTCCTGCCCTCGACGTGTGCCCAAACTCCACTTAAACTAACCATCCTTTCGTCAGGAAGCACATCCTCTCGTCTTTAGAAGGTCAGACCCAGCACCCAGCTGCAGGCCCACACCGAGCAGCCCAGAGAAACTTGTCGATCTGATGGAAAACACACCCTAGGGATGGTCTCAGCTGCCTTGAAGAGACAGACATTTAGACCAGGAACGAGGCTTAGACACCGAATCGCGGGATTCCCTCATTTCCTCTGCTGGAAAGGAGGGCACAAAGATGGAAACTGCAAAGAATGACAGAACTCTCAGGGACTCAGCCTGGTCCCAAATTCCGGAGGCAAGTCCTCACGGCATGGCTACCTCCATGACCCCTCCCTCACGGCCTCTGTGGGACGAGGGTGTGTCTGCAAAGGGCTTCAGAGAAGCTCGTCATCCACCCTCCAGCTGCCCATCCCTCCCTCCCTTCTACAGTACAAGGCTGGGTAGTGGGAGGAAGGACAGTGGGAAGATCAGGCAGACAGCATCCTGCCCTGGTCCGTGCTCCCCCGATTCCCCAGAGGGGAGAGTGTGCGGACATGGAGACTACACCCAGTCGAACGTGCTGAGAGCCAGAGTGTGTGCATTGCGCCGTAGAGCGGAGCCTACAGAGTAGGTCAGTAGTAGAGGGTGGATGGATTTGGGAGGGCTTCACTGGAAAAGGTCCAATTTGAATTTCTCTAATAAAGAAATGGTGGTAGCCAATCACAGGAGGAAAGGAAGATATTCTAGACAGAGAGAACCCCAAAATGCCCCTTCTAAACTCTCTGAGCTTAGAGAGTTTAGAAGCCTTTGGCTTCTACCAATGTGTTCTGGCTTCTGCCCCGCAAGGCACCCCTCGGAGTCTCTGTCAAGGGCAATCTCAGTCATCCCACACCTGTAAAGCATCTGTCAGATTTGGCAACGAGGTGACCACAAGACGCTATTGCAACCCAACAACTAGGTCCGATCTACCTGCCATTTTGCTCGTCATGCCTTCTTAACAGTATCACCACGGTCGTGGGGCACTTTTGTCACCTGTATAAAGGTCTGCCTGCCCTTCTTGATTCAAGTAAGGTCCTAAAGACAGGAGCTGCTTGGCTGTACCCCCAGCCCGTGTGCGTACGTGTGCGTGCATGTGTGTGTGTGTCACACAGCGGAGGCTCGGGCCTCCACCCGAAACCTACATGAACAGCGGGAGCAGAAACTCCTCCTCACAGACCCCAGAGCAATCAAGGGGTGCAAATGTGGATGGTCTTTCAATACAATGTGCGCCAAAAGGGAAGAGTACAGAGAGGAAACATGCAGGATTCTGAGAGGCTTTAGGAGGGGAAACTTTCCCAACTTTGCTCCCAGAAGAGCAGAGTGTTCCCCCTAGACAGCTTTGGTCCTCCAGCTGCTCCCCCACAGAACCCAGGGCACATCCCCCCAGACCCCCGCAAACCACCTGTTTGAAGGTCTCTGTCTCTCCACGCTAGGATACCCTCCCCACAACCTGCCGCACCCCACTCCCTGCACAGAACCACCCAAGCCCAAGCCCCTCGGGTGTCAGCCCAGCCCCACAGCCTTTCCCTGTTGCACTGAGCAGGCGCCGTGGCACATAGCCCTTTGCCTCTCCTTGCGGGGAGTGTAGGACCTACGTCCCTGGAAGCAAAGCTCGATGATCTCAGCGGCCAGAAGCTTCCGGGCACTCAAAGCATTGACATCTCAGAACTGGGTGCCCCCTCCCCACTCTCCCCCCCCCCAGGAGGGGTACTGGCTCCTCCCCCTTCACTACCTGTTCTGGGAACTGTTCTGGGACCCTGGGGGCTGGATCTGGGGCAGCGGCCCCGCCCCTCCCAGGCCACTCTGTCACAGAGGCTCAAGGCTGAGCCCCTCCATCCAGCTGCCGCTCCCCTGCAGGACCAGGGCTACTCTCCAAGACCACACATCCAGCACCTTCTCCCCCCTCCTGCCTGGAAGAAAACATGGATTCTCGATTTGAGAGTGTGGGAACCATGGTGATTGGCCATAATGAAGCCACCGGAGAAGAGAGGAACAGGAAAATAAAGGGCTCCTAGAGAAAGTGATTTTCCAGCACAGAGCCTCCATTGCCTCTTCCTGGATCCACAGAAGGGCCCCACCAGCAGAAAGTATGCTTGTCTGAGGACAGAACCACTGCTATGGAAAATTCTGGTGACCTCATGCAAATTGAAGGGGGCGTTCACCAACACTTTTTCTCCCCTAAATGATTTGTTCACAGAGGGATGCTGGTATCCCTCTTTGGAGATGAGCACCGTGGAATGGAAGAGGGTGCAAACTTCGGAGAACTTTCCAGATCAAATCCTTCATCTATCAGTAGCTACGAGATGGAGGACCAGTTCCTTAGTCTCCTGGCCCCCCAGATTTCTCGTGCACACAACGAAGGTGATGGTACCCTCTCACAGAGCTACGGAGAGGGTCAAAAATGCTATCGGGGAAGCGCCCCCCACCACGCCTGGTGCCTGGCTGGTATTCAACACATCAGACTGGGTGATGATGGCCGAGGCCGGAGTCGGAGCCCAGAGGAGTGTCTGTGCGCCCCTGCCCCAGTCTGACTGCGTGCTTGGAGGGATGGTGCTGGCACGTGGCCTGGGGGTCAGGACCGGGAGCAGGGCGGAGGACGACGGAGGAGAGAGGGGGCCTGGCCCTCCAGCCCACCCTCCTCTCGCACACACGAGAACGGCAATCAGCTTCTCCTCTCCCCTAACCTGTTGCCATGGTTCCCGCCCAGACTGCCTAGAAAATCTGTCACACTTTTAGCATAATGGGCGGCAAGCGCCACGGCAAATAGCCCTGTGTCGGCGGCAGGGTCCAGGCCAGGCCCTTCCTCCTGTGGCCCGGAGGGCACAGGGGTCAGGCTGGGCACGGATCTCCTTTGAGTGCTCCGCTCGTCCAAATTACCTGTGCTCGCCAGGTCCCTCTCACAGGTGGACCCATTAGCGGCATCGCAGGTACACCTGTCAGCTCTCTAATTACACCCTTCCGTGCAAAGCTAGCTGGGAGAGTTCCATGCTTTCTGCTGGGAATCTTGCTCCGTGCTATTGTCAGAAAAGTTACGGCGCAACCTGCCTCTTTGTGGGCAGCCGCTGCCCCTGTTTAGCTGGTTTATCCTTTGTTTTACGGTCTTTGGTTTTGCTTTTTTTTTTTTTTTTATTAAGACAAGCTGGGTTCTGAAGGGAGGGCCAAAAACAATGTCAAGAAAAAGAACACAAAAACGAAGCCTGGTACCATGATTTTAAAGCCCCCTTTCACCATTTACTTGCTGAGTTATCATGAGCCCATCGTATGACCTTTCTGGGTCTACAGAATGGGGGTGACAGTAACATCTACCCCACAGAACTGTGACAGTCAGATAGGGCCACGAATGAGGAGGTCTTTCTTCACCACAGAGCAGTAAATAAGTGTGCGTTCTTCTTGTGGAACCATGAATTTTGGACCTGAGTATGCGGTTAACTTGCGGAATGACTCTGGATAAAGCACTTAACCTCTTTGAGTCTCCCTTCCCTTATCTGCAAAATAAGATGCATAATCTATACCCTGTCTTGTAGAACTGCTCTGGACCAGTGGAGATTAAAGACACGAAGTCACTTTGAAAATCATCCAGAGCTCCACACCTGCGAGGTGGGGGAGTCCCTGAAGGCAGGCATGCGAGGGAGAATGGGGGAGCCACAAGGCTCTGGAGATTCCCCAGCGCCCTGCCTCGGGCAGGTACCACGGAGTCTGGGAGTGGGGACCGGGAGGCAGTGGACAGGCGAGCCCTGAAGAGGGTCCTAGCAGGCAGCGCAGGGCCCACATGTTATAACAACATCGGCAGGGCTCTTGCTGCCTTCCAGATGTGGAACCCTGTGCTTTGTGCCCCGCTTAATCCCCCTATTAGCCCCACGAGGCGGGACCATCAATACCCCCAGTCCATAGAGAAGAAACTGAGGTTGGGGGGGGGGGTGGGAGGGCAGGGAGGAACAACTCACAGGACCACACCTAATGAGCGGCAGAGCTGAGACTCTAAACACAGTTCTACCTACTGCCAAATAATTACAGCTGCTAGGAGTCCTGGAGGGCCTATCACGGGCGAGGCGAGGCCTAGGGCTTCGCGTGCATAAACCCATTTCGTTCACACCTCTGATGGAGGTATTGTTCCTATTTTACAGATGAGAAAATCGAGGCACAGAGAGTTTAGGTAAATTTTTCAGGATGTCACGACTAGGAAGACCACCATGCTCTTTACGTCAACCTTGAATTACGGACATCCTTGATGTCTGAAAAGCCTGGTTGGGGGGGAGAAGGGGGCAAATGCCAAGGATGCTGATGGCCCAGATCCTTCGCCCCAAAAGGGAGACAGCTCCTCGCTCAGGATCTAACACTAAAGCTGTGTCCTACCTCCACCCCGCACAGGTACGGGTGTGTGCTCAGCAAAGATCCATCATTTCTCGAAATCGCCCTTCTCGGTCATACTACTAATACTATCACCGATGTGTGAGCGATGATTTAAAGTTCACACAATTACCTTCTTACTCGTTACCTCGTTTTATTTGCAAACGGTGATGTGGACCGGTGGGTGGCAAGGCTCTACAGGACTAACGTGGAATCAGCTTAGGGCTGGGGGCTGGGGGGCGACGCCTTTAGTGAATTACCTTATGCTCTGTCACTTGATCCCCTGCAAGAGTCTTGTCATACTCACGAGAAACCGGGGGGCTCAGAGAGACTGAGTAACTGGCCCCGAGCCGCACGACTAGTCAGAGGCAAAGCTGGGATTTGAACTTGTCTGTGCCCATTACACTAAAGCTTGAGATGTACCACGAAAAGCACCTCTGAGAGCTCTGAGGACACTCACCCCCGTGGACGGAGGGGTGACAGCCTGGGGACAAAGCACAGATGTAGCAAAAGCCGAGAAATCCTCAGCAGGACCTATAAAATCGCTCCGAGCAGAGAAGCTACAAATTGTTGCCACCGCCCCTAGCAGAGAGTCCCACTAATGTGTGTGTACCTGTGCACGCACATCACACACACCTGCCCCTCCGTGGCCCAGACAGAGGGGACACAGCCCACGTGACTCCCAGCGCCCGGGCCCCACTAGCGGCCTCCCTGGGATGTCACCACCGGAAGCATCGATCACCAGCTCAGCCCTCATCCTCCCTGACAGCAGGGCAACACGCTTCGCTCACCTCCAAGGGGCCTGTCTCTCTCAATGGACTCCGCGGGACACACACAGAAAGTGAAGTCCAGAGCGAGGTCTACCCTGAGCCAGGATTCCCACTTTCTAAAGAAAACATTTCTTAATGCAACCAAAAAAAGAGGGCCTTGGAAAGCACCGCCCAAGAGAAAGAGCACCCCTTCCTTGGCCAGTTGCCGCCCAGCCCTAGTCCTGCCCGGTGTCAGGGACGCACCCAGCCCCCAAACCGGCCGGCGGCATAAACAGAAGCTAGAGAGCTGGATTCAAGTCCCAACGTCGCTGTGTGTCCTCAGGCAGCTTACCTCTCCTCTCTGGGCTTCTTTTCCCTCTTCTGCAAAATCAAGAGGTAGGTCTAAAAGCCGGCTTGGGCTAGACCAGCCTATACCCACGGTCTCCACCAGCCCCGTGCACTTCCCACCGCCTTGCATGGAGCACGGCGCAGTCAGGGTAACTAGCAAAGCTGGAGATCGGAGGTCTTAGGATCCCCCCAACTCCTGTCTGCTAGCTCAGGCTGCCATCCTAACTCGTGAGAAGTCCTGCTCCTGGCAGAGTGTTTGGCTCGGAAAGGGTTTTCTGATAAGGATTATGAAATAGAGGGGTGAGTAAATGAATACGCCTCTTTGGCTTTCTGCCTCCCACCTCCATTACCTTCTGGTGCTACCGTAAGGTGACTGCCTCCCACAGTCACTTCAGGACCCCACCTTGCTCCATGACCTGCACCGGGAGATGGCGGTTTGCCCGCAGGGTTGTGGCCCTCGCCTTGCCCATGCCCTGATGGCTAACTGCCCTCCGTGCAATGAGTAACCCTTTATCTGACAGATAATTAGCTACGGAGAAAGCCAATTAAAACAGAGCCCATGTTAATAAGAGGGTATGGTGTGCATTTGACTACAGATGCACAATGAATTGCTTTCATTTGCAAAGGAAACTCTTCTGGGTCTGGAGAGCTTGTTTTGCTAGCAGAGAGACACATCCCTCCAGAAGATGAGTCCCTACGTGGCCGGGGAGCTCAGTGGGCGGGAGCGGCTCAGGATGCAAGTATCTGATTCTCTTCCTTCATGGGCATATTAGTTCAACATCCATACAGCTGCCTGGGTGTCAGCATCCCTCCTCCTGTAAGCCCCCGTGGCAGTGACAGGGCAGCTGCCCACACAGTCCCTGCAGCACCCAGAGAGGGAGAGGGGGGTCCCCCGCTGCCGTCAATACCCATTTACTTCTGCAGGCAGCAGGCTAAAGGAAGGAAGGAAACCCTGGGCCAGTGTTACCCGGAGACCCGAAGATGCCTGGGCTTTCAATTCTGTACACTGAGCTGGGAATGAACCCCATTGGCTGGATGGGTCCAGTGTCTCTGATGTCTAAGATGCCCCCTGTTCTGGAAAGCTTCCCTAGCTGCCTACGCCTCTGTAAGGGACCCGAAGCCCTTTTCCATTTGTTAAGTACCTCAGTATGGCTCCTGGTGAGACCCTCGCCTGAAGCCCAAGCATCTGGATTCAGCTCCCTGTTCCATCTAACCTTGGGCAAGTTGCATAACCTCTTGGCGCCTGCCTGTTCTCATCTGTGAAATGGGCTGACAGTATCCTTCTCTTAGAGGTGCTACGAAAATTAAAATGAGCCCCGGCCCGTGCTAAGTGCCTACCACCAGCACCACCCTTGATTTCTGTTTCTCTATCCATACCCCTCTGGGAACTCGCCAGTTCTGAGAAGGCAGGCGAGCACATCTCTCTCCTCGCTCCCTAAACCTTCGCTTGGTGACAAAGGAGGGACCGGGGCCACGCTCTTCCTCCATGCAGGACTCCAGACTGGCTTCTGGAAGCTCACACCTCGAAGGACAGCGTGACCTGTCCCTTAGCACGACTCTCCCTCCCTTGCCTCCCTTTCTGGGACGGTGGCTCCTCCCTCCCCCACAGGTTACATTTGATGTAATAAAGCAAAACGAGGAGCAGGAGGACGCACAAAGAATAAACAGCGGAGCCTAACCGGCTGGGAGATCCCAGTCTCCCTGGGTGTCCCGGGGCCTCTGGGGAGGGAAGCAGCGGCGGCATCAGTCCCTCAGGTGTGGAACCGGGAGGTGCTGGCGACATTAAGCGCCGATTACCCCCGGGGCTAGTGGTTACAGCGCCACGGGAACCCACCCCCTGAAGCGCCTGATTGCTTAAGCATCTCTTTGCAAAATGTTTATTTATTTTTTTCCCCATGAATGTTTAATCAGGTACCTTGACGAGGCGCATAGCAGCCCTCTCCAGAGAGCAGAGGAGGTGGCGTGATCCATGCTGTTTTTCACGGGGGCGGGGGGAGGGGGACGCAGAGCGTGGCCGCCGCCCTGTGCCCCCTGCCTCGCTGTCCCTAGTCTGTTCCTGCAGGGTCCCCACCACCGCCACCCGCCACCCGCCGCGCCAGCCCATGGTGTCCAGCTCCCTGGCTGGCAACAGGCTCGCAGTGTGGCCACGGTGATCCCAGATACCCTAATCTCGTGGTGATCTCATAGTGATCGGGGTCCCCGGCTCCCCAAGCCTGCAGCCTGCAGAATCTGACCTCCCAGGCTCCGCGAGGAGGCAGACGGCCTCTCAGAGACCAGACCCCAGCAGGGGCAGACCCCCAGCGCGCCCACCTGAGGTCCTAAAGTGGCCTATCCATCCCTCTTTCCTGGCCTCCCTCCAGTGGGAAGAGGGACCCTCCTTGACCCCAATTCTGGCAGAAGACGCTCCCCAGGTGACTCGCCATCTTGATGGCCTTTACCTCAGAGGGTGGCATGGGTCATCTGGGGATCCTAGCGCAAGGGGGCAGCCGACTCTCCTCTTTCCCTCCTCGGTTCCCCACTGGCTCCGAGCTCGGCTTCAGGCGGCTCCCGGATCCCTCCCCCGTCCTATCCCCAGCCTCCTGGGATTATGGGGAAAGCCATTACCTCAGGATTAAGCTTCAGCTTGATTCTCGTCAAAGACTCTGGTCACCGAGTATTTGCTTAACACCAGACCTTTCAGGCCCCATCAAATTTAACAAGGCCTGACAGATTTGGGATTAAACAGAAACCCAGACAAATCCCTACTTTCACAGGAGCCCCCAGTGACTGCGGCAGGACAAGCAGGATGCTCGAAAACCGAGACCCTCAAGTCAGCAGGGTGACCCTGCTGCCCGGCCTGGCTCCCCTCACCTCTGCCCAGCTGCCCCTACACTGGGTTTGATGCTCTCAGCCTGTTCAGTGCAGCCCTGACTCAGGACAGGGCACGTGGAGGGGAGGGTGTGGAGGGTGACATCAGGGACAGGAAGGGAGGACCCCACTCCCGTGAGTTTCTGCTCAGCCTGTCCCCAGCTGGGCCCCGCACTTGCTCAGAGCTACTCTGCCCTCCCCAGGCCTCCCTCTGGAGTGAGTCTCCTTGGGTCCCCCACACCTCATCCCTCCAGCTACACCCAGCCACCGGCAAACCCCGCCCCCCCTAAATCTCAGGTCCTCATCAAGCCAGACAGACTGGCAACAACCCCCAGCCCCGGCCAGCAGACCCAGCACAACCTTGCCGATTGATTTCGAGACTCATTTTGTCACACGTGTGACTGAATAGACAGCGTGATGATGTGGAAAAGCTTGGGGGCCACAAAGCGTTTTCAGATCCAACTGACCGGGGCTCTGGGACAGCTCTAGACCCTCGGTTTCTTCATCACTCATGTGGGAGCCGACAGGCACGCCCTTCCTCAGGGGAGAGTCCAAGCCGATGGGCTCAGAGCGGCTAGGGGCCATTCCCCAAGAGCGGAGCCGGGGAAAGTCCTGCAAAGTCCATCTTCGCTCCTTCCTTTCTTCTCTCTTGCTTATTTGGTTAGGCAATTGGACTAATTAAAAAATAATAACAAAACGCCTCCGCCTCTTGCTTCCTCATTAGTGCTCCTACGAGAAGCAAGCACAGCGCACCTTTCCCCTCTTGTGTTCTAGAAGGTACAGAGTTGGACGAAAATTCCACCCCCGACACCAGAGAGGTAGCGATTGTTCCATTTCTTTGAGGCCTGTTGCCTGATTTTTCTCAGGCTCTCTGCCCAGTTCCTTTTGGCCCTGCCTGGCTGCTAATTTGCCCGCCTCCAAGCGCCTGGCGGAGGCTCAAACTTCATCTTTAGAAGCGGGGAGGTGGGGGGCTTAGGGAGGCTTCGCTTTAACTTTTATTATAGATACAAAGAAAAACAATGGCTTGTGTTTACCGAAAATTAATTTTTTGGAAATTACTTTGTCATTTGTTTTACTCTTCTTAATTAAAATTTACTCGGTGAAGAGAACACCCCATAAATTAACTCAAATGCAGCAGCAAATTAATTAGCATTTAGTTACTAGGCATTACTCACAGGCTGGACAAATTGTTTTCGGGCTGTCGTCCGCATTTGGCGTCCCGGGGTGCGGGCGGGGCTGGCTGGGGCTCTCCCGTCCCGGTCACCTGGCCTTCCAGGCACTCGGGCCACTGTTGGAGCAGGGTCCCTCTGAGCGCGCGTCTGGGCCAGCCCTTTCCATCGGGGGGAGATTCACTCCATCCCTGGAAACGGTCAGGAAGAAATGTGTCATCAGTCTAGCCAGGCTGAGTTGGAGCGGTCTTGCCTGGGGGCCGGAAGATGGGCAAGCTGACCTCAGGAGGCCCCTTTGGGCCAGAGGGATCCTAGGTTCTATGAAATGCAGGCTTAATAAACCAGTGCCAAGCCCTCTCTATCCTTAAGTCATAGGAGAGCTTCCTGTTGGACCTGAAGGAGAGCTTCCCAAAGGAAAGAACTAGAAGGAACAGGGGACGTTCATATAAAAAACAAGCTAGAGTGAACGGTTTTGGCTGACCAACCATTCTTATTTCTTGGAAAAGGGGATAAGAGACGTAGAACAAGGTGGTTAAGGACCCCGGCAAGCTGCCTGAATTGGAATCCAGCTCATCCTGCTGCTGTGTGACCTTGGGCAAGTTACTCAACCTCTCTCAACTTTGGTTTCCTTGGATCGTACAATCCCTATCTTTGGGGACCGCTGGGAAGAGTAAACAAGAGAATGCACGCAAAGCCTTAAGAAGGGGGCCTGGCACACAGCAAAGACTCAGGCAGCCCCGGCCGCGTCTGTGAGGGCCGCTGGGTGGGCAGCCTGTGGGACGAGACGCGTGGGCTTAAAACCCAACTGGGCCGCTTACCAGGAACTGAGCTTCTCCGTGCCTCAGTTTCCACATCTGCACAGTGGGGACCAAAGGAGGCTCTTGCTTTAAAGAATAAATGGTGTAATACTGGAAAGTGCCTAGACTAGTCCAATAGTGTCTAGCACATAAATAAATGCTCAATAAATGGTTGTGATAGTTCATCAGTGCCCTTTGTGACACTGTGGCCAGGTCAGGGGCACGGAACCGAATGCCCCTACGGGAGCCAGTTGCCCTCAGCCGTCTGAGGGAAGCCGCCAGTGCAGAGGCAGGCCCTTCCTGGGACTTATCTCTTCATGGCCCAGGCCCCGCAGGTGAACAGCCGAGTGGGCCCCGCCTGGTGGGCCGACAGCACCACCATCGCTAACCCAGCCTGATTCCCCCCTCTCTGTGCAGAGCGGTGGCCCCACAGTCCCCCGCTGACACAGGAGGGACGGCCTGAACTGGGCGCTTGCTCACAGACAACGGTGTACGGCGGGCCTCTCCAACAAAACAGTCGTGCTCCTGCAGACTGGGGCTCCTTGGGGAGGGAAAGTGGACATGGGGGTGACCTGTGTCTGTGATCAGAAGACGGGTCATTCCACGGAGGCCTCCGACCCCCGTCCTCTCCTTCATCCACCACGAGAGAAGCCCCTCGGAGGTGGTCTACTGGCAGTTCCAACAGCCGGGCTCCAGGGACAGGGACAGGGCGGCCAGACAGGAAGGAGAGCCAGGTTGGTCGCCGGGCGGGCGGGCCCCTCCACAGGGGCCAGAAGACTGCTGAGCAGCAGCTTTGCTGGACACGGTGCCAAGAGCAGGTACCCCCAACCAGCCGAGCTGGGTCCAATCCCAGCCCCACCCACTGACCCCCGACGCAGCCCAGAGCAAGTTGGTAAGGCCTCTCTGTGCCCCCGTTTTCCCAGATGTAAAATAGGGACACTTATAGTGCCTAAGTCACAGGGTTGTGACAGTTACAGGAATCAACCCATAGTAAGTGCTTACTTAACACAACGCTTGGAAGAGAAGTAACACTGTGTGTGTATCCGCTATTCTTAAACGATTTCTCCCACACAGCATGTGCCGTCCATTCCCTTAGCACATTTTTATCGACTTATTACGTGGAGGACGTTGTATTTGGTGCCGGGATCATGAGGACGAGCAAGGAACCTAGCATGGCACCCAGCAAGGGTCGTCTGTTGCAAAGTCAGGTGTACCTGCATCATAAATGGTGGTGGTGAATGGTGGTAAATGGTGGTGTCCCATCCAACCCACGTTGCCTGTCACTTATTTCATTCAGTGAAAGTTTAGGGAGCACCGACAGTGTGCCAGATACCGTGAGAGACACTGGGGATCTATGGGGACACCCAGAAACAGCCCCCCATTTGGAGCAGACAGTTTAACAATAATCACAATAACGCACGCTATCGCTGTCCTACTCAGCCTCCATCACCCGCTTTCTTCCCGCTCCAGACCCGGTCTGGTCCCTCCCAACCCCTTTCTCTCTCCCACCAACAGCACACAAAGTTCCTTTTCTTTTTTTTTTTTTTTTTCCCCACAAAGTTCCTTTTCGTCCACATCTTCGCCAACACTCGCTCTTTGTGGTTTTGATTTTAGCCATCGTGACAGGTGTGAGGGGATACTTCATTGTAGTTTTGATTTGCATTTCCCTGATGACAAGGGATGATTAGCATCTTTTCGTGTATCTGTCGGCCATCTGGATGTCTTCTTTGGAAAAATGTCCAGTCAGGTCTTCTGCCCATTTTTTTTAATTGGACTTTGGGGGGGTGTTGGGTTGTATAAGTTCTTTACACATTTTGGATACGAACCCCTATCGGATACATGCTTTGCAAATACCTTCTTCCATTCAGCAGGTTGCCTCGTTGTTTGTTGATTGGTTTCCTGTGGCTGTGCAAAAAGGTTTTATGTTGGTGCAGTCCCCATAGTTTACCTTTGCTTTCGTGTCCCGTATCTGAGGTGACAGATCCAGAAAAATGTCAAGACCTATGTCAAAGAGGTAACTGCCTATGTTTTCTTCCAGGACTTATGCAGCTTTAGGCGTCACGTCTTTAATCTACTTCAAGTTCATTTTTGCGGATCGCATGAGAAAGTGGCCCAGTTTTCCCAACACCATTTGTTGAAGAAACTATCTCCATTATATATGCTTGCTTCTTTTGTCACAGACGAATTGATCAAAGAGTTACAGGTTTACTTCTAGACTCTCTCTCCTGTCCCATTGATCTAAGGATCTATATTTGTGCATGTATCATACTGTTTTGATTACTGTAGCTTTGTAGTACATCTTGAAATCTGGGATTGCGATACCTCCAGGTTGGTTCTTTCTCAAGATTGTTTTGGCTATTCTGGGTCTTTTGTGATTCCATACAAATTTTAGGATTATTTGTTCTAGTTCTATGAAAAGTGCTGTTGGTATTGTGATAGGGATTTGTAGATTACAAGTTGTAGTATGGACATCTTAATATTACTTCTTCCACCCCATGAGCATTGGATAGCTTTTCATTTGTGTCCTCTCCAATTCCTTTCATCAGTGTTTTATAATTTTCAAAGCACAGATGTTTTACCTCCTGGGTTGTCTACTCCTACGTATTTCATTCTTTTTCATGCAATTGTAAATGGAATTGTTTTCCTAATCTTCCTTTCTGCTACTTCATTATTTGGGTATAGAAACGCAACCTATTTCTGTACATTAACTTTATAACATTACTGCAACATTACTGAAAACTCATTTGTCATTTCCAATGCTCTTTTGGTGGAATCTTATTGGTTTCTTATGTGTAGTATTATATCATCTGCAAAGAATGAAAGTTTTACTTCTTCCTTACCACTTTGGATGCCCTTTATTCCTTTTTCTTGTCTGATTGCTATAGCTAGGATTTCCTGTACTGTGTTGAATTAAAGTGGCAAGAGGAAAAGCCCTCGGTTTTTCATAAGTATGATGATACCTGTGGATTTTTCCATATGTGGCCTTTATTATGTTGAGGCATGTTCCTTCTAAACCCATTCTGTTGAAAGTTTTTATCATGAACTGATGTTGAATTTTATCAAATGCTTTTTATGCATCTATTGAAATGACCATAGGGTTTGTATCCTTTCTCCTCTTAATGTGATATATTGCATTGATTGATTTGTGAATGTTGAATCATCCTTGCATCCCAGAATAAATCCCACTTAATCTTGGTGAATGATTCTTTTAATGTATTTTTAAATGTGGTTTGTTAACATCTTGTTGAGGATTTTTACATCTATGTTCATGAGAGATAATGGCCTGTAACTTTTTCTTCTTTGAAGTGTCTGTCTGGTTTTGGTATTGGGGAAAAGTTGGCCTCACAGAATGTCTTTGGAAACTTTCCTTTCTCTTCTATTTTTTAGAATAGTTTGAGGAGAATAGGTATTAACTGTTAAATGTTTGGTAGAATTCACCTGTGAATCCATCTGGTCCTTGGACTTTTGTTTGTTGGGAGTTGTTTTTTGGGTTTTTTTGTTTTGTTTTTTACTGATTTGATTCCATTACTAGTAATTGTTCCCTTCAGATTTTCTATTTATTCCTGATTCAGCTTTGGAAGACTGTATATTTGTCTAATTTGTTGGAATATAATTTTTCCTAATATTCTCTTACATTCCTTTGTATTTCTATAGTGTCAGTTGTTTCTCCTCTTTGATTTCTGATTTTCTTTATTTGGGTCCTTTCTCTTTTCTTTAATGAATCCAGCTAAAGGTTTATCAATTTTGTCTTTCCAAAGAACTACCTCTTGGTTTCATTGATTGGTTCTATTTTTGTCTCCCCCCCCCCTTTTTTAGTCTTTATTTCTGCTCTGATCTTTATAACTTCCTTCCTTCTGCTAATTTTGGGCTTTGTTCTTTTTCCCATTCCATTAGGTATAAGGTTAGAATGTTTGAGATTTTTCCTGTTTCTTGAGGTAGGTCTATGTTGCTATAAATTTCCCTCTTAGAACTACTTTCATTGCAACCTAGAGATTTTGGACCACTGTGTTTTCATTTCCATTTGTCTCCATGTTTGCTGGTTTGTTTTAATTTTCTCTGATTTATTTATTGACTCATTGGTTGTTTAGCAGCATGTTATTTAGCATCCACGTGTTTGTGGGGTTTATTTTTTCCATTTTGTTTTTCTTATAAGTGATTTCTAGTTTCACACTGCTGTGGTCAGAAAAGTTGCACAATATGATTTCAATCTTCTTAAATTAATTTATTTTGTGGCCTAACATGTGGTCTATCTTGGAAAATATTCCATATACACTTGAAAAGAATGAGGTTTTGGCTGGAATGTTCTGTATATATACCTGTTAAGTCTTTCTGGTCTAATATGTTGTTCAAAGACACTGTTTTCTTTATTAATTCTCTGCCTGGTTGATCATCCATTGATGCCAGTGGGTGTTAAAGTCCCATACCGTTTCTCCCTCTACATTGGTTAATATTTGCTTTATGTGTTTAGGTGCTCCAATGTTGGACACGTAGATATTTACAATTCTTACAACTCTTTCGTTGGATTGATCCCTTTAGCATTTTGTAATGCCCTTCTGTGTTTCTTATCTCAGTCTTTGTTTTATTTTTTTTTATTTTTATTTTTTTTTCAGTCTTTGTTTTAAAATCCATTCTGTATAAGTATTGGTACCCCATTTTTTCCTTCCTTTTGTTTGGAATACCTTTTTCCACCCATTCACTTTCAGTAGGAGAAGGTCTTGAGGTCTGAAATGAGTCTCTTGGCAGGCAGCATATAGACGGGTCTTGTTTTTTTTCCCATTCCACCACCCTGTCTTTTGATTGAAGCATTTAGTTGCATTTAATTATTGATAGGTATACACTTATTGTCATTGTTAATTATTTTTCGGTTGTTTTGTTGTTCTTCTTTGTTTTTTCTCTTGCTTTCCTGATGACTTTTTTCATTGTTATACTTGGCTGTGTGGCAAAGTATATTGTGTGTGTGTATTACAGGTTTTGGGTTTGTGGTTACCACAACACTCTTATGTAGCATCCTGGTGTACAGCAATCTGTATCAAATTGATGGTCACTTAAGTTCAAACACATTCTAAAAGAACTTTCTTACTCCACCCTCCACAGTCAACATATATGTTGCCATATTTTACATCTTTTTATTTATAATTTTCTTACTTTTAATTGCGGCCTTTTATTTTATACTTCAATATTTCTTTTTTTTTTTTTTTTAAGATTTTATTTATCTGACAGAGAGAAACACAGCTGGAGAGGGAACACAAGCAGAGGGAATGGTAGCAGGAGAAGCAGGCTTCCTGCAGAGCAGAGAGCCTGATGCGGGGCTCGATCCCAGGACCCTGGGATCATGACCTGAGCCGAAGGCAGAGGCACCCAGATGCCCCTATACTTCAACACTCTGCCACTATACTTCAACATTTCTTATAAGGTTAGTGTAGTGATGATGAACTTCTTTAACTTCTGTTTTGTCTGAAAACCTCTTTCTCTCTCCCTCAAGTTTGAATTCTTGCCAGGTAGTGTATTCTTGGTTCTAGGTTTTATTGTTTTGTTTTGAATATTTTTATTTTTTTGAGATCGCATGAGCAGGGTGTAGGGGCAGAGAGACAGGGGGATGCAGGCTCTCCACTGAGCAAGGAGCTTGACCTGGGGCTCCATCCCAGGACCCCTGGATCATGTTCTGAGCTGAAGGCAGATGCTTAACCGACTGAACCTCCCAGGTGGCCAGGCTTTTCATCCTTTCAGCACTTTGAATATATTATGGCGGGATCCTAGGGTACTCTGTGGAGAGGAGCCCTGGCAGGGTGGCTGGGGCTGAGCAGGGCATGGGCCAGGGATCCCAGGTCGCTCCATGCAAGAGGCGGCCTGGCTGAACAGCTGTAGCTGAAGCGGGTACAATCCAGGGGGTCCAAGGGTGCTCAGTGCAAGGGGCACCCTGGTGAATCATCTGGAGCCAAAGTGGTACAGACCTGGTGCGTTCTGGGTGCTTGGCACATGTGTCATCTTGGTGAGACGGCTGGAGCCATGGTGAGACTGGCCAGGAGCGTCCTGGTGTGGGTCCCCAAGCCGGCTGGGTGCTGGGCCTGGGTGGGATGGCTAGGGCTGGTGTGACTCAGCTCTCCCACCATTTGGCAGAGTTCAAGGGCTGGATCCTTTATATTCTCCTTGTCTGAAACCAGGGTTTTCTTTTTTTTATGTGCCCCCCCCCCGGGGTGGGGGGCATCTGGAGCTGGTGTGACCTACGGTTCAGAGCTCACCTAGAACCCTGCTCCCCTCTATGGGGGAGGGTAAACTGTGGCACTCTTCAGCCTCACCGAACTGGAGAGAGTTCCAGCAGCAGCCCCACCACCATTTAGTAATTTGGAATTACTCTAGGGTAATTCCTTTGTATTCCACATGCCCTTTTAAACTGAGGCTTTCTTCTTCTGTGCCCCAGGGCTATCCCTCCCCTTTCAGGTCACAGCTCAGGCTGGGGTTCCCTTCCTGACCATGTCTCTGGCTCCCCTGCTCCTCTCTGCATGGTCTATCTTTTCTTGTGTAGAAGCTGCTCAGTGTACATTTACTTTGTCCTGGAGGAGGTGAGTTCAAGGTCTTCCTCCACCACCGTCTCGGACTGGAAGTTCCCAAGGTTTCTGTTATCTGTTGCCAAAGCATCCTGTGGAATCATGGGCTAATGATAATACATTTTACCATTAAGTGTTCACATTAAAAAGCACCCAACATTTCACAGTACATGTTCACACTTATTCTTTTATTTGAGCTCCAAAGCAAGACTGTCAGAAAGCCCTTCTTTTCATCCTCATTTTACAGATGAAGTGAAAGCGTGGGCAGTTTTGGTGACTCACCCAAGGTTGTTCAGTTGGAAACAGAGACGCTGGTTCTGCCCATCTGACCTTGGGCTGGCTGACTCCACCTCTGTGTTCTCACTCCTATCTAACAGGGCTGCCATTGCTCCAGCACTTTTTAGAACGTCTCTTCCAGAACTGCCCATAAGTGATTTTGATAAGTAATAGCCCCAGGAAGGGGCTTCCTGCTGATTCCAGAGGAATCCAGGTATCCAACAGGGTTTTTCTTTCCATAAGGCTATAATAGATCTCAGCAGAAGTATGCGACTTTTGGAGCTGTCAAGAAGGCAGACAAGACTGAACCTTTATCTCTTGGGCAGTGACCTCCATTGACTTGTCCCAGTGGAGAGAAATGGTTCAGTCCACAGACACTGGTAGATCATTGAAGAAGAGGGATGATTGTTGTTGCCCTTAATGGTGACATTTGTATTATTGCCCAGCACTGTTCTGGAGGGACCTGGTGTCAAGCCCAGGAAAGGAGTGCCATAAAATATGAAAGAAGGAGCTACATGAAAGACCTATTTACAAGTACTGGCTCTGAGAGCAGCAGAGGACAGGGTGGAGCCAGGTGCAAGGTGGGGGTATTTTGGGAGCAATAATTGTTCAGATCAGGACTGGATGAAGGTAGTCGAAGGCAGAGGTCTACACTATTTGCGGTCAGAGGGGGGACAAGTCAACAAAGCAAAGACCGAGGGTGAGTTCAGGGAAACACCCAGAATGTAAGTGGGTCTGATGTCAAGGAATCCTCAAAGAGTGAAAGGTAGGTCCCACAGGCAGAGTGGAGCTCAGACCAGATGCCGGTGAAGGAGGTGGTCCAGCTGATGGGTCTTCGACCACACTGTCCTTCGGCTCTCATTCTTAAAGGCGCTGTCCACCTACTCTCCAAGTTTTAGAACAGGGCTATCAGAGTTGCTATGGAACTACTAATCCTGATTCAAGGATCCAGTAGGGAGCTGCAGAAGGAGTGATACTGAACTATTGGAGTTGAGGACTGGCCAGGGAACAGAAGAGGAAACAGAAATGACATTCCTCTGAGGAGAGGCACCAGACCCCCAAAATGAGATGAAGGAGGACCACCTGGTCAAAGGTTACAGTGTGACAGCAACGGCAGATGCCAAGAGGCTGGCGAGTAGGACAACTGGCCCCTGTACAAGAAGCCTTAAATGGTCCCTAGGAGAACACCACAACCCACTAACAGCAGGGGTAGGGAACAGAAGGGAAGGGTTGGAGGAGCTCTGAGCTGCTGTGTGGCTGGGAAACTGAGGTTACATATGTGCCTGTCATGGCGTCTAATCTCCATTCTCAGAGTGTGGGTGTGAGATTTGCAAAGCCTGAAGTCTCTGGGAGACGATCATAGTGAATAGAACGGCTGACCAAGGTGGGTGATAACATATTTTGGTCAGTAAGAGCCACTTTTGGGGGGTAACTGTGGCCATGTCTAACAATAAAAACCCTGAGACACAGAAATCAGTCCATGATTGCACAGGGTCACCCAAGTCTGCTCCTAGAGTTGGCATGGTTGAGTGGCAAGCCCACGCTTCACTTTCAGGTAACGATTTGGCCATTTTCTGTGCCTATAAAATAAAGACGCGAATACCCATCTCGCGGCATTGTTCTCAGGGTGTAATAAGATGACACACGGAAAGGGTTTAGTCCAAAATCAGCCACATCACTGGCAAGATATACTAATTCTTCCCCTTCTTCTACCGGAGAGACTTGCCACAGCAAAGGGTCACCTTTCACTCTTTCTGTGCAGCCCAAACTCTCTCGAACATTTCAGAATTTCTGCATTACAAGCCTGGTTGAGTGTTTGACCTTCTGGAATGAATTCTGCGTGAATAATGTTATTGGTGTCAATGAAATAAATCAACATTGTCTTTACTTTTGGTCTTGGCTCATAGTTTCCAGCATCAGAGAGATATTGAAATTCTCCACGGTGCGCCCGAGCTCTTAGCTTCCAGCCCTCAGCAGAGATGGCAACAGGGAGCAATAATCAGGCACCTACTACCTACTACATAGGTCTTAATTTTTAATACCATTCTCTAATAAAAAGAATCCAGGCTCCTTGGAGAAATGACTGTTTCTAGGGCTCCGTGCAGGAAATAAAAGTTGAGCCAGGAGCAACTTGTTGTACTGCAAAGTAAGGAAGTACTCCAAAAAAAAAAAAAAAAAGAATGGGCTCAGGAGTCAACCTGAAAGAGCTCCCCTTGTTGTTCTCCCCAAACAACAGAATAAATAATGCAGCCTTTTGATAACCAAAATATACAATAAAATCCATGAGTCTATCCTGATGTAAATAAATGATCAAACAAATAAATGAATGGACAAGGTCCTAAATTATTATTTGCATCTAATCTCATGTAACCCTCCCAACAGGCCCATGATGGAAGAACCATAATCTTCACTTTTTTAGAGCAGGAAACTGAGGCTCAAGGAGTTAATTAACTTTTTCCAGGCTGTCCCACTGGTACGGAAGAGACCAGTTAATCCCAGCTCCCTCTGGTGCTAGCACCGATGCTGTTTTTCAATATGGCACATGATCCCAAGTTACTATTTTATTTCAAAACGTATTATCAGTCTACTCCAAAAAATTGGAATAAATGCCAAGACTTCATTGTTTCCCTTCATCACTGAAAATGCAGAGCCCAAGTTGTATCAAAACTTCACTCCTGTTCAGATTTCATTCCAGAGGGAATCTGTCCCTGAATCTAATTTTAACTCTTCGGCCGTCCTTCTGTCTGAATGTGCGAAATCTCTGACTTTTTCAGTATTTCCATCGGGCCATCGGACAGCTGTTCCATGTATCACCGTGGACAGCTTGACTTTGGTCTTGAAAACGTGGACGCCTTCAGGCAGACTTGCTGTTGGCACCACTCCATCTGCCCACGCCACTTCTCACTCGCTAAGGGTCTCACCTGCAGGCTTATTTGCTGCCATCCAACAGGTGGCTTTAAATTTTCGCTCTAAACATCAGCCACTCACCCTCCTGTCAACAGGGGACAGACCACACTCTGGCCACCAAAGGTATTTCTTCGAAGACAGAGTGATCAACTCTCACCCCCATTTCAGTTTCAATCAAGGCTCCTCGTCCACGGACCGCTCAGAAATGTCATCCAAGCGGACTGGATTCACACCACAGTGCGATGCTCAGACCGCTTTGTCCTAGTAAGACTCTACTCTCAAACAAAATATAATGTTACAGGTGCCCTTTGACTCAGCAATACCACTTTTAATAATCTACCCTGAGGAAAGAGTGGAAACACAAAGATTTATGCAATGTTCACCGCATCTCATATGCAATAACCAAAAATTGGAAACCATCTCAATATCAACAATAAGAAAATGATTAAATAAATTATGGCATATAACTATATGAGAATATTATGAAGCCTTTAAAGCTCATGTTTTCAAAGAATATTTAGAGATACAGGAAAATGTTCATGATACAGAATTCTATTTTAAAAAGAAAAAGAAAAGAAAAACTATTTTCAAACATATAAAGGGCTGCTAAGTAGAAGAGAGACTTGACTTATTCTGAGTGGCTCTGGGGGGAGGGAGAGAAATAGTATTTATAAAAGGCGGCTCCCTAGAAACATACTGGGGGGGCAGTAGTAATTTTTAAAATGGTTATAGTTGTCCAAAGACGTAAAAGATGTCCCGGGCAGGTCATGATCTCCCTGATATAGGAGGAATCCAAACAGACTGGGCAACCACCAGACAGGGACATGACAACGGAGGCCCAGCAGAATGAGAGAGTGGCCCAGATAACCCACAAAGGTCCTTCCTCCCCCGATAGTGTAGGATTGTGCTAAAAGCTTTTGTCTTCTAACCGAGTATCTAAGCGTGATCAGCATCAGAGAAGATGAAACAGAAGAGGAGTGAAGGGTGAAGGCACAGATTTTCCCCAAGTGACAGCAGATGGGGCCAGTTTAGAGGCTGCGCTGGGTCCTATCTTATTATAGCATGCTTGCCCCTCACGCAGACTGTGTGGGGCAGTCTCTGGCTTCCCCAAACCAAGAGATTCTTTTCTCTTCTCAGAGGGCCTGTTTTGCATAGGAAAACTCTCACATCCAGACATTTTCTTCTTATCCATGTGGAGCTTATATGTAACTTTAAAAAAAAAAAAATTGTTTTATTTGAGACAGAGAACATGAGAGGAGAGAGGTCAGGGGGAGAAGCAGGCTCCCCGCTGAGCAGGGAGCCCGATACGGGACTCGATCCCAGGACTCCAGGAACATGACCTGAGCTAAAGGCAGACACTTAACCCACTGAGCCACCCAGGCGCCCTACATGTAACTTTTTTTTTTAAGATTATATTTTTATTTATTTTAGAAAGAGAGTAGGGACAGGTGGAGAGGGGGAGGGAGAGGGATAAGCACACTCCTCACTGAGTGTAGAGCCCCATGTGGGGCTAGATCTCATGACCCTGAGATCAGGGAACTGATATCAACAGTTGGACGCTTAACCCACTGAGCCACCCAGGTGCTGTCGATGTGTATCTTTTCAGGTCGGAAAGTTTTAGTGCTCATTGAAGAGATTTGCAGAATTGGAAGGTCAGAGGAGCCTGTGAGGGCTTCTGAACTTCCTCAAAAATAGGTTCACCGTAGTGTATGTTATTATTTCATTAGCTGTAGATGAGGGTTATGTGATGTATGTTTCGTTGATACAGGGACTTGGGAAAATACTGGATTGTGAGACAGCTGATGACAGACCCCTGAAAAAGGCTGAAAAAGTTCCATTGTAAACACCTAAATAGAGAAGATTCATGAAAGACAAAGAGAAACTTAAAAGAGCAGAGTTTTTAAAAGGTCTAAGGAACACCGAGCACCCAGATTTTGATTTGTAATACCATTCTCCAATTAAAAGAATCAGGGCTCCTTGGAAGAATGGCTAATTCCAGTTTTGGGGCAGGAAATACGTAAGTTGAGCCTTGATCATCTTGTAGTACCAGTAAGGAAGGAAGGACTCAAACCATGGAAGGCTGAGCAGGTCCAAAGGACATAAGACCAAACCTGAAAGAGTTCCCATTGGCCAAGTCCAAAAATTTGAGCAACAGGATTAATCACGTAGCATATTGTTATAATCGAGTTATAAAAGAATATAGTGATATAAATACTGATGTAAATAAATGAATGGGAAAGAAGAGACAGATGGGCAAAAGAATTCCAAATAATTTATGCAGTTCGAACAGTGAGCATCACTCCCCATGCCTTAAATGTGGGCTATTTCCCTCCCGACAGGGCAGTATGGAAAAAAGCGTAACCTCATGATGGATCAACCCAGAAGGCAAAGGCACAAGGTCAACGGGGCGAAAAGGTCAAGGTCAACAGTGATACACCATGTATGCGATAGTATGTACCCTTCACGTGACCTTGATGAGAAGGGCACTTTCCCTTCATAGTCTTCCTCCCCAAACCCTTCCTAACCCCAGTCTAACCACAAGGAAAAGAGCCAAATCCTAACTGAGGCACATTCTATTAAACACCGGCCAGTCCTCCTCTAACCCATCTAAGACATCACAAATTTAAAAAGTCTAGGGGCACCTGGGTGGCACAATTGATTTTGGTTCAGGTCGTGATGTCAGGGTCCTGGGATTCAGCCCCGTGTCATACTCTGCTCTGTAGGAAGTCTGCTTAGGACTCTCACTCCCTCTGTGCTCCCCCACCTCCTCCGTGCAGGCACTCGTTCTCGCTCGCGCTCTCTCAAAATAAATAGATGGCTACATAGCTAACTATCTACCTAACTAAAAATAAACATCTAAGAGGGGCACCTGGGTGGCTCAGTCAGTTAGGCATCTGCCTCTGGCTTAGGTCACAATCCCGGAGTCCTGGAATCTAGCCCTGCCTCACGCTCCCTGCTCAGTGGGAAGCCTGCTTCTCCCTCTCCCCCTGCCTACTGCTGCCCATTTGTGCTCGCGTTCTCTCTCTGCCAAATAAAAACAAACAAACACTCATCTGCCCTTCCCCCAACCATAAGCTCTAAAATTAATAGATTAAAAAAAAAAGGCTAAGAAAAGGCCAAGAGAAGCCTAAGTAGACACAACCACCCAATATCCTAGACAGAAAAAGGTAAAAAATAAGGCAATCGGAATAAAATAAAAACTTCAGTTAACAATCAGCTATCAGTACTGATTTGTTAATTATGACAAATGTATCACACAGATGTAAGACATTAACCACAGAGAGAACTGGGGTGGGCTGTGTGGAACTCGTGTACTGTCTGCCAGTTTTTCTGTAAATCTAAAACTCTTCTGTAGTATAAACTTTATTATTATTATTATTATTTTTAAGTCTAAAGAAGACACCAGAGGATTTGACCTGTGCGAGCACTTCGGGGAAGGTGCTCAGAGAAAGAAACGAATCAGATGAATCTCCAACATGGGGAAACCAAGAGAACAAAGCAACGGGCCAGGAGAATGGGGGCATTTTGGGGAGAGTCGGTTTCATGCTGAACCTGGGGGTTTTGCCTGGTTCCTGCCGGAAATGTTCCAGCCTTACGCTGTGTCCTCCAAATCTGAAAGAGAGAGTCTGTCTGGGTGAGAGCAAACTAGGGCAAAGATCAGAGGCTTTGTGTTAAGCAAGACAAAGCTCAGCTCTGAGACTCTGCAGTACACCAGCCATTTGAAAACCTGTTATTTTCTATCGTCCCAACACCAGGACTTACTCACCTGGAATAAAGTCGTTCTTTCATTTTTAACAAATGGCTGTGCAAGTCCATGGCTTATGCGCCTTCCAACAGAGAAGATGGGGTATAGACCAGGAGTCGGGAGCAAGGCCACAGGTCCACGAGGCATCGTTTGGAGGGGGAATCGAGCACATCTTCATTTTACAAATGCCAATTCATGTTTCTTGGAAGCAGAGAAACTGGAACTCGAAGAGGAGGGTTTGGCAGAGTCTCTGGCTTCTGCCGTCCTGGTGACACTAAGGACTGGAGGCGTCCAGGAAAAAAGAGGCCCAGGAATGAATGAAAGGCTGGCAAGCCAGACACATCTTTTTGTCCGCAATGGGGAAACCAGCTTTGAAAAGGGCAGAGCATAGTTTCCTGTGACCTTATGCCCTCGTCCCCTGACCCCTGGGCTCTGGTCACGTGCGGATCCAGCTCCCCCTCCCCACCTATCATCTGCTGGAGTGTGGGCTCACTTCATCCCAGAACCTCCTCCCCCCAGAGGTTTCTCTGGAGCCGGCTGCTTCTTTGAGCCCAGAGGGTGCCCTCAAGCAGCGCCTACTTATTTCTCTCACTTGCTCACATCCCAAGGAAAAGGAGTAGAGAAAAAAAATTGGGGGGGGGGTCTTATGATTAAAAAATTGGCTGGGCGATATTTTATGCATGCATCTGTTATGCTAAAATAACCATCCTTTCCAACCAGGCCCACCTGCTGTCTTTTTCAATTTTAAGTATTTCTAAGTAGCAATCAAATCAGTATAATTTGTTCTTTATCTCGGCAAAACCATTGTGAAAGAAAAATGTGACCATTATGTTACATCAGGGAAAAATACAAGCCCTTTATTTGCAGCCTTCTCTATATTCTATCAGATCTCACAGTTGTCATTATGCCAGTTGTATTTAATGTTGTTCAAATGAACAGAGCTTTCTTTAATCACTATAGCCTTCTTTCCCCTAAATGCTTTTTCCAAGGTTATGGTTTTCAGAGATAAATACATAAATACCAATGTTATGAATACGTTAAGGGTATCCAAGAGACAGCTTTCAGGATTTGTAGCAAGAACCTGCTGTCACTGGAGTTACACAATAGCTAGCTGGGTATTAGGAGAAGGCCTGATACCCTGCACCGAGGCAGAAGGCTATTTTGAGCGGATCACAATAGACTACTCAGCAAACGCTGACTTTATAAATCTGGTATCAGGATCCTCGGGGCTAATAACCAAAGGCAGCAAGTCCTGAGCTGTGAGCACTCGCCCTTCAGAGCTGGGTCACAGCCGTCACGGCAGGGGCGTCCGGATCGCACCTATAAGCCAGGGTCCCTCGTGTGGGCCTGACACCAAAGGCAGGCAGATGTGAGGGCTGAGGTCGGTATGTCAGGCCATCTTCTGCAATAGACTTTAGTTGCTCTTGGCGAATTAGGAACAAGAGCTGTAAAGAGATTAAAAGACCTGCTCAAACGCAAATATCCAGTTCTCCGCAGAACTGGGATTAGAACCCAAGTCAGCCGAAATGCATTTCGGCTTTGCAGCTAACTTGAGCCCTTCGGCTTTTTAGCAGATACGACATGGGATGATTCCAAGCTTATATGAATCCTGCATTTATTCATTCAGACGTTTCCTTAGCAAATATTTACTCTTTGCTGAGATGATAATAATAATTATCAATAGCTAATATTGTTGAGTGCCTGCGCCCTCCCAAGCACTTGATGTAAATGAACTCATTTATCACTCTCAGTAACCCTAAGAGGTAGATGCTGTTAGGATCCCCATTTTATAGATGAGGGAGGTAAGCCACAGCAAGGTTAAGTAGCTTGCCCAAGGTCCACATCGAGGAAACCAAGATTCACACCTAACAGACTGAGCAGAATCACTGCAAAGGAAAATGTGTCCATATCACCGTAAGTGTTGAAAAAAAAAAAAATGCTTGTTGAGTAAAGCATTGTATCTTGCCCCTGAGAAACTTACAATACAAAGAGGAAATATTCATGTAAACAAATAACTGAAATGCAAGATATGATATAATGTGTCAAAGAAAAACATAATTAAGAACTAAGAGGACTGCAGAGGAAGGAGTGATGAATTTCAGCCAGGGGAGCACAGTGCAGGGGAAAGAGGGGGTGTGGGAATAGCAGGGGTGGGGGGTGGCGATAGCCACACTGGGTCCCCTCTGGTGTCATCCCTACTCAGGGCAGATCACAAGATGCCACTACACCTTCTCAGGTCTAGTGGGAGAATCATGGCTATACTTCTTAACTAAAAGAGATACGTCCAGATTTAAAGGAGAGAATGTAAGCAAAAGTGATTTCTAAACTGTAAGTCCCTTATTGATTTTATGCGTAACTGGTAGATTGTGAGCTCCTTCAGGGCAGGAAAAACATCTTATTCACTGATTGCATGATCTTCACTCAGCTTGCCGTCTCACACGTGACAGGCATTGTTGGCTCATAGAAAGGAGCGAGGGAAGAAGGTAGGAGAGAAGGTAGGAAAGGCGGCAGAGAGGGTTAGAGGGAGGGAAGAAGTAGGAAGGGGGAGGAGAGAGAGAGAGAGAGAGAGAGAGAGAGAGAGAGAGAGAAAGAAAGAGGGGAAGACAATTAGTTAAGAGGTAAGAAAGGGTGCTGTGTCAGTCAGGGCTCCCCAGAGAGATAAAACCAGAGAGATCAGACATACATATGTATGTACGTGCATATGTACGCAGATTCAGAGATTTAAGTCACTGGTTCTTGCACTTGAAAGGGCTGGCAAGTCTGAAATCCATCAAGCAGGCTGGAAACATGGGCAGGAGTGAATGCTGTAGTTCTTGGGGCAGAATTTCTTTTTTGCAGGAAGCAGGGAGCTCAATATTTGCTTTTAATGCCTTCAACTGATTAGACAAGGACCACC
>CM053613.1:81281834-81308338 GCA_028646535.1 Procyon lotor | reverse complement strand
GGACACAACCAATCAGGACTGCCATGTACATCAGAAAACAGATGACCACAAGCACCTTTTTGTAAGAGGATGAATTCAGGAATGTTGAAGGACTGGATTCAAATTCTGTACCCACCACCCACCAGCCACGTGCCCTTTGAGAAGTTAGCTTCCCAGAACCTCAGTTTTCCCATCTACAAAATGGACCACTTCATAGAACATCCGGGGTGGTGGGGGAAGTAACATGTGTAAGGACAAGGCAGGGGGCAGCAACTTGCAGGTGCATCACAGTATTTCGTGGGACCAAAACCAGCCACCACGACATAGTCAGTACCCCGTGCTATGGGAGCCCTGCGACACCTGCTACCGAAAACCTCTGGGTATGAAACACTGGGAGGCTGTCCCGCCTGCTGTTTGTACAGAGACCCTGGTAAGAACAGGCACTTCGGAACCCACACCCAGTTCCCTCTATGTCACTGCGGGGACAATGATATGATCTAGGGAGCATCAGCCCTGCCTTTTGGCACAGGAAGTGCTACAAAATTCAAACACAGTCCCTACGCCTCTAAAGATTTTTTTTTTTTTTTTAAACAGAGAGAGAGATTGCAAGCAGGCAGAAAGGCAGGCAGAAAGAGAGGGGGGAAACAGGCTCCTTGCTGAGCAGAGAGCCCAATGAGGGGCTCGAACCCAGGATCCTGAGATCATGACCTGAGCCAAAGGCAGAGGCTTTAACCCACTGAGCCACCCAGGCGCCCCTGTATGTCTGTTTTTATGTCCCACTTCCTACACACACACACACACACACACACACACACACACACACACAGAGAGAGAGAGAGAGAGGTTTGTTATTTATCTGGTGGATATCACTTAGATATTAGGATAAAACTCGCTGCATTTAATAGCATTTAAAAAGTTATTCTAGGGGCACCTGGGTGGCTCATCAGTTAAGCATCTGCCTTCAGCTCAGGTCATGATCCCAGGGTCCTAGGATGGAGCCCCACATCAGGCTCTGCACTCAGAGGGGGTGTCTGGTTCTTGCTCTCCCCTCCTCTGAGCCCCCTCATGCTCAATTGTTCACTCTCTCTCTCCTTCCCTCCATCTCTCTCAAATAAACAAAATCTTTTCTTAAAAAAAGTTATTCTGGGGATACCTGGGTGGCTCAGTGGGTTGAAGCCTCTGTCTTTGGCTCAGGTCATTATCTCGGGGTCCTGGGATTGAGCCCTACATCGGGCTCTCTGCTCAGTGGGGAGGCTACTCCCCCCCCCACTTACTTCTCTTTGTCAAATAAATAAAAATCTCAAAAAAAAAAAATTCTGAAAACCAAAGCTGTGGCATAATTCCAGACTTCAAGCTTTATTACAAAGCTATAATCAGCAAGATGGTATGGTACTGGCACAAAAACAGATACATAGGTCAATGGAACAGAAGACATAGAAATGGACCCTCAACTCTATGGTCAACTAATCTTCGACAAAGCAGGAAAGAATATCCCATGGAAAAAGGATGGTTTCTTCAATAAATGGTGTTGGGAGAATTGGACAGCCACATGCAGAAGAATGAAACTGGACCATTTTCTTACACATACACAAAAATAGACTCAAAATGAATGAAAGACCTAAATGTGAGACATGAATCCATCAAAATCTTAGAGGGGGACACAGGCAGCAACCTCTGTGACCCTGTCAGCAGCAACTTCTTGCTAGACAACTCTCCAAAGGAAAGGAAACAAAGGCAAAAATAAACTCTTAGGACTTCATTAAGATAAAAAGCTTTTTCGCAACAAGAAAATAGTCAACAAAACCAAAAAACAACTGACAGAATAGGAGAACATTTTTGCAAATGACATATCAGATAAAGGGCTAGTATCCAAAATCTATAAAGAACTTAGTAAACTCAACACCTAAAGAACAAATAATCCAATTAAGAAATGGGCAAAAGACATGAACAGACATGTCTCCAACGATTACCTCCAAATGGCCAAGAGACACATGAAAAAATGTTCAACATCACTCAGCATCAGGGAAATACAAATCAAAACCACAATGAGATACCACCTCACACCAGTCAGAATGGCTAAAATTAAGCCAGGAAACAACAAACGTTGGTGAGGATGTGGAGAAAGGGGAACCCTCCTACACTGCTGGTAGGAATGCAGCTGGTACAGCCACCCTGGGAAACAGTATGGAGGTTCCTCAAAAGTTGAAAATAGAGCTACCCTACAACTGAGCAATTGTACTACCAGGTATTTATTCCGAAGGCACAAATGTAGTGATCTGAAGGGGCACCTGCACCCCAATATTTGTATTAGCAATGTCCACAACAGTCAAACTGTGGAGGGAGCCCAGGTGTGCATCAACAAGTGTAGTGTGTGTGTGTGTGTATACACACACACACTGGAATACTACTTAGCCATCAATAAAAGGCAAGTGAAATCTTGCCATTTGCAAGGACATGGATAGAACTAGAAGGTATTATGCTAAGCAAAAGAGAGAACAAATATCATATGATTTCACTCATGTGAAACTTAATAAACAGAACAGAAGAAGAGAGGAAAAATAAAACAAGATGACATCAGAGAGGGAGACAAATCATAAGAGACTTTTAATCACAGGAAACAAACTAAGGGTTGCTGAAGGGAAGGTGAGGGATGGGGTAACTGATGGGCATTAAGGAGGACATGTAATGTAACGAGCACTGGGTGTTATAGAGGATTGATGAATCACTGACCTCTACCTCTGAAACCAATAATACATTATGTTAACTTAAATAAAAGTCAAAAATAAAAAGTACTTAATCAAGGAAAAACAGTTATTCTAACTACACTGTGGATGACCCAAACATATTTAAATAGGGTAATATTTGCAACATAAAAGAGACAGCCTGGAGGACTAAACTGCTTTGGAGTTCACACATTTGACAAACAGCCCAGCTGCAGCTGGTTCACCTTAGTCAAGTCCTTTAGCTTTTCTGAACCTCTGGTTCTTCACCAATGAAATGGGGACCATCCTGGGGGAAGGAAAGGGAGGATGATGCATGTGAAAACAACACAAATACAGATGCTGGCCAATCATGCCAAGGGAGCCCCTGCTCACTGGGTATGTGCATCAGAGGAAACTTCTAGAAGACCACAGACTTCCCTGCTCTTTCTGTCTGCAGGAAACTGGGCAGCTCTGCTCTTCCCAGAAATGGGTCTGGCTGTGGGAAGTAGCACTGCTCTTCCCAGGGATGGGTCTGGCTGTGGGAACTGGGAGCATGCCGCTACGGACAGAAAGCTCAAGGACTTCCAAACGAAAGGGAATTCTCAAATAACCACAGCCCACCAAGGTGCCCTGAAAGTCCTCCATTAGTTTAAGAATTTGGCTTGCACATGCCTTCCCCCCCCCCCCCCACCCCGACCACACACTCCTATAGCTTGTGATTCTTGATTTTCTCAAGAGAGAGGAACTGGCGAGCTAACAAAGTGGGTGTAGGTATTATTCTGGAATCCATCTTTCAGGCTAGGATATGCTCAGCCCAGAATCACCTGCTCTTTCTATTCAGGACTGTGCAATGTTTTGAGAGGGGCACTGAGTCATCAAAAAGACAGATAGCCTATTTTGTTTCTAGCCCTACTTGCTAAGGCAGGAAAATAGATTATACTCTATGTTACAAAGATGTGTGACTGCACAGGTGAGGACAAAAGGGGTTTTCTCAGTAACACTCAGTTAATCAGAGAATTCAATTCACCACCACAGCCGTTGCCACAAACATTGTGTAATGGAGATGTGAGACTGAGTGATTAAACATTGTCTAGGGGCAGAAGGGGGGACAGTGTTGGGATTCATCTAATTAGATGGCTCTCGGGGCTAGGATGGAACAGTGAGGCCGAATACTAGCTAAGGAGGAGATCCAATCTTCACTGAGCTCCAACATGTGCCAAGAGCTGCGAAAAACACATCGGGATGATCCCATTCACCTGCAGCCATAACCCAGTTTAACTCCCATCTGAAAGAGGAGACCGAACCTCAGAAAGGTGATGGGATTTGCTAAGGTGACAAATACGGCAGGGTTGTTGGACACCAAATTTTCTCCTACATTATTCACAGGGATGGCAACGGCGAAATAAAAAAAGCACACTGAATCCTCATATAGAATCCTGGGGGTTGAATGGCAATTCTTCCAAAGTTTATCTTCAGATGTTCCAATAGAAAGCTGGACGGTTCCAGCACTGTGAGTCCTTTGTCCTAGTCTCCACGAGGTGACGTTGGAACCTGGTGGATTCAAGGGAAGGGGGGGCAGAGGAAATGCCACTCGGGAGTGTGGACGACAGGGAGGTGGTCAGCTTGGGAAGGAAAGAGGAGACCTCTTCTGTCTCCTTCCCTAATCCCTCCCTCACACCTTCTCCTCCTCCTCCCACTTTTCCTAAGATCTTCTGTCCCACCCCGATTCTAAGACAACCCCCTCCGGACCCTCTGGGAACCCACGGAGAGCAAAACTGGCTCTGGAAAAAATAGAAATCGTTAACATAAGTAATAATACCAGACTTTACTAGTAATACTGTGAAATGGGAATAAAAATGAAAAAAGGGACTTTGAAAAGTTTTAAATGGAGGAAGGATATAGTCAAAAAGGCTCTCTAACACTTCTTTGATTAGAAGTTCTGATGCGGGAAATCCCTCCCAGGATGCCTCGGGATGTGAATAATTCAGACTTCACATTTTTACAACTTCTGAAATAATAGTCTTTGGTATTTATTAGAATATAATAACCTACTTTAAATTTTATTGATATTATACAAACATTATACTAGTACATAATAGTATAGGATTATATAAATTATAACAGTTAAGTCCTATTATTTTACTATTACAAAAATAACAGTATTTTGCCCCAACAAGAGAATACTAGCACTTTTGTTCTTAGGCACAGTATAGAACCCGGAAGCCTGGAATACCCCAAACCGGTATTATCATCATGAATCGGGTTCTTTTTCTGTATCGCCTCCCACAAAGCAGGCAAACATTTTTACAGCTTGAGAAGCACTTTCTTCGCACATTAGCTCATTTTCCCCTCCCACCCAGGGTACGATGAAACAGGAATTATTTCTATACACATTCTGCAGATAAGAGCAGAGAGTGTCGGTGTCACACAGGCCAAAAGTACCAGCGTCCGGATTCGAACCCAGGCTCGGGAATTCCAGATCCCAAGCTCTGACCCGGTTTCCACAGCCACCCAGCCGCGCTTTCTTCCCACGGTGGACGGAGCCTCTGTTCGAGGCTTCCATGTATTGGCTCCTGCAAGTCAACCTGCTCTGCTCTCCATCGAGCACCTCTCCCTTTCCAGGTGGAGAGGGAAAGCAAGAGAAGCAGCAGGCCGCCGGGCTGGCCACGGTGAACATTTCCCCAGCCCTGGCCGGCACTCAAACCCTGCAGGCTGCTCCTGGCCAAGGCTGGAGGGGGGGGGGTGCGGGGGGGCAGTTCTCTGGCTGCCAAGATAGAAAGGTTACAGTCATTTTCCCGGGTAGGTGATCAATAACGTACACAAATAGTCGTTTTTCACTCAGAGTCCTCTTGACAAGAGCTGGGAGCGGGAGTTGCAGACACACTGGGGGGAGAGGGGGTGGAGAACATTCTTTCTTTTGGCTCCGGTTCCCAGCTGCACCCACTGTGAGGCTGCACAGGCGGAGAAGGACAGTCACCCCACTAGCCACGCTGTAGGGAGGGGCGGCAGCAGTCTCCAGGGATTCTGCCTGGGACCCAACGGTGCCTGGGACGAAGACGGAAGGTTTGGAGAGGGCTAGAGGAAGACGGCGGCCAGGCCAGGGATTGTGGGATCATGGAAGCAGGGGTCAGCAGAGCTGAGGGCAGGGCTGGCTTCACAGGGCATCACGTGACCACGCTGGTCACACAGGGACCTGCGCGCAGAAGGGAGCCCCGTACCTGGGGTTTGACGGTCGCTATTTGTCATCTGAAATTCTTGATCATTTTATCTTTGAATCTGGAGTTTGCAGGTGAAGTCTGCCTGGACCACAGAGCACGTGCTGGCGCTTGGAACATCATCTTGCGGGCTTCTGACTCTCCTGCCCTCCGCCTCCCCAGGACAGGTGCTCAGAGCGCCCTCCCCGGAGGCTGCAGGTGCGGGAGGGGCCAGGGAGCATACCGCCCATGCCAAGTCCCAGCCAGGACCCGGTGTCGGTGAAGGTCAGTATTTGTCTGCAAGTATCACGCGGCCCAGCGAGCACACACTGCACAGCAAATAAACACCACGACACATCCAGAAAAGCTTTTTTTCCTCCTTTTTGAACAAGAAGCCCCACACTTTTATTCTGCACTTGTCCCTGGCAAAGACGAGGCTAACTAGCTGAAGGGGATGCGTATTCACTGGGGGGAGCGGACACGAGGATGGAGATCAACCCCACTCACCTCCTGCAAAGGGATGGCAGCTGTAAGGGATAGACGCTCTCCCACCCACCCCTCGGCTCCTCTGGCCACACTCCTCCCTGACCCCAGGCTTCTTTTCCCTTCCTCCCCTCCTAGCAAAGCCTGATCAGCTGACCCTATGCTGAAAAAATATATAGTTATTCCTACTATAAAGATACTAAAAGATACTGCAGATACTCCTAGGTGTAGATACTAAAGCTATTCCTACCACACAGGTGCAAAAAGATACTACGAATACTCATAATATAGATACTCATGCTATGAAGATACTACAGATACTAAGGTATTTGTACTTTAATGTTACAAAAGATACTAAAGGGGCACCTCAGGGGCTCAGTGGGTTCACTGCCCACTCCTGATTTCGGCTCAGGTCGTGATCTCTGTGAGATGAAGCCCCATTGAGTGTGGAGTCTACTTGAGATTCTGTTCTTTACCCTCAGCCCCTCCCCCTGCTCGTGCCCTCTCCCTCTCAAATAAATAAATCTTTAAAAAGAGAGAGAGAGAGAGAGAGATACTAAAGATATGGATAATGACTTCAGATCTTTAACCCTCCCGGGGAAACTAGCACATTTTTGTTGTAAATGATGCTTAACTCAAAGGAGCTACTCGTAGATGAATTTCAAGTACTTTAAAAAGTAAGATAATAATAATGAGAATAAACAAGCATGATTTATTGAATGCCTACATTGCCAGAGGTGAATAATAAACATTCTCTCTAGTCCTTACATCCCCTCTAGACAGAATAGCACCTCTAGTTTACAGAGGAAGACAGTTCAGCTCAGAGAGGCATTTGCCTATACTCATGCAACCAGTAACAAAATGGGATTTGAACTCCTGTGTTTCTGGCTCCTGAGAGTAAATTGAGTGCAGCCTAATAGCATCTTATACTGCCCCTGTGCCTAAGGATGGTACTGGATTTAAGAAGGAAGTCAAAAGGGCCCTGATTAAAAGAAAGAGATCTTCCGGGCTTTTGTGCCCAGGCCCGGAGGACTGCGGAGATGGGCAGAGAGCTGTCCGTCTAGCCGGGCACAGGAAGGGAGGGGAGTCCTGGCCCTGGACATCGAAGCTAAACCACAGTCAACCCAAACCATCCACCCAGCTTCTAATGAAGCTTGCTCAGAGCTCAAGTCATGGGGAATTCATTCATAGATTAAAAAGAAAAATGTGAAGCCCCTTTGTGCAAGCACAGTGATGGGCACTGTAGAATCAGGATAGACTAAACAGAGGTGGTCCCAGGCCCCACCGCATGTGCATTCCTTGACCTCAAGCCAGATTAAGAAATACATTGGGGGCGCCCAGGTGGCTCAGCGAGTTAAAGGCTCTGCCTTTAGCTCAGGTCATGATCTCAGGGTCCTGGGATCGAGCCCCACATCAGGCTCTCTGCTCGGCGGGGAGCCTGCTTCCCCCTCTCTCTGCCTCTGCCTGCTTGTGATCTCTCTCCTTTCTCTGTCAAATAAATAAATAAAATCTTTTTAAAAAAGAAATACATTGTACAAGTCAACCCAACACACACACGTACGTGCATGCACACACATACACTGAAGCAAATGTTTCACAGAACATGACTAATCCTTATGACAAAGATATACTATTGTGTGTCCTATTACGTTCTGTTCCTTTTTTTTAAATACTGGTCATGAGCAATTGGATGGAGTTTAAGACTGACTGATGGATCATGGGAAAACTTCTAGTAAGAGATACAATTAAGTAAGTAGTGATATGCTAAGAAGTTCCTGTTTCTGGACCTACATCCCGTGAGAGACCCTTACCCAGGCAGAGGAACAGGGTGGGCTTCCTGGAAGAAATGACTTCTAAGCTGAAGGGTGAATCTAAGAGAGGTAAGCAAAGCCAGATCATGCAGTGACTGTGAAGTTCTATAAAGGAATTAGGACTTAACCCCATGAGCCAAGAAGGGTATGAAAGCCATGAAGGGTATGAAACAGATACAGAGTCATAAGAACTACTGAGAGATATTCCAGTCCCCCATGCATTTTCCTTTATCTTTTGAAGTCAGGTGTAGCTGTAGGATTTGTTCAGTCCAATGAAATAGGAGCCTAAATGAGGTGTGTTACTTTCACACACTTTTACAGAAGCTTTAAAAGCCAATGAACAGTTTGCCGTGTTTATTTTCCCCTGCCCTAGGGACCCTTAAAATAGAATTCAGCAATCCTAAGTTAAAGAACAGAAAGTGGCATAATTCACTGAAGTCCGCAGTGAGTGCTAAGAAAAGAATAATAAAACAGAGAAGTGAGATATAAAAGTGTCTCGTGAAGACTTCACCAAAAAGGTAATTTTAAGTAAAGAATTGAAGATAAAAGAGTTAGCCATGCAGATATCGGGAGGGACAGCATACCAGAATGAACAGCAAGTGCAAAGGTCCTGAGGCAGGAATGTGCCTGGTATATTTGAGGAAAAACAAAGGACCAAGATTAGCTAGAGTCAACTAAGGGATGTAGAGTGGACAGTACTTCCCAGGTCCTCTGACTACAGAGTATTTTTTTCTTGGAGCCACAAATTCTGGGACTGTGGATGCACAAAACAATCTTCAGGAAACAAGGTCCTAGACTCCCTTGGTTTAGGAAAGGGGCAATGACCTGGGTGGACCTTGAGGGCATTATGCTAAGCAAAATTAGTCAGGTGGAGAAAGACAAATACTTTATGAACTCACTTACCTATGGAATCTAAAAACACCCAACTCAGAAAAGAAATCAGACCTGTGGTTACCAGAAGTTCATGACTGGGGGAGGGGGAGATGGGGGAAGGGGGTCAACAGAGAGGAACTTCTAGTTAGAAGTACGGGGAATATAACGCATAACAGGACTACAGTTAATACTGCTTTATGGTTTATTTGAAAGATACAAGAGAGTAGATCCTAAAAGTTCTCATCACAAGGAAAACGATGGGCAACTATACAAACTGATGGATGTTAAAACTTCTGGTGGTAATTGTTTTGCAACATATGTATGTCAAATCGTTACGTTGTGTACCTTCAACTTACTCAATGCTGTGTGCCAGGTGTATCTCCATGAAACTAGAAGGAAAAATGGGGCAAGGAGCAATTAAGAGGCTTGTAAGAACAGAACAGTATTTCTCAGAGGGGTCCCCCCAGAAGCCTGCCTGCTGGGATCAGGATTCTTGGGGACTTCTGCAAATGATACTACCTTTTGTGGTCATGGGGACAACTGTCAAGCCTCTTCCCTCAGCTCCCTCCTGAGAAGCAACTTGCTTTAAGCAAACAAGTTGCACTGAGTTGCTGAGATTTAAAATCTTTTCTTGCTAAAAATAAATCTATTGTGGAAAATCCCAAAAGATGAAGTGCATCTCTAACCTCAGGGGGTGGAGCTCCCCTCCCTCATGTGCAGGGAGCTGGTCTTCCAGCTCTTATCATTAGCAGTAATCTGGGGTCGGGAGGGGTTGCCTGGCTGTTCTCAGCTACGTGGGCTGCTTGCTGATTTCCCCAGGACCCTTGAGAGAAAAACACAAATTTTGCTTTAGAACCGTGCCTGTGTTTATTTATCAGTAATGATCCTTTCCTTAAGACTTGTGAGTACATGGCTCTCCCCATAGTCCTAAAACCCACCTTGTCCTTGATCATGCCAATGTCTATAAGCCACAGGGTCCAGAAGAGCAAGGCCGTGCTCACCTCCCTCCAGCCAGGACTGAAGGAAAAACAAAAACAGCTCCCACTGCCTTCTCCAGGGTCTCCAGAAAAAAAAAAAAAGAAAGAAAGAAAGAAAGAAAGAAAGAAAGCTTCACCTCTCATAAGCAATCTGCAGGGACAACAGAGCCCAGACCACCTCTGTTCTTGGTGTCCCCAGCTGCACAGGGACTCACCACCCCGCACGTGTGCTCAGTAGTAAAAGCTGCCTTAGGTCTGCCTAGTGCCAGGCCCTGACGGAAGGGCTGAGTTTATTTTGATCTTTCTTTGCTGCAGAGTCACACACTTATTCCCAGGTGGTCTCCTGGTCACAGCAGGGACCTAGCGCAGGCATACAGTGGGTTAGAACAACCCCCAACCCCAGCATTGGAAAAGGCACCTACGGCACATGTACTGAATATTTTCAGGCCTTTTATCCTCATCTATAACCTCAATTAAGCCGCTGCTAGATGCTAGAGAGTAAATTATGAATTAGGCATGGTCCCTGCCTACTAGTACAGATATATAGACGTAGATATACATAGTACGTGCCTGTGTGCATATATATAGGATGTATGAATGAATGAATAATAAAGTCTGACTCTTGCCATGATGCATGCAGAAAAAACTAGAGGAAGGAACAGTTAAGAGTAAAGGGATGTGCATTGAAGGGAGAAAGAAAGATCGACAAAGAAGGAATATTGCTTGGCCCTCGGAGGGTGAGCTAGGCAGCACGCCTCGGATGCAAGAAGCATAGGCCTGTACTCGGCCCACCTCCCTGGACAGCACGTTCCCTTCCCCGCGTAGTTCCCGGGAGTCAGGCAGTGAGCCCCTGGGCCTTAGCTCCCACACCCCAGGAAGGGGAGCTACAACATCCTCGCCCTTGTGAAGGACCGGTCAGGGCCACAGTCACATACACATCCAAAGTCAACTGTGGTCAAGGCCCAGGCTTAGTAGAAGACCTGCAAATAGGCATCATAATACTAAGTTAGAATAGCCGAAGGGATTTCTTGAACACCTGGTACATATGGGAACCAATGGGGTTTTTATGCTTGTTTTCTAACTTATTCTCCCAATGAGCCTATACTATTATGGCTATTCCCATTTTATCAATGAAGAAATGGAAGGCCACAGACAACGCCTCTACTGAAGGCAGCTCACACATGAGCTGCAGGGAGAGGAGCCACTCAGGCAGGTAAGCAACTGCTGACGACGATGACAGACACTTATCCGGCACTTGCTAGGTCACGGGCATAGGCCAAGGGCTTTACATGCATTCATCATCAAGGTTTGCAATACCCCTATGAAGTAGATGCTGTGATACCCATTTTACAGAGAAGAAAACTGAGGCATAGAGAGATGATGGAGCTTGCCCCAAATCAGAGCTAGTCCAACTCTAGAGCCTATAACTTACGAGCCCCTGTGCTTAACTCCGATAGTTCACTTCCGCCCACCTGTGCTCTGTCCCACGGGGTGCAGAGAGCAGGTATGAAGGAACTTGATGGAAGAGCTCACCTTTTGGTGTCAGTGGTGGGCGTGGCTAAGCTGAGTCTTCTAGGAAGGGGGGCGCTTTAGACAGAAGCAGCTGGGGTGGCCAGGGGCAGGACACAGATTGGTTTCACTCCCAGCCAGCAGTCTCCGAGAAGCTGCTAAGGGTGGCATCTACTCCCTTTGAGATTTCATTCCATCCAGGGACTCCTGGGGGCGCTCAGTCGGTTAAGCATCCAACTCTTGGTTTCCACTCATGAGATGGAATCCCTTATTGGGCTCCATGCCCAGCAGGGGAGTCTGCTTGAAAAGTCCCTCCCTCTACCCCTCTTCTCATGTGCTCTCTCACGCTCTCAAATAAATAGAATCTTTAAAAAAAGAGATTTCACCCCATCCAGGGTTTGACAGCCAGCCCCGCCAGCTGGAGCCCTTGACTTTCTTAGCTCACCAAAGAAAGTCCTATTTCAGAGACTATTAACACTTAGCACATATAAACTTAGAATGCCAGTTTAATTTTTAATCAAGAATTATATTGTCCTGAGACAGAGTAATTCTGTTCATTTGACTAGTACATCCTCTCATGTAGAAAACCAACTCAGCATCAGATAATAGCTCATCTTTGTGGAGGTCTTACACTGCATGAAGCATTATCTAAATAAGGCAAACAAGAGAAGCAGACATATCTAATATATAATGGCATCACACTAAGATGAACTGATGTGTCTATCCCCACAACAAAGATGGTCTAGCCAGAGAGACAAATATCTGAAACAGAAGGGCTATGATGCTTGCTCCCCTCACCGTAACAGGGCTGGCCATCATCTTACAGGTCTGCGGGCCCACACTCGTGGTCTCCTTTGTATGGTCACTGCCTTGGGGATTCTCCTTCCTTTTTGTATCATGGCTGAGCAGTGTGACTTCTGACTAACACATGCTCCCTGTAGGTGTGTTAATACATTCAATCAGGTTACTGTCAGGCACGGCCGCCCAGGAAACCATGCCGTCTCCTGAAGGTGACCTTGCAGCTCTCGGCTCTGCACAGATCCTGAAGCTGAATTCTCAGCTGACCCTCATCTACAGATTCTTGGGAGAGGCCTCCCTTCAGCCCCCTCCCCAGACAGGCAACATCAAACAAAGATACCCAACATGCTGGAGAGCGAGGAGTTTGATGGGAGCAGAAAAATTGCACAGGGAAATTAAAATTGGAGACGTGGCTTGGACCATGGAAACGGAAGGCCAGAGTCGTCGCGGTCAAAAATCACCTCTGAAGTCTCTTGTTGTCTAGACACCGAGTGGATCAAAGCCCAGGTGAAGACACACGCGCACAGAGTACCTGCCCATTAGAAGCTTTCATTTCAGAGTAGACACTCCCACGCCACCTGCAGGATCTATACGTTCATTTACACATTTCTGAATTCATTTTTGTCCTCCACTCGATCTGCATGTATTTACCAGGTGCTCGGGTAAGGGACGATGCTCAGAAAGGCATCTTCTGATCTCACGTGACTCTAGCTCCTCGGAATGGACTCAGAAGAACAAAGACGAGGAGGTGCCCACCCTGTGGCCTGACCACACTGGGCACAGAAAATTAGGAGAGATAAGACCATACATCATTTCCGCTCCAAGTCCAAAGCCTGGTTAGAGTTGGAGAAGGTAGAGCAGAGGAAGTTTGAGCCTCATTGGGATTTGAATTTTAAACTTGACTGGGCTGCGTCTTATCAAATACCAAAGGTGACCATAAAATTAAAGACTCTGTCTAAGGTGCCAAAGGGCAGGAAAAGAACATAGTTGAGAGCAGACACTGGAAAATAAGAAACTTAAACCTGGGCCATAAACATGGACACATTCTTCGCGGATCCAACTCTTCCTAAGCCAATGCCCCCATGCGGTTCCTTCTCCACCAGCTCTTGCCTGGCCCCACGAAGAGGCCTCCCGCCAGGCCCGTCTCCACCCGCTCCTGCCCTGATCCCAGCTGTTTTCAGAACTCTCAGTTCTGAAACACCCTGTGATCGAGTTCACCCCCTGCTCGACACCTTCTGTGGCCTCCCCATTGCTCCAAAAAAGACCGCAACAGCAGAATTTATGGTTCAAAGGACATCCTTGGGAATCGGATGTGCTGGGCTTAATCCAGGTTTTAATCCTAGCTTTTGGCCCAGGTAAAAGGTTGCTCCCATCTCTGTGCCTCCGTCTTCCTCCCTAAAATGGGGATAACGTTGGAATCGCCACCTCGAGGCACAGTCGGGAGGATGAGATGAGTAGGTAAGCGTTAAGCCCTTAGAACAGTGCCCGGCTCACAGCAATCACCGTACGGTGTCCCAGGCTGTCCTTATCTTCGGGAGCTGGAGATCAGGAGCTTAGTTAACAAAGAGTGGAGTGGGCTGCCAGATAAGAGTGGAGAGGCAGGCTCATGCCTGCGTCCTCGCTGCCTGGCACGGAGCCTGGCACGTAGGAAGTGTTCGATAAATATTAGTTGGTCGGATGGAGGAGATAAAGTCCTTCTCCTAAACAAAGACTTCTGGCCCGAGGCCTCGAGCACTGCTTGCATAGGACCCCGACACCATCTGCACATCTCCCCTTCCCCAGCTTGGGAGGCCTGTGCAAGGGGCGGCTGTAACTTAGCAACCAGAGCTTCAAGGAGACGAAGCTGTAGACAATAAAACCCGGCACCTGGTCCCACCCCACACTTGGGAGCAGAGCACGTGCAAACGGGAGCCCGAACCCGGCTCCTCCAAGCCCCGATAGGGCCCTGACACTGAGGCCAGGAGAGGGCCTGGCCCAGATTTCCCTTGGGCTTCCTAGAAGGGGTCGCTTTCTGAGGCAAGACGGCTCTTTCTAGAAGTATGGGGAGGGAGGACATTCTCAGGGAGGCCAACGGACAGGAAGCCCTTGGGGTGTCCTGCCAGGCCAGCGGAGGGTGGGGGATCTGGGAGAAAATGGGAGCCCAGGCTTAACAGGAAAGAAACTGTTGAAGGCAGAGGGGTCACAGAGGGGCTATCCCTGGACTAGCAGCGAAGGGACCGGGTCCCTAGTGATCCGCCAAGGTCCCTCCAGAGCTATGGGCCACGAATCCATGCCAAGTCCCATCTTACCCCATCCTCCAAAAAAATTAAAAAGGGGGGAGGATTTTTTCCTTTGTAGTCTGTAAATATATATATAAATAAAAATCCCCAAGTTCTCTTTTCCAGCCCCACTGTCCCCGGACCAAGTCAGTTTTGCAAGTAATTTATTTGGAAGATAGGAGCATCATCGGCATACCCTGTACCCCATCCTAAATGCCTGCTCCCCAGGCGGCGGTCCCCCAAGTGCCACTCACCAGAACCTGAGGTGTGTTTACAGGTGCCCAGGGTGAGAACCGACGCAGGTAGAACTGGGAGGGGTCAAGCTGCCCGGAATCTACGAAACATCAGTCAGGCCCTTCGCACCAAGCACCTGCAGCCACGGTGTGCGAGAGGTGGGGGTCGGCCGAGGGGGCCTGGGGGAGGACCAGACCCCGAGACTCTGGCGGGGCCTTCGCCCTTATGACCGGGGGAGGAACCGGGAGCTGGGCCGACACTGAGTGCAAGGGAGTGGTTCCCGTGTGACCCGCGGGCCCAGCCAGCCCGGAGCGCAAGCGGAGGCGGGGGCCTTGGAGCAGGGCCAATCCCCGAGGCAAGCCGGGGATCTGGGGGGAGCGTAACTGAGCGGGCGGCAGCAGCAGGGTCCGGCGGGCCGGCCGGTTCCCTTGCAGGCGCTGAGAACCCGGTGCTGGGAAGGGACCTTTCCAGGGAAATGCCTGCCAAAAGGTGGCCACCTGTAATGAGGCAATAAACGGGGTAATTACCGGGTAATCACTGGCCCTCCAAGTGTCTGGAAACCCGAGAGTGAGAGCCTGGCCAACTCGGGGCCTCACGTCTCCGGCAAGCTGGGAGCCCAGCTGAAAATTAGTGTGGACGGGCAAGGGTGGAGCTGCTTTGTGGGCACGCACTCCATCTTTTCTTTCCTCTCTTGCCTTTTCCGCTGGGCTGGCCCAGGTTCAAGGCTGTGGGCAAGTGCCTGACGCCCCGGGCGTGTGCTGGGCAACGGGCAGCTGCAGAGCCGCCTGGCCCTGCTCCACCCAACAGAGCAAGCGCCTGCGCACTCCCACGCATGCGCTGCCTCCCAGAGCTCAAGTCTAGGAGCAATGCTGAGGTCAATTCAGCTGGGTCGCTGCAGGCTAGTGACTTGGTGCAAAGTGCAGCTTCTTTGCAAATGCCCTCTGCTCCCCCCTCTTCTGAACCCTGGGTCCTAACCCCTTAGAGCGCCTTTCTTCCCAGTTGGCCAGGTTGGACCATTGAAGCTGCAAAGTGTGGGCACGACTGAACATGCAAGATGCTTGGAACAGTTGAAGCCCATGAATAAAATGCGTTCGTTTGTTCTGGCTGAGGACGGGGTGGAGATTCGGGGCACGGTGGGGCCGGGGTACGATGTGAAAATGATCCGGATAATTTTTTTTAGTATCTTTTATAGATCGCATGTCACTTTGTTAGTTTACGAGCATTAAAAATGTAGAACATAGAGCTTGTTCTGCTCATAAAATGATCCTCTTTGGCATATTAAGAATTAAAGTGTAGTTTATTCAGGAGTAATTACACTTTTACTAATTGAATTTACCTTTAAATATTTCAAAGTTTTGTAATAAATTGAGCTACAAGATACCGAGCCTCAAGGTGTTTGTATGCAAGGGTGTTTGAGAAATAGGCAAAAGCCTCGAGAACGGAAGAAATCAGCAGCATTGGAATAAAACGGGAAAACGGTTTTTTGTTTTTTGGCATTTTCTAATACCTACAATAAGGACAAGAACCTAAGGAATATGTGACATGGTCCTTCACTTTGCAAGTCTCCTTGACGTACATTACTTTGGTTTTCACAACAAAAGTAGAAAAAGGTGTTTGCATTTAAAAATAAAGAAAAGGTCACTCAGAGAAGCGGAGCAACTTCCCCATGGTCACATGGGGGAAGCAGAGTTCAGGCTCATCTTCCAACCCCAAATCCCACCCTCAACTCCTGGTCAGAGAGATTCCCTGGCCAGATAATGCCCATCAAGGGATAAGTGGATTGACAAATGTGATATGTACATGTAAGGGGATATCATCCAGCCTCCAAAAGGAATCAAATTCTAACACAGGCTGCAACAGGGATGAAACTTGAGAACGGCAAGCTAAGTGAAATGTGCCAGGCACAAACAGTTAAATATTGCAGGACTGCACTCACACAAGGTACCCGGGTCAGGCAAATGCAGAGAGGGAAGAAGGGAAGTTGCCAGAGGCTGGAAGGGGGAGGGGGGAGGGTTTGAGATGATGAGAAAGGTTGCCACAACACTGTGAATTAATGCCCCTGAGTCGTACATTTACAAGTGGTTACAGGGGCGACTGGGTGGCTCAGTCGTTAAGCGTCTGCCTTCAGCTCAGGTCACAATCTCAGGGTCCTGGGATCGAGCCCCGCATCGGGCTCCCCGCATCGGGCTCCCCGCATCGGGCTCCCCGCATCGGGCTCCCCGCATCGGGCTCCCTGCATCGGGCTCCCCGCTCAGCGGGAAGCCTGCTGCTCCTTCTCCCATTCCCCCTGCTTGTGCTTTCTCTGTCCAATAAATATTTTTAAATGCCAATTAAAAAAAAAATTAAAATTAAAATGGTAACCCATAAAAGAAAGGGTCCTTTGAATGTAACTTTTGCTCCCAAGGGATCCTTCACTCCTTTCAGGCCTTCCTGCTTCTCCCACACCCTCCATTTCTTAGCCACACACACTGACAACCAAGGCTTGACCCAGGCTACTGCAAGATCCTGTTAGGAACCACCCTAAACCAGTTTGGTACCCTCCAGGAGGGGATGTTACAATAAACAGAACTCTCAGGCAGGACTCTCTGGTGCATACGAATGTTATTAGCAAACTGGCCTCAAGCAAATGGTCTTTGCAAAAAACAAGAGAGTTCCGGCCTCCCCCAGGGAGAGCGTATTGCGGGGGAGATGTGGCAATATTCTGGCGTTGGGTTAGGAAGCAGGTTTAGAAATTCCGAGGAGTAGCTATAAATAGAACTGGCTTAAAATCTTAGGGTGCTATTCCAAAGAACACACGCTGCCCTTGAACTCGGTAAAATCATGCTCAGGCAGGGCAGGGTGGGTTCCTGTAGGACATTCTGGCCAATACATAGATTTCAAGCCCTCCTTGCTTCAAAGAAAACCATTTCTAACATCCGTCGTGCTAATTAGCAAAGCCTCTGGTGTTGATAAGAGAAAAACAGCTGAAAGCTTGCTATGGAGGTCCAGAGAGTGTTGTTTCTGCTGGAGGACTTTCAAATGCCAACTGTCCCATTCCTGAAGTATGTATTTCCCAATCAAGATTCTTCACATGGTAACTAACTGCCCCCTAGAATTCTGATCAAAAGGATAGCTCCCTGTCAAGGTTGGCAGATAAAACATAATATTTGGGACATACATCTACTAGGAAATATTTGGTATTTGTCAGAAAATCACATTTAACTCCGTGTTCTGTATTTTTATTTGCTAATTTGGCAACTCCGCTCACACTCTACACTGAACTATTTTGAAATAAACTACAGAAAATAGAACCGATACCTTTTGTAGAAAAGAGATATTGTAAAGTTAATGTTTCCCTGCTTTGTGAGTATCTCCCAGCCTGACGGGCTCCTGCCATAGCAGGCAGACAGGTCTGAGCAGGTGTAACGATAAGCTACAGGTTTTAAAAATCCATGGAAATGAAGGGGGGGGGGCGCGGTGTTCCTGGTCTCTCTGTGGTCCTTCACTCTCCATCCTTCAACATAGAGATCAGAATTCAGCAAGACTCAAAAGCAAAGAAGTCCTGAATCTCTTTTCTGTATGTGTGTGAAATGGTATGGCCCCCGGATGCAGAGAAAGTGTCTTATATTCCTACATGTGATACTGTACCGCTTGCTCCTGGTGGACAGGAATTACAATGATCTGATATTCTAGATGGTTTCACATTAAAATCTCTCCCTTGCATAGAGAGATTTAGAATTCACTGGTAGAGGGTGTGGGTAGGGAGAGGAATAATAAAGACAGGATAATAGCACCTTAGCTGTAAGATTTTAATCATTCTAAAATAAAATGAATATAATTTTTGCCCCTAAAATGAGTTTTATTTTTCAGAATTTTTCTAATTTTCATTTTTACTCTTAGTTGGGGGCGGGGGAGGTGGGTAATTCTCAGGGCAAAAATGAAATGTTGTCCCCTACCTGGTTCCTTAAGGATCTGAGGCAAAGACAGGAGGGAGACCTTTTCATTGCTAGTTAGGGATTAAAAGGAGTCTTTCCAAATGCCCCCGAGAAGGTAAACATTAAAAAAAAGGAGGAGGCAGTGCCCCCTGATCTGGCCCCTGGGCTCTGGAGATTCTCCGAAAGGTCACGGAGCAGGTCAGACCCCCCGCAGGGCGCTGGGGGAGGCCCCCCTCCCACCACCTCAGTCCCAGCAGCTGCAGCTTCACAAAAGGTGTGATTGTCATGGCAACCTCAGTAACACTTTCAAATAGATGGCCAATTATTATTCACTCATTTACTGTTTATTGTAGCAACGCCAATCACAATGAACTCCAGGAGTGTATTAATGGCGATGTGATCTGAGCCTGGGCCCCCCGAGGGGACGGGCATTGTGAGGCCTCATTCATTAGCATCCTGTGTTCAAGGTGGGTGGGCTCCCAGCCACGCCCTCCAGGCCCTCCTGTGCAGCCTCGGGGTCCTCTGCAAGCACCCCCAGGGAATGGACACCAGCAAGAGGTCCCCGCCAGACTCCCTCCCCTGCAGAAAGTCCCCAGGGCACCCTCACCTCCGGAGACAGGTAGGGGGACTGAGCACTGGTGAGGCCCCAGCAAGAAGCTTATTATCCTCATCTTCTCTCTGGACTCTTTCCCCATTTCAGGTTCTATAAACAAATACGGGGAATGGTTAAGCCTTGGCCAAGCCCTTGGTTGGGGTGCGGAGGGGAGGTGTACCAGACTCTTCCCCCATCTGAATGCCTTTGAAGGCGACATATCGGGACCCCAGAGTGGTGGGGGGGGGGACGGTGTCGGTGGTGCTCCTCCTCTGATGAAGGCTGGCCACCTGCTCCAAGGCCTGCTCGGAGGTGGAGGGGACGAAACGAGAGTGTCCATCCTTGGTTCCTTGGATGGATTACACCAGGCCTTCCCAGAGGAAGCAGAAAGAGGGCTTGTGGGAAACACGGGAAGTAGAGGGATTTCTAAGACTCATCAGGGAAGAGGGTCTCCGAGGGAATGGCTTTTTGTGTCCACAGAACCTCAGCAAGACACCCCTCCTATTCTCTCATCTGTTGGAAAAGCAACACAACCAGCCCCCCTTCCCTCCAGGGTCACGGAGGTCTGGTAATGGTGAGGTTAATGGGACCAGTGGGGACCGGAGACCAATGTCTGCTCGGAGTATGACCTTAGCCCCAGAGAAAGGGTCGTGAGGAATCTCAGCCAACCTGGTGGGAGGGGACCCGAGGTCAGATTTCAGAAAGTAAACAGAGTAGTACGCCATTCCTTGTACATGGGAGTACGCGGGAAAATCCACACTTACTACATGGACTGGCAGCTCCTCACCCAGGGAGACGGCAGCCCCGAGGCAGCCTGTTCTTCAGGGAGCAGCTCGTTCTTGCCCTGCCCTCTCATTTGGGGGGGTCCTGAGGCTCCAAGCCCCACCCCGATTCCTGCAGCACCTCCCACTCACTGTGCCAGTCGGGACCAAAGACAGACGAGGGTGGGAAGGTGTGAGATGACTCACTCACTCTCGCTCGTCTCTGCCTCTGCCTGTGCTCCGGATGTGGGGGCAGTGCTAAGGAAAAGGAAAAAAGTATCCTGACACTCGTTAGAATGAGGAGGAAGGCTTTAATCAGGACGATCAGGAGAGTGGAGACAGACTCAAGCCTGAATCCAGCAAGGACAAGTGGGTGGATCAGCCAAGGAAAAGAGTGAGGGGGTCAGCAGTGGGTAGAAAATTGCCAAGAGAGACATCACAGTGGGGGGTGGGAGGGGTGGTACTTGCTGAAGGCAGGCTTGGATGAGCAGATATGGGGGGGGGGGGGGGGATGTCTCTCTAAACTGGCCTAGCAGGATCCTGGCTTCAACTGCACTCTAGAGGGACACACTCAGAAGTCCAAGGTCATGGCCTAGGAGACAAGAACACGCAGAGGAACCTGACCAAACTTTGGGTAGGGGAGTCTTGGTCCACAGCCACCAGAAAGGAGCTGGAGATAAGGGGTCGAGGGGCAGGAGAAGTTGCCCAGAGAGGGGCAAATCTGTATTTGGGGACAAAAATCAGGCAGCACTCGATGGACAGCGGCTAGGAAGAGTGTGGCTCGAAAGCAAAGCTCAGCGGTTGGGTGAAACCAGCAGGGAGCATCTCCCTTCCCTGCCCGGGACCCTAGCAGTCATCCTCAGGCTGGTCAGATTGTTGGGCCCGAGGCCTTTCCTTGGAGAGGGACGCAAATCCTACCTCCACTAGCTAGCTCTCTGGTGGCCTCAGACACGCCCCTTGCAAGCTCCCTCTCCTCTTCAGGAGGGCGGGTGATAATGGGACCACCCTTGGGGCAGTGAGAGGACCTCCTAACAGTGTTTACAAAGCCCAGGGAAAGCGCTCCATGAATGTGAGCTCACGGTGCTCACCCCAGTACTGGAGGATCAAGGAGTGGAAGGCTCTTCTTCTCATCTGCAAAAAAAGCCTGCAGCCCTCCCTGAGGGGGCAGAGACCTGCTCTCCGGAGGATGTTCTCCCCGTGATTTGCATCCTCCCCTTGGGATGGTGCTTACTTCCACATCCGTACCTGGCCAGCATTCATCCGTCTGGACGATTCCTACCCCATCTGAACCCACAGGAATTTCTCCAGCTTTTTCTTTCAGTGGTGGGGAGGTGCTCAGAGGGATGGAGCATGGCAGGGCAACAGACCCCCAGAGACCCGCCACAATCAGAGTAAGGCAACAGTGGGGCCAAGACCTGGGACAGGACTCCTGGCTCTTGGTCGAATCCTCCTGAAACACTGAGGCCCCAGAGAGGTCTCGAGGGGGCCTATGCAGGCATGAGTCTCAGAAAGAGCAGTGCCCAGAAAGCAAACCCAGGTGGAGAGTGTGTAGGAGGATGGCCCTGTTTGGCTAACTCTGCTCAAACCCATCTAGAATGTTCTGTGGGCCATACACTGACTACAGGAGACACTGAAACACAAGACGACGCGGCCAGGAATGCAAGAGAACAAATGACCATACTCCACAGGATGGGTGATATGGTAGAATCAGAGCCACGTGCTGTGGGAATAGCAAACAGAACTCCTGATTCTGCTAGTACTCATTTTGCTCTTCAGAAAAGGGACTCTGACTTGCATGTGCAAAGCACTAGGGGCTGCCTGGAGATCTGTGGCTCCAGCTGCGGACTGAGGCAAGCACCAGAAGACAGGATGGGAAATGTATGTGAGAAAAGCATGAGTAGGGCAGGGAAGAGTGGGGGTGCTACTGCAGCAGTCCTAGCACGAGACAAGGCCACTACGGGTTTGAATTCTGGCTCCCGACTCACCAGCTGTGGGATCCCAGCCAGCCCTCCTTGAGCCTCACTGATCCCCAGGACCCCTGCTTGCAAAATGAGGATACTAGATCATCCTTCCTTTGTGGTTGTGAGGACAGAGGGGACAGGAGTAGCTACCCAACACTGTGGGCCTGGCTTATGTTGTAGGCAGTCCATAAATGGACGGCCGGCTTCAGACGAAATCACAAAGAGATGCGTTTGAAGCAAAGGATGTAGAGGTGTCTAGCGCATAGTAGGCACTCAAATATCTGTAGAGAGAACAACAAATTGAATCTAGGAGAAGGGTGAAAAAGGAGTCAAAGATGATCTGAAGGTTCTAGAATGTCCTTGTGAAGGTAGATAGGAGGAAGTTGATGTAACTGCCCTGGGAGCCCCCCTCCCTTCTGTTCTCCTGACATCACCACCAATTCGTCCCCATGGCCGCAACCCTGGGAGGGGGCTATTCCTCGCCATATTTAGTTCCCCACACATTTTGAAAAGGAAAGATAAATGTGAAAAACACGGGTAATATCCTTCAGTTTTCCATGGGTGGGTGGTCGTTCAGAGACCTGGTGAGAAGGGAAAGAGCAGAGTCATGTTCAGGAGGAAAGAAAACTCAAATTCCTCACCTAGCTTCCAGGTGCCAGGCTCAGGGCCTTATCCTATTAATCCTCACAACAAACTAGTGTGTTCGGTACTATTACCATCATGCACCCTTCACCCAAGAAGAAAATAGGTCCCAGAGAAGCTAAGGGACCAGCCTAAGATCATACAGTTAGTAGTAGGGAGGGCAGGATCCAACCAGATTACCTAGCTTCAAAACCCTTGCTTTTTCCACCAACCCCTTCTAAAGAGCCAGAGACTGAAAGAAAGAGGGAAAAAGAGTATCTCAGTCAGTTCCAGTTGCTAAACATTAAAAACAAACAAACAACCAAAAAAAAAACCACAAAAAACAGGCTCGATGGTCTACAAGCAACAGAAATGTCTTCCAGTTCTGCAGGCTGGCAAATCCAAGGTCAAGGAGCCAACACATTTGGTGTCCGGGGAGGGTTCACTTCCCGGCTCATAGGGGCCTTTCTGCTGTATCCTCACATGGTGGAAGGGGCAGTGGAACTTTCTAGAATGCCTCACAGAAGGGCACTCATCCCATCATGAGGGCTCCACCCTCAGGATGTCATTACTTCCCCCAAATCTCTACCTTCTCACTACCATCTCACAGGGTTGAGATTCAATAGGAGCCCCATATCAGGCTCCGTGCTCAGTGGGGAATCCGCTTGGGGATTCTCTCTCTCCCTCTGCCCCTCCCCCCACACACACCCTTTCACTCTCTCTGAAATAAATCTTAAAAAAGAAACCAGTCACCGTCCTGAAGCTATCTAGGGGCTCCCTGACACCAGTACTCTCATTAGCATACAAAGATATTTTTAGGACCTAGGATATTCCAAAGGATTTAGAAGCTGTCAGGAACCAGCGTCAAAGAGCAAATATATTTAGATCACAGAATTCCACGACCATCATGAGGGATGAGCTTAACAGGGCAGGAGGACCCTGGAGCAGCACCACGGACAGGGGGGTGATTGGGTCCCTGGAAGGAGCACTTCCTGAATTGGGTCCCTCGAGGCTGCCCGTCTTCAAGGCGTAATCCTGAACGAGGCACTTTAACTCCCTGAGCCTTATTTTCCTTCATTAGAAGGATGGTAATGATAATACTCTGCATAAGTCACAGGGTTTCATGGGGGACTTAATGGGATCATGGACATGAAACACTTATAAACTGTAAAGTACCACATAAATGGGAAGCTTAATTACAAGGGAGCACAGGCCTGCCCACCCGTACATCCCCAGCACCCACGCATTCACACACGCTCTTGCTCCGAGGAAAAATTAGCCTCCGGATGCAGCCCCCTGCGAAGTCACATGCTGGGACCTCCGTACACCCTCGGTCCTCCCTCTACCATTACCCACTTAGACGGAGTGGGTGCCGGAAGATCGAGGAGGGGCTGAAGAGCTTCGAGGAGAAGCAGGCGGGGCTAGAACCCATAGGGCTCAGCCCACACCTGCCCATTCGGCCCCGTGTTTGCTCTTGGTGGCATTTCGTTAATGCACAGCACCTGGGAACCAGAGAAACCGCCCTGTCCCTGGGGAAAAAAAGTGTTTGGCAGAGCAGGGCCAGCCCCAGAGACGTGGTGCTCATGAAGCACCTTGCTTTGGGAGCCTATTGGCCATGCATTGGTCTTCCACGCAACAAGCTTTAGTGAGCACCTCCTATATCTGCAGACCTGCCCTTCATGCCGGGGATCCAAGGACAAGTCCGCTCTGCCTCAGAGCCCCTTGCAAGGGCAGCCCCACCAGCAAGGCCAGGCCATGTGCGACAGCGGGCATGCTCAGGAGTGGGGGGTGGCTTTGTGTGGTGCAGAGTAGACGGGCCACGTACTGCCGGACAGCTTGGGGGTTGAAGAGGGCACAGGTAGGGACCCAATCCCAAGAGGTCCTGACGCCACACTGAGGAGCTAGGACTTTACTCTGTGTCCAATGGGGAGGCACTCAAGGATATTCAAAATGGAGGGGCATGGACTAAGCAAATCTCTTTTCCCTTTTTAGGATTCGCCCTCTCCCATTTACCACACTCCTCCTCAAAACTGCAAAGTTATGGAAGTGGGCTGAGGCCAGTGAAAGAAATGTGAAGTTAGAGAAAGAAAGTGAAAGAGAAAAAAAAAAAACCCGCAATTTCTCCCATTCCATTTCTGTTACACCTCTATAGAGGCAGTTCTCAAACAGGGTTCCCTGGAACTGCAGAATGGGCAATGTCTTCATGCGTGTTAGAAATGCCATCCGATTACAGCTAATCCTGTAGTGTAGACTTGAAAGTGGCTTAGGTCTTAAAAAGGTGTCATCACAAGCAAAAATGTTGTAAATCTTACCACCCATTACCACATAGTTTCATCTATTGCATGACAGAGAAAAATCACAGCATCCATTAAGGCCTCACAGTAAAGCTGTATTGGGCACCACGGCATGGAAGGGGTGGTTAACTGTGAGTTTCCTATCATCTATTGTCATCAGCCAGGTCCCAGGTTTTTCTCCATAGGCCAACCCCGACTACTGAATGGGCTTGGAGCAAGCCTGATTACCCTCCAACTTTTCTAATTCTCTCATGGTGGGAGGAAGCTTGCCATGCCCCCACTCCTGGTGATTTATATGGTTTTACATTTATCACTATGGGAACCAGCAGCTGTTTGGACTCCCATTTGGGGGGACCCCTGATGACGGGTTTCACTACTCAGTTATGCAACCTGATTCCCCTTAGTTCAATCCAGAGCCTGTAAAACATCTATGCCCAAAATACGCTCGGGAGTGGGGGAGATATGCACTGGGAGACAGTGGGGAGGGAGACTACAGGTGTGTAGGTAGGGGTTTGCCCTAATAGTTGCCCCCCATAATCATCAACAGCCTTTTGCTCCCCTGAGGTTTCGAGGGGTCTCCATAGATAAGTGTGCATTCGGCCCCAGGGTCTATTGGAGCCAATACAGTCTGTTAGGGAGACCAGGAACGGTGAATTCCGCACAGGGCTTCCAATGGCCCCCTATTGTACAAACGAAAGGGCCACGTTGACCTAACACCCCCCCCCCCCACCCAATCTCTAGGGGCAGTGGTACCCACTCCTGGGATTCCTGCATTAGCCAAGGGGCATCCAGCCACAAGCCTGGCCTGCTTTTTGAGCCTGCTTTCAAGTGAATCACCTACTTCCCCTTAAGCAACCCTCTCCACAGGCTTAAAGAGACTGAATTGGGTTGTCTAGATTTTCCCTTGGGCGTCTCAGAGGACATTGGATCTTGCCGTAATTATTTACGAGAGAACTCTACGGGTCCCCTTCCCTCCAGTTTATCGTTGGCAGGATCCTTTGTTTTCCCTTTGTCCGACCCGTCTGCTTGCCTTATGATGGATCCCTTCATTCCACTCCAGCGGCCACTGCAACAATGGGCCAATTAGCCACCGGGCTGAGGACAGATATTCAAGTCCCAAACCGTGTCCCCGGGGGCTGACCAAGAGATACAGTCTTTTCTAATGGAGGAAAGAAATGCTTCACCTGGGCCTCTAGAACGCTGGGCACACACGGCATACCTTATCCCCAGTTCACACACAATTCTGTGCAGTTCTTCCGCAGAGGTCCGGCGTAACAATGGGGAGGGGGTGGGGGGCAGGGCAGGGCAGAGCCCCGCTCGCTACACCAGGTTTTCTTAATGCTAGTGTTTAGCCCATCAATCACAGCAGCTGAGCCTCGTGCCTGCAGCAAGGAACCTCAGTTGCAAGGCAGGTGGAGGAGAGCAACCGAAGTCAAGCCCAGCACTGCAAACCCGTGGGACACAAGTGCATCTCCCCCAGGTTCCCCCAGCTGAACCCCCCACCTCCCTTTAAAGCAGCTGGGGAGCTGTACCAGTGGCAGAA
>CM053613.1:81219649-81281334 GCA_028646535.1 Procyon lotor | reverse complement strand
GTGCCCAGGTGCTGGGCTTCCGGCACTCGGCATACTTGGAGCATCTCTGAAGGGGGGGGGGGCGCACTGTTTATGGGCCTGGAGACACACGCCGGCCTAGGGAATCAGACTGCGAAAGCCAAAGTCACAGTGTGGGCCGGGGGGTGGGGGTGGGGGGATGGGACAGGGGTGGGGACCACTCCCTTTCTCCAAGGTGGCCTGGGTTTGGAGCGCCTCTACCAAGCGCAAGAATGGTGCTGTTTTCTTCCCCAAGAAACACGAAATACTTAATGGGATATGTACTTTAAAAAAAAAGAGGAAAAACTCATTTAGAAATGACCTATTTCATTCCTGTGAAAGGATTTTTAAGTGTGTTTCAGGATTTGGCCCTATAGCGATTCATTTCTTATTCTAAAGTGATTTTAATATTCCAATTTATGACAGTCACATGTACGGTGACCTACAGGTTGAACCCCCCGCCCCCCCAGCTGAATTTCCTCCTGAAGCTGCTAAGGGTGCTTTAACCGAGCGCTGTGCTGCCTTCTAAGGCAGACTCCTCATCAAGCAGCTACCGCAGGACGCGGCCGAGCAGAAACAACACAACATCTGTGTTATCTAGGGAGGGACACACTGACTACTTTCCCAAGATGACTAGAGGAAGAAGTTGGATCCAATCTCATCTACACCTCATACTTGAAGCCAGCTAACTTCAAAGAAAATTCCAAACACGAAACAAAACAAAAGACACCACACCACTCCCCCCCTTGCCCCCGCATCTCAACTCGGTAGGTTTCCCTTTGGTTCTAATTTCAGAGCGGAATCTGCATGAAGGACTTTGAGCCCAGGGGATGCTTTGGCTGACCCTCTATTTTATCAGAGGGCTCCGGGGACACTTTGGATGATGTGGTTTGCTCTTCAATATCCCAGCATGTATCTTTGTAAATGAAACCACATGGACAACTCGATGTGATTTAAAAAAAAAAAAAAAAGCAGGGGGTTGCCAATTGCCCTCATCGGAACAGATGGACCTGATAATACTAGCGTGCAAGAGACGGGAGAGACACCCAAGAAGCTCATGGCACATCACAGTGAGGACCTGGATGGCTCCCATTTCAATTCCATTCCTCCAATTTTTTTTTTTTTCTTTTAAATTTAAAAGATTCTAATGAATTCGTGGCCTAATGGCTGCAAAGCTGCAACAAGGTTGATGGGGCAAGTTGACATCATATATTCCTTTCAGTACCCCCAGATCCTTCAAAACTTCCCCCCCTAGATCGAGCTACAGCTAGCGGTGTGCGGGCCTTCACAGGAAGGTCAGGAGACCCAGCCGCCCGGCTCCTCCCACCCATCAGGTCCGGGATTCTCGAATGCAACGTCACCTTGGACGGGGCTCACAATTTCTCCCCTTTGAGGGTCTCCGGGACGCAGCTTTAACCTGCGTTGAAGGAAGGAGTCGGGCGACTGGGGACTCGATGATGGTCTGCCTCTCTAACAGGGAAAAAAGACTCCATTACCCTGGTTACGGAAGATGAAAGATCACGCCGGAGCACTTCCCTTCCGAGAAATCAGAAATCAACTATGGCCTTTCGAGTTTAAAAATATTTTTCCATCGCATTTGGACATTTTCTTGTAATGAAAACTCTGACCTGGGGAATGGGTTTCAGTTATTGCATCCAAGTGGGAGAGAAGACATGGAGGACTGTGGGCCGCTTCTTTTTCTTTTCTTTTTTTCCTTTCCTTTTTTTTTTTTTTTTTAAGCTCAGGCTTTATGTTACTGTCACTGGATTTAGCTGTTGCAGCTTTTAAGGCTAACGGGTGGCTGTGATGTAGCGAGCAGTGCAAGAGAGAAGAGTGGAAATTAATTGAGCTATCCATTTGTCAAGATTCGGTCTGGAAGATTTTTTAGGAACCAATCTAAATCTCAGGGATAGCCTGGACCTTTAAAATGGGACCCAGGCTCATTCAGCTCCATAACCTTTAATCCGTCTGAAGTAAGGAGCAAATGTTAAAATCCACGAGTGTACTTTCTAGGCAAGATAAATACACGGAAGACTGCTTAAGACCCAGCAAGCCTAGAAGATCATGTCCGTTCAACAACGGATCCTACAATGGTGTTCCAGTGGCAATTTTGCTTTAACTACTCTTGGGGGTGCCGGGGAGAATCTGGGTGTTCACGGCCACAGACGCCCTCTGATCGCGGACAGGGTTCAAGTGCTGGCGCCGAAAGGCTGCCGTGCCTCTGGGAGCTCGTGGGGCTTCACCTGGAGCCTCGAGGCCGGGAGCAGAGAGACAGAAGCCAAGACAAGCCCCTGTTTGATGGCACCTTTGATGCAGACAGAAATACAGCACTGTTTGTTTTGAAAATTTCCTCTCACACGGAGTCACTCTGCCTGGAACGGGGGTAACAGTGAGTTGTAGCCGTGTGAGGACACAAGAGCCGCTTTTGGGGGTGATGGCTCAGCCGGGAGCGGAGGCGCCTGCGCTGTGGTGCAGAGTGAGGGGGAGGGGCTCAGGGGGTGCTGGCAAAGGTCTTCAAAACAAAACGAAACGAAACAAAAACCAGCCTGAGGGAGTGAGAGGCCAGCCACAGATGAAAAGTGTTGCTCCTGTGTTACAGAGAAATGGGGCGTTTCTACAGATCGAGAAAGGCCTCCACTGCCTTAAAATACAGACCTGCCTAGCCACAGTTACCCCGACGGAACCCTCTAGAATGAGAGGTAGTTAAGGGCTGGCTCCTCCCTGGGCCCCTTCTGCAAAGACGAACCAACTACTGCAAAAGGGGGATGGAGGCGTAATTCACGTGGACGTCCAAAAGGCCGTTCACAGGAAATTTCATGAAAACCTACTCTTTTTTTTTTTAAAGATTTTATTTATTTGACAGAGAGAAACACAGCGAGAGAGGGAACACAAGCAGAAGGAATGGTAGCGGGAGAAGCAGGCTTCCTGCCAAGCAGGGAGCCCGATGCGGGGCTCGATCCCAGGACTCTGGGATCATGACCTGAGCCGAAGGCAGACGCTTAACGACTGAGCCACCCAGGGGCCCCATGAAAACCTACTCTTGAGAGCTCAGGCCTAATTCAGTTTACCACCTGGACACGCGGCAAAAAATCACGGAGGGTAAACACCTAGCTCCTGGTGTGGAGCGGGGAGAGCGTGGCTGACCTGGAATCAGGGAGGAAGGAGCATCTTCGGGGGGCTCAGCAAGGACGGGGAAAGTGGGAGGGGCCCGCGCGCTGCGCTGACAAGCTTTTACTTAAGCAGCGGAAGGAAGAGCAAAACCGAAACAGAAATACGCACAGACAAGGATTTGGGAAGCAGCCTGGATGGAGCAGTTTAGAGTGAGACACAGGAACCAATTGATGGATTTTTCAGAAGATTTTAAGTGCAGGCACTGATGTTTGTATAAGCAGCGGCCAGAAAAATCCTTACTAGCGGCTTTCTCTAAAGTTCTCTTTGTCCTACTGTGATGGGTTAGAAAGGAGAAGAAAACAGAGACTAGGGAATCTACTGCCCTCTTTCATAAACCTCCTCTTCCACGGAACACTCTGGATTTTCGTCATGCTCGTCTCACCCACTCCTGTGAAAACCAAGAACGTCTCCAGAAAGCCAGTGTTAAGGACAGGTGCCTTATCTATAAAGAGGGTCTACACACGAAGAGCGATGAATTACAGATTCTGTGTTTAAAAGAAGTCCTGCATCCCGGGGTGTGGAACTCTGAGATCTTGCAGTCTTCTGGGATAACAGCAGGAAGCAGGGAAGTTATCTTTTAAAGCAAATTTTTTCCCCCTCACAGAATAAGCACGTTTACACGTTCTGGGGCTGGAACCTGCACACAGCGGTTGGGGGAGGCCTTATGTCAGGAAATCCTGCCATGTCTAGTCGACATGGTGCAACTACCCGCTTTCCCACCGCAGCAGCCTGGGAAGCTCGGAGGTTCCCAGGCAAGCCACGTCAAGCGGTATGAGAGCCCCTGGGTACCAGCAAAGGGGACGGATGGCATCCCTCCCTCCTCCCTCAGGGATGCAGATCGGAGACCGTGGAACTCATTTCAAGAAGAGTTTCAGACAGTCCAAAAAAGATAAAGCCACAGAAGCTGTGGCTGCCTCTTCCACACCCCCAGTATTTAACTGAGGGCAGCCGGGGAGTACATGGGTGCCCGGCATGGAGAGGACAGGACCCTCTCTGACCTCTCGACCCTGACAACACACCCAAGTCCTAACACAGTCAGCGGGTCGTCCCTGGGGCAGGAAGAATGGCGATGCACTGCGAGAAACACGGCCCGCCCGGGCCTGTTAAACGGTGTGTATTTTCCTTCATGTGAATTAAGATGGGATTAAGACAACGAGAAGATTCAAAGGCAGAATACTTACCATTTCATCAACCGTGAAATGCCTAAGCCTAGGGCCGTGTTCCCTCATGGCCAGGCGGCCATTTTCCCTAGCGTCCTGCTTTGGATGGTGATGCTTAGAAAAGAATTCTCTTAAGCGTAAGCTGCAAAATATCTGATATACCCTTAAATGCCTGGATGTTAAAAGATTTTCTGAGGTCCTTAAGATTCCATTGAAGAACAAAGTATCTCATGTCTCTGAAGTTCCAAAATAAAGGGACCATTACATTCCAAGGATTCCCAGGGACGGCTCGGCTTCTTTGCATACATACCGGGAAGACAACACACATTCAGGACATTTCCAGTGGTAACGAAGGTACCGTACCTGTGATGATGGTAGGGGTGGTGGTGGTGGTGATGGTGGTGGTGGTTGTTGTGGGAGGAGGGATAGTTGTGGGGGGATCTGGATAAAAAAAAAAAGGAAAATCAAACCCACAATGCTGAACACAACAATGATCAGTAATGACAAAACAAAGGCATGAGGACACTGAGATGTTCGTTTGATGACGTTCCCCCTCCGAAACCAAGCGCTTCCCCGCCCCCTGCCCCCACCCCACCGAAGAGCCGGGTCTTGTAATGGGAACCCCAAACCTTAGCTGGAAAAAGCTAAGAAAAGAAGAAAAGAGATTTCTATTAATGATGTGGAGCAGGGATGAGGAGATGTGAAGGGGAGAAGGGAGGGAAAATTGAAATAGGACACCTCCCACCCCAATCTGATCCCAAAGGGGAGGGTACACCAGGTCCGCGCCCGAGAGTCACTGCGTTTTATGCTTCTGCGGATGGAAGAAAGGAGGAGGAGAGGGCGCTGCTCCAGCGAAAGGGCTGCCGTCGGCCAAGGATGAGTGTGCTCTTGGTCCCCTGCTCTCCCTGACGGGTAACTTCATTATATTCCCCATCAATACATCCCAGCGGGAAGTGCAACTACCTCTACGCTCGTAATAAATACAAAGAAGAGAGAATGTCACCACTAAATATCAAGTTCCAGGCCTGTGAGATTTTACTGAGATTTTATTTTTTTTTTTAAAAGTCAATAAGTTTGACAACTTATAAATATTAATACGTTAGTTGCCTTTGCTCGCGTTAAAGGCTGGACCTCAGTGGACGGCGGTGGTAAGACCAGAAGCCCACCTTCCATCTTGTAAACAAGGGGACGGAATATAAACGGGGCTTGACCCTCCAAGCCAGGAATCCCGGAAGGAACCCTTCATCGGATGTTTGATATACTGTATACTCTTCTATCATCTCAGAAACTATTTGGGGGACGAGGGAAGGGCAAATATGAAAGAGAAAAAAGAAAATCCTGAGCCCAAATGATCAAACTGAATGTGTTAAATTGTCAGCAAGACTTTGAACTAAGCAATCATTCTGCTATAATAGAGCATAAGACGATTTGAAGGCTTTTGATTTTAAATTTTATCTAAAGCACGTCAACTTTTTCTCCCTGACACATCTGGTGTCCTTTTATCTCCAAGAGAGCTCTCAGATTGTCTAATTAATACATCAAAACTTTAATTATATGCTGCACCTTTATTGGCTTTGGTACAACTTCCTGAAAGTTTATGAAAACATCATTTTGGCGCCTGGTTGTAAGGTCTGCTTGAGATGATTCCTACTATCGATCGCTAATCCGAGGTCTTAATTTTCCTAGCCAATCTCTCTCACACATACACAACATATGACTATGGTGGGCAAGAATCAGCAGCAAATGCTTCCGTCTTGCAGGAGACTGTGCTCCTTTGAGATGGGGACACGAGCGGTTTAAAGCAGCCTCATGCTGAAGTTCAAAAAGGAATTCAGACAAAAACAACAAAATTTCAAAAAAAGCCCCCCAAAAAACCAAAAACCCCAAAAAACCACACACACACACACACACGCACACATCTCACTGTCCACCAAATAGCAGAAATGATTAAGTAAGTGATTTCAAACCACCTTTTTGGACAAACAGGCAGTGTGTTCAGTCTTGCTTCCCTGGCCTCTTTCTCATGGAGGCCCCAGGTGCGGAAGCATTCTGGGACCCAGCAGAGCACGCGGCTGCTCCCACACCTTGCCGCAGGCACCGGGACAGACGCAGCCGAGCGAGGGGTGCGGGCCCCCGAGCCGAGCTCTGAAAGCGTCCCGTGCCCTCTCCTACCCAACGCAACTGTACGCATGTGGGCAGCTAATGTAGTTCCTCCCGTCTGGTTCAATTACAATATTTATCACTGGAAAGGGAACATCTGTGCCGGGGAGACTTCCCCTGGTACACTCTGATGCTATTTCTGAACCTGTCTCTCGGAGTATTGGCACAAAACGTGCGATATCCACAATATAATCAAAGGGGAACGGAAGGTCCGTTTTTGAAATATGATTCGAAAACACGATTATGAACAAGGGGTGGACCGGACTAACAAGGGCAGAGACATCAGAAAAAGGTCACTGGTCCCTTTCGTTTTGTGAAAATCACACACTTTCAATTATTTTCATCACTACCGGGGTAACTGTTGTCCTTCACATCTGGCTCAAGTGACCTGAATGAATTAGATTCTGTTAACAGGTATAACCTCGTTGCTCAGATCATTTCTGGCAATAAGAGCAACGTGAGGCCACTATTTAAGAAAATACAGAGTTGGAGCTAATGAGCGGTGTTTGACACATAGAGGCTCAAAGAACAAAACCAATTGGGGCTCAGACACTAACCAGCTAGATTCTCCAAGGATAGGAGTTATTTCCAGAGAATTAAACATTTTAAAGGCACGTTAACGCCTGGTTCATAATGTACTTTGAACATTACTGTAGTAGTACAATAAACCACCTCTGAAAAGAAAATCTACTCGCCATCTTCTCCAATTGCTAGAATATTTTGTTAATGGACAAGTAACACCTCGGGTTGGCCTTGTAGCCGCCACTGCAGGCAGCGCTCCTGGCATAGCTTAAGGGAGGGGGGTAGGATCCTATAGATCTACCAGATCCCTGGATAAGGGTAAGTGTGACATCAAGGGTTGGGGAGATGTTTGTGTGCATACGTGTGCGTGTGAGTGCGCTTGTCGGAACAGGTAGGTCACTATGTTTCCTGGCTTTCAATGATGCAGTCTGTCCCAGCGAGTGAAATCCAAACAGTCTCATGTTGGAGGGAACTGTTCTAGTGGGAAGCAGTGAGAATCAGAGGCCCTACAAAGTGAGACACCAATGTCCCCGTAGACTTGGCGTCAGAAGTGTCATGGCTCGGAGACATAGTAAGCCTGTGACCTTGAGTGGCTTAGGTGAACTTCCTGAGCTTCCTCTGTCATGTGTACCATGGGATGAAGATAATGCGTACGTCCTGGGGTTACTGGGGAGACTTGAGGGGGCCAGCATGTGCAACAGTGGGACACAGGGAGCGCTCAACAAATGCTAGGTGTAAGCTGGTGTCCCAAATGTTCCAAGAGGTCTGTGGCCATCAGATCCACAAAATGTTTCTTGTCTTGAGGAGCCGCAACAGGGGGGATGGTAAGTCAGAGTGCTTTTATAGATAACTTGGTCTTCTGACTCACGGAAGCATACCCTAGACTGGTGGGCATTTGCGAACTAGGGGGACAGCAATGGAGGGGGCTCACAGGAGGCTCAAACCCGCATGTACACAGAGAGATCTACCTGCCAGCCCCTGGCGTCAGCAGACCGTGGTCAGTCGGAGTCACAGGGCGGCTGTGTCATGGCAGCTGAAAACGGGGCCCAGGGCACCTGGTACCTACACAGGACCGCCGTTGCCTTTGCGGGATCTCCTCAACCACTGGGGAGAGTTAGTGCTCTTACACGTGCAGAGCCCAGACAACATGGGTAACGTATGCAGAAAACACATCTCAGACGTTTACAGATCAGGTGGGTAGATGTGATCCTATAATTCTGCATTAGGTTAAAAGGGGGAGGAAAAAACCCCTCTAAAACCTCAGGATTAGATCATAAGGATTATATTTGAATATCCAAGTAGATATGGTGTAAAGCATGCTTCTATGTCCTCAAAAAGACACTGACTCCTGTTCTCTTCAAAAGGAAAGTGGCCAGGTTCTAGGTCCTAAAGGTATCAGTATCCCTAATGTACGGTTATGTGTGTATAGGTGTATATTCACATACACTTATACTTGGATAATTTACAGTGCTAACAGGAAGAAAAAATGTGCACACATATCCGTATATTTATAAGACACTGAAATTTTCAGGCCTGTGGTTACTCATTCCACATCATCTCAGTTCATGACTGAGTATGGTATACAACAGACTTCGGACAGAGAAGAGACTCACTCTGTCATCCGAAGGCTAGAGCGGCAGTGCACTCCTCAACTAGAGAATATTATCCAGACACAAAATGGACATGAAGATAGAAATGGGAAGAAGTCTAAAATGCCTGACACGTCGTAGATGCTCAATAAATGTTTGCTGGTGAGAGAATGCAATTCGTGATACTATATGCTCTAATAATCCTGTGAAAAGATATTAAGAAAAGAGACAAATTTAAAAATAAATGCATTCATGTCTAAAGGAATGGATAGTGGCCGTTTATGTGGCTACCAAGGACCCTATATTATTTCTCCAAGTATTCACCGGCTTGCAACATCTTCTGGAATGTCATAGCTTCATGCTAAAGACAGGATACTTCTGTTCATCAAAGCAGGAGCGAGGCAGGCTGAGATATCACAGGAAAATACCACTGGGAATAAACTTTCTGAGCTAAATAGCCATTAATTGGTAAGGCTGAATTTTGCAGTCATTATTTCTAACACAGTCTCCACTCCTCGTGCCTGAGGACACAGCTTTCCTGCTCAGCATGACCAGGGACTGTGATCTAGTGGGAAACCCCCACGATTAGAGGGAGAGAAGAAAAGTCACTGCCTTCCCAGGTGGAGACACTGGGGTCCACCTCGGGCCAGGCTTCTTTAAGTTCTTGAACAAAACAAACGGGCTTTCGGTTTTCAACTGGACCAAAAGCTCTGGGAGGGAATCACAAGCAGCAGCTACATGTAAATGAGTCTAGTAGAAGACCGGCTTAGCTTTCCACGTACCGTAAACGTACAGCATGTAATCCGAGTGAGCTTTCCCCACTATGTTAGAGGCTTCACAGCGGTATGTACCGTTATCGGTTTTGTTTAGGTTATTGATGAACAGGTTGGGTCCGGACAGGACGGCGTGCTGAGGCATCTCGTCATCGACTCTAACCCAGGTCACCATGACCGGCCTGCAGAGGGAAGAGGAGGGACACAGGAGGCTTTGTTATCTCCCACCGAGACGTCTGCATCGGCTTCCCACCCATGCATCACGGGAGTCCCATGTAGGGTGACACGACTGGAGACATGTTTTGAGTTCACAGAAGTACAGCTGTGGAGTCCCCCTGAGTCTATCTGGAATAAACTTTTAAAAACAAACAAACAAAAACATTATCAGGTATTGAAAAACTTTTAACGGACTGTAAGTGGGAGTCTCATCATTTTCAATTCGTCTTTAACAAATCAGCAAATAAACCAACGTGCCCTATTTTTATGCCCCGCTGTGTGGTTTCACACCAATTCAAACAGGCCAGAACTCGGCTTTCGTTAATCATCTCATTAATTCGGGGGAAAACAGCCAATTCTTGGCGAGGGATACACGCATTACTCTGATGGTTACTAATACACCAAGACTTGCTTGGAAGCCACTTGTGATATTTAAAGGGATTTCAAGTTTCGCAAAAAGAAACAGACTCTTACATCTGAATGCTGCTTTCTTTTGAGCTCTGCTGTTGGAAAAAGCGCCTCTATTCATTCGGGGAAAGATGCAATCACTTCTTTTCCCCTTGACCCCAAAACCTGCCTCCCCCAACCCAGGCCACCTTATCTATGGGCTCCTCTGCTAAATGCCTTGCTTTGCCGGCTCTCCGAGTTCCCCGCGCTGTCACATCCTCTCCCTCTCCGTGTGCACCTGCAGACCCTGAGGCTCAAGGGTGAGGCTTCTGGGTCCAGGTCAGTCGCTAAGGGGAGCATCTCCACTTGGGCTCCTTCTGGCACTTGCTCGGAGGCACGTTTGTTTCGGGGACTTAAAGTGCCACGTTTGCGTCCATCAGGGAAAAGCCAATTTCACAAGATGCTCAGGAGCCAAATCCGCACGCGTGCCAAGGATCTTTCAAACTCCCTGAATCTAAAACGCGTGCTCTTCGAGGCGGCTCCCTCAACCGCCTGTGACATCAGGGCCACGTGGGCGACTGTGCCTGAAACTCCCATTTTAGAGGAAGGGCGGCAGAGACAGGGGCACGGAAGTAACTTCTTGTCGGTTCCCAGGGCTACCTCTAGGAGCGGCGACAGGACCAAGAGACCTAGCGCTTGATGATGAGCCAACGCTCGAGTTAGCCCTGTCGACCTGCATTCCAACTTTCAAATGGGATCTGAAGTTACAATTTTTCTTTAATTACACATGGGTTTGTCATCACAACCCAGTAAATTATTTAAAAATTAGTCCTGCATATGTGCTCCTTGCAGGCAACAGCAAATGGGTCTGCCTGGCATTCAGAGCGAACGTCCTGCTGCTTGGCAGCTGAAACAATCAGTGGGGGTAAGTGCTGAGGATATTCACAACATTTAATGGCAAGTTAAATTACCATTTTTATTGTATGCAATTTCTTGAGAAAATAAATAGGTAGTATGCTAGAAGGGATCGCAGCGGAGTAACGCGAGCTGGAGCACACAGCCGTCCACCCGTTCCGATCTGGGAGGAACAGATACCCTCTCTCTGCCATAAATGTCCTGATGGAAACATGTCATTTACTGTCCCCATGGCACAATCAATTGAACACACTACCTTCTTCTGGGGGGGGAGGGGAGAGAAAAAAAACCACATAAACAAAATAGAGGTTAGCAAAGCCGTATACTGTAAATGTGGTTAATATGGCTGAATACAGGCATTTTAAGTGGTGAGAGGCCTGGGAGAATGTCTTCCCCTCCACTGGATTTTTTTTTTGGGGGGGGGAGGGCAAGGTAAGCCACTAACTAGGGCATGATTCAGACGGTTTAGGGAAAGAAATCCTTGTATCCTTGGGCGTGTTCGAAGGAGGAAAGGATCGCCCTGCCAAAGCTGGAAGCATTTCCAACCACGTAACTCGGGCACACCAGAGGGAAAGCCAAGAACCAAGATGACCTCCTCCTTCCTAAAGGTCATCTTTAAAGCTCCACATGGTGAGGACACACAGAGCAGACTCTAGCCGGCGAGGAGGGAGGCCTGACACGGCGAGGGCTGAAGTGGGAGGGAGCGGCCGGCAGCCAGCCTCCGTCTGGCTCCCCGGTCTCTTGTCAGAGATCACGCCTTAGCTGTAGCGGGGACAGTGCTTTCCAGAGATTTCCGGGCAGCTTCCTTAGGATGCTCAGGGCGTGAAAACTGTGATAGGCTGGTTAATAAAAACGCTGAGGGGAAAAAAAAAAATCATACCGCAGGGACAGCAGAGGGAGCTCAATGCTGTTTTGTTTTGTTTTGGTGGAGACTGCTCAAAGGCCGAGGGCTCAGAATCTCGACACTGACTTGTTCCGTCTTAGAGAAATGTTTTTAACCGTTTCTCATGGAAAAAACAAACTTCACTCTCCTCTCCCCAAACGAAACTGGATGGACGCCTAAAGCAGCCCCACTACCCAAGTGGCTTCTTTGCTGTGTTAGTGATGATATACAGCAGGTTCCCTAATTCACTTTCATCTGTTCAGCAGGGAGGCAGCTTCTTTGTACTTTTCCATAAAATCAGAGCGCTAGGTTCTTCCTCTTCTGCAGTGGCATACGTACGTTCCTTGAGAAAAGCTCTGGGACCATTCCTTACTAACAAAAATATTTCGAGGAGTCACTTTTCTTTGAGGGAAGGAGAAGCAAAGTTAAAGGTAGGGCAAATTCATTTTCCAGCGGCTGGCCCTAATCACAGAGGCTTAATTTAAGTCTGAAAACCATCTTTCCGGCAGCTGAGACATTAACACAGAAGGTAGCAGATTTATCATGAGATTGTGGGCATACTAAAAATTTATTAGGATTATTTTTGTGTGTGTGTGAGAGAAGATAGTTCTGACAATCATGTTGATGATAATAAAATAGAATTAGCTGAGATTTCAATCTTAGCTGGCATTTCATTTTTCTCCCAATCCTGGCCATTAAGAACCGACCACACGTACTTATTCCCCCTTTACACGGAATATTCCTTATTTGTTGGAAAACCTTCCATCCTTTAGAGCAGGAGACAGGTGACAGGCTGGTGACTTGTGAATGCACAGCTCTGTGTTGTGACATTTACTGCTCATGACCCTCTGCCGACCTTGGCCTTCAGAACTTACTGGGGCTTCCCGATGGCTTCACACGTTAACTCGAGCGCATCTCCTTCCCGGGTTAGGCCTTGTAGAGGGTAAGTCATCTGAATATGCACTTGAGGCTTATCTGTGTGACGACAACACAAAGCGTAATGTTTAGCAAATGGTATCAGGCAAAAATCAGACTTGCATGCTGCCACAAACCCCACACCACCGGCACTCACGCTCTCCCCATCCTTATGCCTGCACTAACATCCTCCTAATTAGTTAGTAATCCTGGCATTTGCTCAAATTAAATTGACTAATAACTCCAAGGAGTGAACCGCGAGCAGATAAGAGATTCATAAGCCAACTGCGCCACATCAAACATTTCCTGTGAAATACATTTTGTTACATTGAAGTTTATCTCCAAACTCACTCAAGCTAAAGGAAACTCATTTGCCTTCATGCTGAGGTGAAGCCACAGATATTTGTGGTCCTCAGAATTGATACAGTTTATCATACATCATATATTACTATGTGACAATACGTTGTGACAACGCATATTAATAAGTTTGCCCCTTCTATGCTCTTGATTCCAAATGGGAAAGGCAAAACTTTTGAATTCCACTCAAACGGCTTTTGAGAATAAAGAAATGGCAGCTTCCGGTGGTCCCAGCGGAACTCTTTGATGCCTCAACGTATACACAGGAGAAGGAAGGAAGTGGACAGGTATCGCGAGGGCCTACTGTGATAGCACCGGTCATTGGTGGTGGAATAAGCCCAGCTTTAGGGATCAGAAACTGGTACCCAGAGAATGAAGTAGCCAGTCCAAGGTCATGGAGGTAACTTAATGAGAGGCAGGCCTGCGAATGTTGGGATTTTGGGTTCAAAACTACATTTCCCAGCGGCAATCCGTAATTAAAACCAAGTAGAGCTTCTGGAGGCAGTCAAGTACTTAGCTAAGTGACACAGGTGTTCTTACATCTACTGGCTACTTAAAACCTGTGTTTGGAGCTTGTGGGGGTTTGGGTCCAAGGGAGGTGTGGGGCATAGAGAGGGAACCAGAAGAGATCAGGATTAACTTAGAAACACATACAAATGCATTTACAAATAAAACCTGAATGGAATGGGAGCCTTTTTTTTTCTGTGCTGAACTAACAAGCTATTAATCCCTAAATCAGTTTTCTCATTTAATGCTGTGGCTCTGTAAATGTGTATTTTTGGAAACGTACCCAAGAGTAATAAATGTGAGAGGCCAAGACATCACTTGGCTGAAAGGTCAAAACAATTTCCATAACTTTACTTTCTCAGACAATCACACCACCTAAACACCAGCCCCTTGGCCTTTTACGAGCTGTGCTTAGCTCATTAACATTCATCCTATGAACTGAGAGGGAAATCAGAACTACAGGCAGCGCTCAACTGATCTCAACCTGCACGCAGCTAAAATAAGCCGCACGAGGGAGTCCTCTCTGGGGACGGCGGCTTTCCAGATGCGCTGGTACAGGCTTGTTCCCATCCCAGATCTTTCTGTCTCTGAAAACCACGTGGCATTCGAAAACCTTTTTGTAGTGCCTTCTTGTTCACGAGTGTGCACTGCACGCTGTGAACGGGTGACCCTTTCTGCGAAGCCAAGCCACTTGCCAGAGGATGTAAGTTAACAGGCCCGAAAGCCCCAGCTGACGCTTGCAAAGTAAACACGGTTCTTTTCTTGGGCTTGCTGGCAAAGAGAACATTCGAGAGCAAAATGCTGTGGAGGTGTCCAGGGACTGGTAACTGGGTTGGGAAAGCAGTCACTACAGGGAGGCAAAACCAGACAGGATACACACGATGAGCTTGAGTGAGGACTGGCTTGCTGGGCAGAAGCAAGAGCTGCTGGCCACTCTGCTTGGAGAGCTCTAGACTCAAAGTTGACACTAAATACAGCCATTGGGTGACATGTGGGAGTCTATTATTTTTGGTGGTATAACACAAACACAGAGCTGGCTGGTGAAGTTTATTACAAACACAAGATACAAATAAAATAAGTAACTAAATAAAGCGAGCAATGGGAGAAGGTCATGTTACTGAAAACACCGAGAACCAAAGACCCCGCTCCCTTATATTTCACATTCAGAAAGAGCAGTACTTAACGGGGTCCCTGGTCAGGAAACCTCTGTCACTCTTACCAAGGAACCATTCTGGGCGAGGCTAAATTTAAAGCCCAAAATCTGGGCTGAAATGGAACATTCGCTTATAGGTTAATCTCTGATCCATGGAAGGACTACATTTTCCATGCTCTGCTGACTTCCGTCCATTAATTAAGGAGAAGCAGGATGCCTGCTGGTCTATGTGGAAGGTTTTTTTATTTTTGTTTTTTTTTCTTCCCTTGTGTAATTTACAAGCAAACAGAGAGGGTATATTTTTCAGCACAGTGCACTAAGGGTTTTATGTGCTCAACTTCCATTAATAATAAAGAGACCGTTGAAAATCTAATCCAGTTTTGCCTCTCTCTTCAGTACCACAGACTTGTGGTTAAGCGCTTTTTTACGTTACTAATGGCTGTTTCCCAGTTGCCAATTACTCAGAGAAATTAGGAAGAGCAAGCTAAGGATCTGCTGTACCTGGAACTTGTGTGTGTGTGTGCATATATATATACATATATATATACACACATAAAAAAAATATATATATAAATAAAAATCCTACTAAGCCATAGAAAACGCACCTTCAATTTTGATAACGGATTTTCCCAATTTACTCCGGAGGTTCCTGGAGAGACATCTACTATCTACTTATGGGCAGAGCTGCTATAGTTACCTTAATAGCTGGCTGAAAAGGTAAACATTAATCTTGTTTGTATTATACAAAAAAATGTCCTCCTCTGTTGACACATGCAGTATCTGTGTGCATGTTATCTGACTGCGGGGCGGCTGAGCTGTCTTCCCGCCCAGCCTATGAGAACCACACAGGCACGTCTCTGGGCCAAGATCCGGCCCCTTCTTTTGCCCTGAAAGAGGAACTCAGGTACGCTCCGCAGGTGGACCAGACACTCTGGGATTCCACCGGCGCCTCTGGAACTCAGGGAGGTTAAATCTGCCCGGGAAGATCCTGACTACTATGTGAGTATGTCAAAATCCCGCACAATCCAGATGGCTGACTGAATAGCCCAAAGCTCATCATTTATGTTTTAATTATGTTCATAAATCAAACGTTATAACCCACCAAAGCTTTTCTGAGACAGACCCAGACTCCAAGATTTATTTTTAAGTAATGAGGTAAGGCCCAGTGCATCTTCTGGGTGATCATTTTACGCCTCGGCTGGCGGTGTGAGGCACAAGGCTCCGAGCTAGATGACACTTTCTACCCAAGTGCAGTAACTGCCCAGAAACGTATCGCTCAGAATGGCTTAATGTCATTAAAAAAATGGAGCTGCTAGGGGCGTCTGGGTGGCTCAGTCGTTAAGCGTCTGCCTTCGGCCTAGGTCAGATCCCAGCGTCCTGGGATCGAGCCCCGCATCGGGCTCCCTGATCGACGGGAAGCCTGCTTCTCCTGCTACCGTTCCCTCTGCCTGTGTTCCCTCTCTCGCTGTTTCTATCAAATAAAAAAAAAAAAAAAAAATGGAGCTGCTATATAAAAATAAGAAAAACAGTTAGGTCTGTGCACTTATGGAACATTACAGTTATGAAATGGCATCACCAATAGCCAATCAATTAGGTCGAGGGATCTGAGGTTTTCATGATACGCTGTCATTTCTTAAAAACCCTATAAAAGACATTTAGGAAGACTCTTATAGCAGACAAAATTCATTCATTAGTCAAAGTTGCACAGAGGGTTAAATGCCAGGAGGCTTTGGGTCACACCGCAGGAGCAACCAATTAAAAAAATACTATTAGAAAGACATTCCAATTTGATGAGACTTTCTCTAAATGTACTTTGCTCTCTCTATAAAGGGAAAATATATATAAAAGGAAACTCTTTAAGAGGTTAGAACGGCTTGCTGGCAGATTACAATTGATTTCATGCTGGTCTGACCTTGCACCGCGTTCTGTGATCTTTCCAGAAGACGAAGCGCGAGCCTCGGTAACCTGTACTCACTTTCCTATGTAAATGAAGAGTCATCGTCTCCCCCTCTCTGGATCGGAACACTAACGTAGCAGGTTTTTAAAATTACTTATTAAAAAACAATAAATAAAAGGGTACTTGGCAGTTTCCTTTTGCCTGGGACGTCATCCTTCCCATGTACCGGATAGCAGTAGAGCAGCGGCCCGAGGAAGATCCTGATATCCCAGCAACGAGACTTATTATCCCAGGGGCTCCTGACAGCCCACCCCCACAAGAATTCCGGTGTCCTTTGATGCTCTAACGGCAACCAGGCCTGAGGGGGCCTGGGTGCAAATTTGCCCCTGCAACTGCATTTGGGACACGGGCTCTTCTTACTTAGATTTGTCCAATTTCTGAGTATCTGTTGGAGAGGGACTGGATGCCCGCGGAGCAAATGCTAATGGTCTCAGGGCATCTGCCAGGGAGAAGTCAACGGCAACAAGTGCCCAGACATATCAGAATGGCTGGGAGAAGTTTGGGTCAGTGCCTGCGCATTCAGGTGGGGAAGCATCAGCTTTGTCAATCATGAGGGATTACCGCAGTTTGGAGGAGCACGACAATGCAAAGATTAACCTGAGATTTGGTGAGTATGAGGGGGTTTTTTGAGCTCAAAGCAGGAATGGGCAGGCACGATGCGGCTGCCTGGATTGCCAGGAGAGGCCAGCTTTGCACTGAAGAAGACAGTGTCCAGTAATAAGAGGTGACTGGGTCTGGTTCGAAAACAGTCACACTGAGCTTTCCGAGCTCATCTTGCAAAAGGTTTGCTTTCTAATGTCCTAATACATTCATGAAAAATTCTCATCACCATTTATTTTGTTTGTTTGCAAGGTGAAGGAGAAGGACCCCCTGCCGTTACATCTGTTGCATGAATCGGAGGACTTCAACCTCGCTGGAGGCTGACGGAGCTATTGGGGGCGGGAGGAGTCAAACCTGGCAGGAGATGCGGGACCAACGAGCACGTACCACATCACTCCAGCAGAACATAATTCCTGCCTGTTGGAACTTGCGAGTAGTTTGGTGGATACTGAAATTACTGTTTACCCAACAGAATCAAATTTTATTCTGCGATGTTGCGAAAGAAAGTTCTATTTTCAGTGCTTTAGAAATGGGCAGCACACTCAGGCAGCACCCTTCCCTATCTTTGAGAAACCTTTAAAATCTGAAAGTGAACGCAGGACAGGAAAAGCCTTAGAGCACGAGTTTCTCCATAGGAAAATCAACTCTGTAAGAAGAAAAGTTTTGGGTCTTTTGTATCCTGGCGCCCAGCACATGCAGTAGGCACTCAATAGTTGTTTACCAAGTGAATGAATGCATGAGAAGCTGGAGAAATGCCAGGGCATGGACTCCTAACTCCAAGATCTGCTATGACTTAAAAAAAAAAAAAAAAAAGTCAGATCATGAATACCTCTTAACCTTCTTATAAGATAAGCTGGGCACATTAACATTTTTGAGAGTTTATGCGAGCACCCACTGATTCGAACAGGGCTCCACCACACTGAAAATGCTCCAGCCACAGGGGCTGGGGAAAGGTTTCTACAGAGAAGATGGGGAAGCAAAGCAAGGGCCATTATTTGATTGGCTGCGGCTCAAGCAGTCGCCTGATTTGGGGAAAGCCTAGTTGGGCTCTTCCTGATTGGTGGTGGCTTCAGTTTCATTCTTCTTGGGAGCCTGGGGATTTTGGCTGAGGGTTTTATTGGCTCCCATAGGCTGCCCAAGGCACGGGAGATACCCCCGTCTCACGGCCTCCCTGTTGAATCACTTCAACAGCCCTTAGCACAAAATATAATAGTATTATTCTGGAAGGTCAATCCAATCCCCAAAATTTGAGGTTCAGCCCACGTGTTCTGATTTACATGCTTCCTTTCACTACACATTTATTTAGCATTTCTGGTGTATCTCTAAGGTGGGATCTTTGGGGAAATCATAAAGGATGTTGTCTGACCACTCGTTTTCGATTTTCAGATTTTAACTTCACAACCATTTAACCTTGCACAGAATTGAAATGTGACCTTGAGTTAAAAATCATTAGAAGACTCGCTTCACAGTGGAAATGCTCAATGTCCACAGCCACAGAGACATATTGTCTTCCCCAAAAACAACAGCTGGGACAGCCAGATGTGGACAGAGCGTTCTTAGTAAAAGGCCTCCATCTCCCGAGTGTGCCTTCAGAAGGTAGAGGTGGCAGCTTTCTCTTCCTTGAGCCGTCCTGTCGCTCAAAGCTTGCTCATCACAGACTTGGCCTGACCCTTACTCTGTTTTTTGAGTTCCGGTCGCGCAGCCTCCTGTCCCCTTTGGTGCGGCAGAAAGCTGCACAAATGGGCTCCAGAGTTGTTAATATCAGGACCGCGGCCCCGCCTCTGCCCTGTGGTCATGCAACCGATGATGGCTCGATGGCTCCAACATTCGTTTGAATCCGGGGGTCTCCATGAGGAATAAAAAACACCGAAATGACTTCCCCGAAACTCAGTTCATTGCTTTAAGAAAATAAAAGGAAGGGAGAGTGGGAGGAAGAACGTATTCTGTTCAAAGATGAGACCGGAGATCAGAGAGAACCAGGCCAAATCGGGGAAAGCCAGCTACTCTGCTTTGAAGAATTCAATTTGGGACTAGAAGTACTGGGTGGGGGGACTGGGACGGGAGCCGCGCTGGGAAAGTCTTATCCTCCACTCCAAGCAGGAAAGCTTTTCCTATTTCCAGGTTTTTCCTCCTTCCTTCACTGCACGGCACTGTACATACCAAAGAAACATTTATTTTGGCTCAGGTAGAGAACAGGTTTGGATCATCTCCTCAATGCCCAATTGTCCCCCAGTTGAGGGAATGAAAGGAGAAATCCAGCCTTCTCCGGACCCCAGATGAACAGGAAGATGGGTCTACAAAATATCTGTAGGGGGTCAACATAGGGGGTCAATAAAACTCATTTTGAAAATGACGCCTACATACACGATTAACCGTCAGATGATAATCGGAGGAGGAAAGGTATTCAGACAGCCACTGCTAGAGTCTTTGTTTTCTTTCTCCCTTTCAAAACCCACCTCAATTTCTCGTTCTCTCCCTCTTTCTTTAAACAAATAGGCACACACACCAAACCCTCACAAAATGAGGATTTTTGCAAACCATATCAAAGAAGCAAGGCTGTGATGGGGGAAAGCAGACACACAGCAACCAATCACCAGTCCGGAGTGAGGCCTTTCCCACTTTGCACGGTGATCTGAATTTCATACTGAGGGTCACAGCTCTTCTTTGAATTCCTAGCTTACGTCGCTATGTGTTGCCACCTTGATGCTATTTAAACCATTTTCTTTTAACGCGCAGTGAACTGTTCTCCTTTAAACAGGCTTTTATTTGCCAAGAGTACGTCCCTTCAGATGTACAGCTCCGCAAACCGCTCGACAACTGTACCACGCTCCACTATCACCGACCATGTTGTAAATTTGAGCAGCGCCACGGACACAGACTTGCGGAAGGAAAAAAAAAAAAACCGCACAGAAGGAATTGAGGGTCATCTAGCTCAGAACGTTAAAAGGCAGAACTGTTCTCTGCCTAACATCTAAGGTAGGAGCGCTTTGAACTCCAGCTTCCGTGCATAATTATTTTCTGTTTTAAACATTGAGCCAAGTGCTGCCGCTGCCGGTAGTCTTGCTGAGCCTCACCATGAAAGCCCGAAAACTAAGAGCCCTACTGTATGTTCTTCATTCCCAGCCACGTTCCTATGAGAAAACCTTATTAATGAGCTTGCAAACGAGCACCCAACAGGGAAATGTCACAAACAAGAGCGGCTAATGCCCCAGAAAATCAAATAACTGAACACTTGGCTGATTGTGGTGCCTTTCATATTTATAATAAAAAAAGGGGGGGGGCTTTAATTCACTAATTCTGAAGGGGTCAAAACCTTGCTGAACAAAACAACTCATTTATTTATGTTCAGAAATCTCCAGATGATAAATTACATTGATGTTAATCACTGCGATGCATACTACACAATTAATATCTGTACTCACCACGAACTTAAAGATTATTAAAAGTATGACAGCATACACATCTGGCTGATTTTTCACATAATTGGGCACAACAATTTCTCCTGGTACCACAAATAAGGGTCCTAACAAACAAACACTGCAAAATTCTGTGTTCAATTAATTAGGACTTAAATCCACAAGACAAGAGCAATTCCGAGTTGTAGCTCAAGCCTTATCCTCTACGCAATATGGTAGCTCTCCTACTGCTCCTCCTTTCCCTGTCGGATTTAAAGTAAGCTGCTGAACAATATACAGTATAGGTCCTCACTATTTCCTTTTTAAAAAATACCTTAAAAGAATGTAGCTTATACAGAACTCAAATCCATTATCTGTCATGTAACCCTATTCATATCCTAGTTAATAGCCATTGGTCTTAGATGAAGTAGAAAGAGGTTTCCAGAAGGCTTCATGTAGCGAAATGGGCCAGGCCTGAACCAAGTGAGTATGTTGAATACCAATTCCAACAGGTTAGAGTTCCCCCAAGGTGGTCTCATTTATCCAGAAAAGCTGTTCTTAATCTGAGGTCCACGGACCAGTTCCGTATTTCCTGGTGATAACCGCATGCTTATAAATGATACTACAAAAAATCTTTTTAGGTAGCAAAGAAAAGGATATTAAAAATAATAGTTATGTATTTATTTTGATGTTTATTAAACATAACACACATAGCAAAATAAAATTCCTAATTTGATATTTTTTTACAGGCCTTTGTTAGGGAAAAGCAATAAAGTGACTTAAAGACAAATTCAAAATGAGGGAAGAGTATGGACCACCTGTGGATATGGGAAAACTGGTCCTTGAATAAATGAAGTTAGGATAACTCTGTACGATAAAAAGACTCCTAAGCAAAACGTGGTGGATATGTGACTTTGTTCATCTTCTCCAGATTTATGGACTTTTTTTTAAATTTTATTATTATTTTTTTTTGATCTATGGACTTTTAAAAGCATGTGTCTGTGAAAACTACAAATTGACCACAAATTGCTCTTTGAACACGTATGGTGAGTGCGAGTGTACTTCGCTTGGAAGTACACTGTGTTTAAGGAAGGTAAGGACTGCTGATGCTAAGGATTTGGGCCCAACTACAAAATGAGGGTCTAATACTCCTCAGAGAGTATCCAAAATGATTCTACATCCACGCAGACTGGCTGCTGAATCTCACGTATTTAAGTATCTCTTCCTATTGCTATCAAGTCAATGTGCTGCTAGTCTGCTGGGAGAGAGAGAGGGAGAGAGGAGGGAGAGAGGGAGAGAGAGGGAGAGAGGGGAGGGAGAGAGGGAGAGAGAGGGAGAGAGGGGAGGGGGGAGAGAAAGGGAGAGAGGGAGCGAGAGAGGGATGGAGCTCAGCCACTGGCGCTGGCCAATGACAACAAAGCTTAGTGCCCAAAGCCCAGTGGGAGGCAGGAGGCTCTGGTTGTTGCAGTTGTGTAGCTGCTGGTGTCCAGGAGAGTAAAGCTGGTAGGAAGTGAGGTAGAGGATTCTGTGCCTGGGGGAGCTACTTAAGGAATTCCTAGCTGACCCCTGCCAAGTTGTCAGTAGCGCTCTAGGAAAGGAGGGTAGTGAACGATCAGTGAACGATTTCTTTCTTCTTCTTTTTTTTTTAAGATTTTATTTATTTATTTGAGAGAGAGAGAGAGAGAGAGAGAGATTGAGAGAATGAGTAGGAGGAGGGGCAGAGGGAGAAGCAGACCTCTGTTGAATAAGGAGCCCGATTTGGGGCCCGATCCCAGGACCCTGGGATCATGACCTGAGCCAAAGGCAGAGGCTTTAACCCACTGAGCCACCCATGCCCAGTCAGGCGACTGAGTCTTATTTAAGATGCCAAAGACGACTCTCAATTCCCATTCAGATTAATATAATGGTTAGTAACTCTTAACCTTCTTTTATGTAAAAAGACTTTCTCTTTATATACATACGTTCCGAAAAATGAAGTATCAAGAAGAAAATGCCTGTGTGGCTCACTTTGGATTAAAAGAACCAAAAACCAGAAACAATCGTCTCCCATAAAAATGTGCTGAAGAAGGGACCAAGTTTAGGTAGGAAGAGACGGGTAAGGGGGTCTGTAAGCGGGCTCACAGAAATTCCAGATGTGGAGAGATACTATAGACAAGATGTTATCCAGAAGGAAGGGAATGTAACAGATCTACCTTGTTTGTTCTAAATATAGATGAGATTTTTTTTTTTGAGATATTTTCATGGTATTTACAAATCCACCTTGTTTGTCCTAAATTTATAGATGAGGTATTTACCAAGTCCCCTGGTCAGTTCTTTATAAAAGATGACATACAAAGCCCCCAGGGGAACTCCATCCAGGACCTCTCTCACTCTAGAGAGCTCTCCTTTCTGTTCTCACCTTCTCTTAGGAAACTTTCACTCCTTTCACCCTATTACCCACAAGATTCATTCTTCGACTCTGTGAGACAAGAACCCTGCAACGATGCCATGTTAGAGTTAAAAATGGTCAATAGTTGTGTCTTCGTTTTTGGAAGGCACCGGTCACTTCCCTGTGGTTGAGGGCTAGCAGCAGACTGAAGTCAAACGGGTTCAGATAGGCAGTTTTACATCCTGTTCTTAGAAGGACAAATCTCTCTTAAACCTACAGAATATGGAAGACAAGGCTTATAAAGATCATTATCAAGTCTTCCAAGAGGTAGGAGGTGTAGTGCTTCAGATATTTTGCATTTGGGAGCGAGTGTACTTTCATAGGTGGGTGGGATCATCATAGTCTATTTGGAAGAAACTCTGGAGACACTGAAAGGGTTTAGGGGCGGGGACTGGGTGAACGTCTGCTCAGGTTTCACAAAGGAGTTAATGTATTATTAAAGCTAATGGGCCCCTACAAGGAAAGTTAATGGATATTAAGTTTGCTTAAATGAATTACATATTAACAAAGTCACAAGAAATCTACTATCTGCCAATTTAGATAATATCTGATCATTTCTGTTTTCCCATTATAGGGACATTACACCACAATAGTTTTAGTGATATGAAAATTATAAGCATGATGCCCATAATGAAGCTACATAATGATGGAGATGAAATGAATTAACAAGAAAAACCTGCATTATGTAATGTTAAATTGAGCCAAACTCACTGAGTAAGAAAAGGTTGGAATGGGATTGGTGTCTTAGAAGCAACTTTTCCATTTAATTTTAGCCACAAGGTGGAGAGGCGATTAGAAGCCACCTTTTACAGCTTCTCCGGGCCCCTGTTCTGCTCAGGCAATGTATACATGTGACAGAGATTGTAGTGCGCTCAACAGTGGCCCTCAAGAGACACGCTCACTTCTAGCCCCGGAACCTGCGAATACGGCCTTATTTGTTAAGAGAAGTCTTTGCGGATGTAATCAAGTTCGGGATCTTGAGATGAGACCATTCTGGATTAGCTGGGTGGACACTAACTCCAACAGCAAGTGTCCTTATAAGAGACACACAGAGAAGAGGAGAAGGCCATGTTGAGACAAAGCAAGAGATGAGAAAGATACGGCTCAAACCAAGGACTATCTGGGGCCCCCAGAAGCCAGAAAAGGAAAGGCAAAGAAAACTCTTCTCCTAGAGCCTTTTGAGTGAGCGCGGCCCTGCTAACCCCTCAGCTTTGGTCTTCTCTCCTCTGGAACACGAGAGAATGAATTGGTCATGTTAAGACACGAAGTTGGTCGTAATTAGTTACGGCAGCGCTAGGAAATCAGTGGATAGACGGCAATGCTTTGCCTTTATCAGACCTTTCTGGTTGCCTTTCCAACCAAACTCTTACCCCATTCCCACTATGCACCCTCAAATACCACCTGCAATCTTTCCAATGCGCAGTTACAGAAGCTCTCTGATAAAAAAGTGAGAAGTTGACTACATGGCCACGACTTTGCTGCAAGGATGGTTTTGTGCGGGAAACATTTTGGCAAGCACAAGAGTCCACAGAGAAAACAAGGAGAGCGTCTTCAGTTCATTGGGCACAGTGAGGAGACGACCTCACTCCCCACGATCTAGCTGTTATTGATGAAGTCACTGAGACTGTGGCACTGATCCCAAAGAGTTCTACTTTTAAACTCATTGCTATCCTTTAAGCTAAAAATGGAAGAGAACATGCAATTTAAAACAAAACGCTGATGGAGAATGGGAATAAAAACCCTCTTTTATAAAAAAAAAAAAAAAAAAAAATCAGCACTTCTGATGGGGCTGCGAAAGTGGGAGGGACTACCCTAGATCGTGAAGTTGACATAGAAATGATTATAGTCAACACTCAAAAAATGCAATTAATTAAGTCATGTGATAGAACAGATTGGAATCATTTTTAAGTTTTACATTTGGGTTAAATGCAGTATTTTGCAAATCCTCACTGGCACTCTATAGTATGGCAGTGTTTCAGTAAAATAATCCTTTGATTATTTTACTACTGAGACAACAAGACATAAACTCTATCATATGTAGTCAATAAATGACTTCTCAAGCGTTTTTCAGCAACTTCTACTCTTTGCCCTCAGGATAAAAGATTCAGGTGCTGCTATGATTCGAACAAATGAACAAATGAACAAAGGTCATCTGTGTCCCTCCCTGCCCAAATTCCTGTGCTGGAATCCCACTGGGGTGATACGAGGAGGCGGGGCCTTGGGGCGGTGCTCAGGTCCTAGGGGTGGAGCCCTCACGAATGGGATTAGTGCCTACTCCTGAAAGTGGCTCTGGAGATCTCCCGCCCATTCTGTCCTGAGAGGGCACAGCGAGGACACAGCAAGAAGGCAGTGGCTCCGAACCAGGGAGAAGGAGGGCTTTCTCTAGAACACAACCCTGCTGGTGAGCCTTGTTCTTGGACTTCCCAGCCTCCAGAATGGTGAGGAATAAATGACTAGGTTGTGAGCTACTCACTCGGTGCTACTTTGTTAGAGCAGCCTGAACGGACCAAGACAGGTACTCACACTGTACTTCAAGGTACCGCTGGGTCTGCAGGTTTCCGGTAACGGCCGGGTGCTCCACCTGACAGATCACTGGGACCCCGTCGTCCTCCTTGTGCACCTTCAGCATCAGCTGACTGGTCACGGTGTACATGTCTGACCACTCCTCCACCTCCGATTTGCCTGTGGGACACGGAATACACCGAGACATCAGAGTTGTGCGAATTCCTATCACTGTTTCTACAGGCTCCTCTCCCCGCCCCAACACCGCTATTTGACCCAAGATGATGGAAGTCATTCGGGATAAGGGTAAACTGTGGGTAGATAATGGATAAAATAAGAATTTTCTACTTTTCAACCTTGCAGGAGCGTATGCAAGATGTACTTCTACCCCACATAATAGATACTATTTTTATTTAAATATATTACATATGTTGTCTTCTATCTTAAAACCTCCCACAAAAAGGCAGCTGGAAGTTGAACCACTTTGCCATCTGACTGCTTATGGCAGTTTGGAGGAGGAAAAAGAGAAGTGCTTTTCACCCCTAACCACCATCTGAACTTGAAACGTCTAGGAGGCTGTCATGTGGTTTAAAAATTCCAGGACATCATCCAAATCCCCAAAGTAATTCAAGCAGGAATAGAGATATAACAACCCCCTCTGCCCACCCCCATCAGCAATAATTAAGAGGGAAAGTAACTAAATGGATTTATATAATTGAAATCGTAATTGAGATGTTTAAACTCTGAGACTTTTGGAAGACCACAAAAAAACAACAACAACAAAAAACCCACAGTGGCAGTGGGTAGAGCAAAGTCAGATAGAGGCTTCGGGCCAGATGGGAGACACGTCCAAGAACACCCAGAAAAGGAGGGAGGAGGCTTCCGGATGGGATGAATAGGCCAAGGCGGCCCTTTTCCTGAACTCAGCACTCTCCGGGACATGGCGCACCATTAACTTTCTTTTAATGTTTTGTACTTATCGGTACGCATTTAATGGCTCAATTCACTTAGAAAAGCAGAGGGGAAATGAGAAACTCCTTCCTTCCAAAAAACCATACCTAGGAAATAGGAGATTAAACAGAGCAAGCTTTTTGAAACTGAAGCTGTTATATATAGATTTATCTGTTTCTAGATATAGATTTTTATATCCCCTTTCTAAAGGGCCTTATTCTTTTCTTCCTGGCACTCTTGATTTATTCGAGAAGCACACGCCGAGCACTTACCTTGGCCCAGATACCAGCTGCATGGTTTACAAACATTCACTCACATCATCTGCCCAAGACTCCCATATACTCTGTAATATTAATATCCTCATTTTAGCAGAAATTGCTAAACACAGCTAGCGCCGTCCAATGACCAAAGCTGTTTGAACCCTGGGCACTACTAGCAAAGCAGCCTTGGAAAGGAAGGGGCAGGAAGGCCGACCCACACGGGTTAGCTCAGGATGACTGATACAAAAGGCCCAACCACGGGACCGGCTGCAGCCGAAGTGCTGCCGAAGGGGGCAGATATCGGAAGGTACAGGAATCCAATGTGGGGCGGCCTAGGCCGAGGGAGAGAAGATGGGTGGGGAACAGCGTGAAAGGAGGGAGCGGCCTGAGCCGCTACCACGAACGGCAAACTTCGCCAAAGAACAGGCTGGTGAAACGTGAAGGGGAGTTAAGATTCCCCGAGAAAGGGGGTGCCTGCAGACCCACAATTAGGTAGCACACCTGCCCCTACAGGAAAGCACAGAGGCAGCAAGCTGATGGCACAGTAATCCATGTTAGAATGAGTCGGAATTCACCATCAAGGCTGGTAGCGCCCCACCCCCCCCTTTTTTTAAATGTCTAGCCTGAGAATTTGGGGAGCTGACTCATCGTAGGTCACAGGGTAAATGAGAACTGAGGGACAACACGGGACACCCAGAGTTCAGGGGACACTCCAACAGTGGCTCTTCCTGTTCTAAAGAGTTCTAGTTCTTTCTGAGCACCAGAGTCAACTCTAGTAACAACAATCCCCACAAACCCTCAGACCACAGGGGGAGAACATGCATTAGAGTCAATAAGATGCCTTTAGGCTGTGGTTTCAGACGCATTTAGTAATTGATTAGGAGCCCTGTCTATGTGGATATTTTTGTTTTAGGGGCAAGTTTGGCATCCATCTTTAATCTCCCCCAAGGTGCGGCCCTGCTGGGGATAGGGGGCCGTCCTCTACTTCTGGGAAGGGCAGCCTGGCCTTACCTTTCAGCTCCTTGTTCCCTTTGAACCACCTGATGGTGGTGGCCGGTTTGCTGGCCATGGCGGTGCAGTTGACTTCAATCTCCTCGCCTTCCACCGCTGTGTCTTTCTGGATATCGATCATCAGGTTGCGCGGGGGGACTACAAATGAAACACAGAATCCATTTCTGTACATAGCCTTCTTTTCATTAGAAACTCGTACCACTGCTGCCAAAAAGAGGAGACAACTAGTGGACATTCCCGATGGGCTTTTTAAAATGAACTGCCACCAGAGGGGAAAAAACAAGTACAAAGTCAGCATCAAAGAGGGTGAATTATGTCAGAGTTGTTAATTCAGAATTTCTCTCCTGAAGTTATCTTCTAAAATGCCCAGCCTCCCACTCCTAAGTCACCCGTGACCAAGTTACAACAGCGGTTATTAAGTTACCATTGGTTATTAGAGAACTGACCAGAATGTAGATATAAAAGCAAGACAAGTATACGCTAGTGAACTTGTCATCCTCATCGGGAAGAATCTGGAAGGACCATCTGTCTTTGAACTCAACCCTTCGATTTCAATCTTCACATGAAAGATTCTAAAGATAATCACCAAAGATTGAAAACCTAAGAGTCCCTTAAAAGAATTGCTCACCATAAACACAAATGGAAAACTCGTGCTTTAGGGCTAGTTCTGTCCAGTTGAAATTATCCACAGAGAACTGGGATACGATCATGACCTCCAATGGACGGTGTAGTAGTAAAATCCCCTGGATGGGAAGATGCGGTAAGATAGGATATGCCAGTTAATCTGCACTAATTTTCCCATGTTCTGAAATCTAATGGTCCAGATTTTAGAAAGCAGAGGTGAAAGAGACTATTAAGTGCCCGCAAGTCCATTTTATATGTCAGAATTAAAACCACTCTTCTTTAAGTGTATTAAGCATATGGAATAAGATGGAATAAAATATTCGGGTGCTAAAGTGCGGAATATCAAATCCAGAGAAGGTAGGGTGATGGGGATGGTGAGAAAGCATGTTATCTTTTATGAAACCGAGTTGACGGCGAGACTTCACATCAGGTGCAACCTTAACGCAAGACGGAGCTTCTTGAAATAAAAATCAGTAAGAATACGGAATTCAGCAGAGTGAATCTCAGACTATGTGCTCTGACCACCATGAATAAGCAAAGACAGTTCTGAGACTTATGATTAATAAGTTTCTCAACTCAGAAGAGAAACAAGAAATTAAATATGTATAAACATGCCATCCTGATGATCAAGTTGAATAATAAATCTCTGATACCGCTTCAATAAATTATGGGATTAAACCACGTATTTGGGATTTCCAACTGTTCAAGTCCAATGTAAAATTCTGGGTACAGGAAGACTTTTACATTGACTTGAAGCACTTGAACATTCCTACAGAGAACGATGGAAAAGGAAAAGGAAAAATGCTATGTTGCTTATGCTTCTCAGCAAGACAGTGTGTGGGGTGTGTGTGTGGAGGGGTGACTATTAGAGCAAAAGCAGGCCTCTTCTTTGTTCCCCGTGTAAAAGGAAAAGAACACATTTGCTCAACTGGATGTGTTGCCAAAGTGATATGGCCCAAATGAGTAGTTAAACATGGCAAAGAACCACCCTCGCTTACATTTAAAAAAATATATATATAAGCATAAAGAGAGATAATCTAACATCCAATTTGGAGTTGCACATCTGCCAGCATTTTTAAGAGACACAGAAAGGCACTGACAAAAGTAAATGGGACGACTTCAGCTAGCTGTTTCCTGAACGTAGATATTCTTGCCAGATGACAATCAGGATGGTTATAGATTTTCATCACGCGCACCTAGAGAGTTGATAGGGAATACACACAGAGACTAGATGTTTTGGACCAACAAATACTACCAAATTCTGTGTGCGGTATCGTAGGAATATTGAAACAAAATGCTATTGTTAGAGCAAACATCAGAGGAAAAGACTGCCCAAGCCTGAAGAAAATAAGATCTCGGTGAGCTAGAAGGAACAAAGTAAGAGTCAAGAAGATGAAACCACCAGAGAGTAAAAGACATAGGAACGCCATCCCCACCACCCAGCCCCCCACAGGGAGGAATGAAAGTCAGACAATAGTATTTCTGTCAAGGTTCAGAGAGAAATACAAGGAGAGTGATGGAAATCATTCTTGATGTTGGCATGCGCCATAACGCCCAACGAGAAGTGGGATTGAGTACAGTAACTGAGAAGTAGTATGCAACGTAAGGAAATTCAAACTGAGTAGAGGAGCCTCAGGGGAGGTGATCCTCTTTGGATAGGACAAAGAGGGCAATGGAGTCCGTCAGATCCCAGCCTGCTTGTGTAACTTTGGGAGAAAAACCTTGCCGGTGGCTCTGTGGTGACCTGGGAATCTTGAGGGGAAGCGATCCCGGAGTTGTTAAAAGGTTCCTGAGGCACCACTGTCAAGTCTCAGTGGCACCCAGCCTCCCAACACAGGCTTTGTCAGGCAGCTGTTTCCTGTGTGTTCCTGGGGCTCTTTCCTTCATTCTCTCCTTTCCCGAGCCAGGCCTGAAGACAGCTTAGCTCTCCTCATCCCGGGCTTCCCCTAACTGCACTAGCTGTTCCTCCCCGTGGTCTTTCTCTCTGTAAGATGGGGGGTGAGAGTGGAGAGGACGGCAGTCCCCTTCTGCGTTACCGATCACGTCTGCCGGTTCAAAGGAAGGAGATGGAAGAGCGCATGTACGATTGCGGCCAGAGGAACACCTCCCAGTGCCTCTTAGATGTTGTTTGGAGGCTCAGAGCCTGTCCAGCAGCAAAGAGACCCTCTCCGTTCTGGATTATCTATTGCTTAGCATCGCCCAGGCTGCTTCTTCCTTTCCTGCAACAGATATCCTGTCCAGTCCCCTGACCATTCGGGGGGTTGCCGATCCCCATGCTAGGTCATTGGGTCATCTTCCCGAAGAGCTGACTGACATCATCTGACTTCACGGCTACAGTAAACATGCGGACAACCCACCACGTCTTGGAAAACGGGACCCAGTGCACAAAAATAAAGGACTTGTTTGTCATTGAGAAGAGCGTCCTGAGGAAGAGCTGAGTGACTTTATTCCAAGTCCACAGTGTGCTCAAGATTGTGGCCAGCATTTCTGACTTCGCTAGGATGAGAAGAAGAAACAGTCAAGGGTAGTGGGAGCTGTGTGGTTTGCAAACCTAAAATCAAATCTAATCATCAGAGTCACAATGGTTTATTGATATTAGCTATAAAGGTGACTTCTCTGACTTTTTTTTTAAGAGCAAGAAAGCTTTGGAAAATATAAACGAGGTGATTTAAGTCTTTCTGGAAAAAAAGAAAAAAGGGGCCAGACAAGAAAAACTCCGTTTCTTTTGGTCTATTAATTGTACCCTGTTTTCCCTTCAACTCCACAATATCTACCATAATATAAAAGTGATTAGTAAAATATAAAAATCCACTTGTGGGAAAAATGAATTAAAAATCGCTACTAACCAGAGAATACACTTCAACGTGCTCTACTAAACAGACACATTTAGTAAAAACTGCCTGTGGCCATTAATGGAAATAACCAAAGATGTATGTAAGGAGGTGCACACAGATGAAAACCTGAATGAAAATCACAGGGGGAAATACTAGAAAATAGCAAAGAAATGTCAAGGTTCTTCTTAGCTAACCTCAAATCTATAAGAGTGCTCATTATAAACATTACGCCTACGACATTAAAAAAAATCAGCAATATCAAGATGAGTCACACGTTAATTACAACAAAAGAGGAGTCTTAAAGCTGATCAGTATGTGAAATCTCACTCCAAAACCCTTTGAAATAATTAGGTTCTCCTGTTCCTGGAATCTTAAGAATGAGCACTAATCTTAGAAGGACAGGACTGTAATAATATTAGCTGCTATTATCAGTAACTATCTTAACGTGGTGTATTGTCTTTCTCGTTCCACTGTTTCCATGAATACTGGTATGAAGGGAGTTCTACACTATGATCTAGAGAAAAGAACAAACTCACGGGAGTGGAAGGAGTGAATGGATATCCTAAAAGGTGCCCAAATGCATGAAAAATATCATTGGCGAGTTTTCAGTTTTTACACGGGATCAGATAATACACGTTAACAGTAACTAACAAATAACCATTTCCACATCTTATAATTTTGCTGAAGTTTTTGCCGGATGCTTCAAACAACTAATAGACACATGCACCAAAATGAGCACCTTCAACCTATCAAGAAGTTTGACAGCTGTGTAAGTATATATGGAGTCCTTTTCCGAGAACCATAGAGAGAAATGAAGATGCTAATAGATCACTCTTCATTCATTAGAATATGTGAAAATTCTAAACCTGAGAAGAAAGGCTTGAATATAGGAATATCAGTGGAAATTGTCAGATTTTGGAATATGAAAGACTCAAACACTGATGACAACAATTTCACTCCATCAAAGAATCCTAGAGTCAATTCAATGGAAAGAATATTAAATGAATACATAATATCTGCAGAAAGAGCATCTCCTGGTACTACTCTCAAGTGTGTTTAAGTTAATGCTTCTATACAATACAAGCAGGAACCTATTACTTCTCCAATAATCAGACCTCCAACAGAATTACAGGCATAAATGCCTCTCAACAGTCTAGCGTTGTTCTGCCGACTCCCAAGCACCGGGTATCTTCACCCGAACCGGCCCAATCCAGTGGGTCCGTGAACAAATGTACCGGATTCCGGAAACTGACGGGCTGCCGCTGCTTGCCCATGGCCAAAGGTACTCCCGAAAACAAAAGATGTGCACCTTCAGGGAAAAGTCCCAGAAATGGCAGCATTTGGGATTTTACTGAAAACCACCCAGGCTACAAGACACAAAGGTTATGAGGCAGACCCGGTAGGGTCTGTTTCAAAGCCTACGATTCTAGATTTGTACCATGTGCTTTGTAACCTGGGCCAGATGGCTCATCTCTCTTCTTATTCCTTCCTGTGAAAGACAGTCATACTTAAAAGGTATATGTAGAAAAATACTCTGAAAACTATACTATCCTATTCCACCGCTGTTATTCCCATGGAAAGGCCACAACCAATGATGGGTCAGTGGGCGGATGGTTGGGTATTGGAGTGGGTCACTAGGTGCACAGTGCTTTCAAATATTTCTGAACTATTGCACGGACAGAAGGCCTCAAGGCACACCTGCAAAGCACCAAAATAAGTCATCTCAGCAAAACCTTTCATGCTTACGATTTCTGCAGGTCTAACAGGGATTAAGGCTAAAATTAAAGCAGCACGTACATCTATCATTTAACTCAGACTCCGTTAGAAATTGCACAGCCGATATCCAACAGGACTTCCTAATATCAGTATTCCTCTTATCAAGAACACGTATGTAAGCACTAGGGACATGGTCTGGGTTAATGAATGAAGAAGTATTTCTCCTTTTACAGCTGTGTTTAAACAGATTAATGAGGCAGCAGCCCCCTATGTACACCCATAAATACATACATGTTCACACACACCAAGCAGAAACGTCCTTCATATTTATCTTTCCTCTTTAATCTTCATATCATTACACCGAGAAGCTGCACTCCGCCGCCTCAAATAGACTTTGATTCATCGTCTTTCTGAAGGTGTAAATCAGAGATCTTGCCTCATGCCTTAGTGTACGCCCTTGAAAACTCGGTTTCAAAAACCCACATCAGCTGCTCTTATGCACTGGTGTATACATTTGTCTCAGAGGTGACTAATTCAGACCACCTTCAATGCTGGGCTACGTGCTGACTCTATCAAAATCTAAATATGGAATCTTAGCTACTGGGATTTTCCGGAAAATCACAATCTGGTGATCGTCACTGAAGACATTCAACTCCCTCGAAGTGTCCTCAGCAGCCTGTCAACAGGCTTGGCTTATCATCAGCCTCCTCTCCTAGAAGCTCTCAATTCTTTTATGTCCAATGGTTGCAATTTGTGGCAAAGTGTGTGTTCATGGGGTATGATTTTTACAGCATCATCTAGAGGAGAAGCAATACACAAGGCAGTGAGTAAAGCCAGAGATAAGGAGATCAACGATATTAAATGAGATGTAACTCAAAAGGAAAAAAATCATTAAGCGGATTTTATAAGTGAGCTCTGCCACAGGGTAGAGATGTGGTAGCCCACCTCCTCCTCTCCTGCACAGAAGGGAAAAAAAAAATCCTGGTCATTTAGAAGCAAAGACATTTCATGTGGTGAGTGATTCATTTGAGGGCTCTAAATTCTCTGGATCTTTGCTTCTGAAGCTTGAGGGTTGAAACCCAAGAGCACGTGGGATCTATAAAGACTGCTGATTGCCATTCCTTGGAGTGTTTGGTAAAATAGGCTATTTTTAAAATTCAGCAAGATGGGCGGTGATTCTTCCTAAAACAGGTTTGAACAGCAAAATTTACCATTAACCTCTTCCTTGCTGCTGGAAGCCATCCTGGAGTGAGGCCCCCCCCCATTCCGTCTCCCAGGACACAGCCCCACGCGTTTCTTACCCAGCACTGTAATTGTGGTATAACTTTCCTGTGGGGGGTCAGTGTAGAGCTGGCAAAAGTATCTTCCTTCATCCGAAATTGAGACGTTTGTCAGCGACACTTTGAGTTCACTGCTAGAAAAATTCAGCAACTGAAACCTGCTGTCCTTCAAAGCTATGAAACAAAACACAGAGGCCGTGATTAGGGGGAAGACAACAGTCCCGTTTTCTCTACCTTGGGGAGGGGGGGCTTATGGGACTCAAAAGGCCACGACGGAGAAGAAAAATGGAGCAAGTCTTCGTGGACCTGTTGGGTACTTCCTCATACTTCTTGAATTACTATTTTGGGCTTCTGCAACAACCGTAGGTACACAAATAACCTTGTCGCAAAAGAAACTGGCACACGTGGGGGCCTGCGGGTGTTAAGTGCGTGCGCGTGCACGCACAAGCAGACGTACGCATGCACGCGCACACGAGCGCTCCTTGCTGTCAGTTACCAGCCCTTATTCACAAATTGTTTCAGATTTTCTATCCGAGTTCAGTAAAATGAAAACATAAGGAGAGGGCAAGCAGCCTGCGGGCCTGAAAGTTCAGGGTTTTGAGTTGTCTCTAAAATCTGAGGCCTTGCAAAACAACAACAACAACAACAAAAAACTGGTTCCAAATTATGAAGACAAAAAAATATCATTATTAGTAATTTCAAAAACAAAACAGAAGTCATTAAAAAAAAAAAAAACTTCACAGCAAAGCAATCCAATTTAACTTGGATGCACCTTTGTATTTGGTTCAGTTGGAGGTGGAGCCGCCTCAGCCCCCACCGCCTCCACGACCTCTGGCCTCCCAAAGCCTCACACCCGGCCTGCAGTTTTCTAACTTCATTCAACTTCACAACAGGAAACATAGGAAATAAGAGTCACCGCAAAAGTCACGTATGTGGGCTTTTTATTAATTTCAAATATTCGCTTTTAAAGTCCTTATGTCAAATTTTGGCAAAGGCTAGATTTCATTTCTAAAGACAAAAATTCACTCTAAGAACGGCGGGCTCCTCTTCTTTTTCCTTCCTTTATCCTCTGCGATGTTCCTTAGTTTTATGAACTCTTTCCCTAGTTCATGAATGTTCTGGGGCATTGGAGAGAATGGGGACAAGCAGATGCGAAGGGATATTCCTCGACATCTGCTTTGATTAGGCCTCTAGGCTCCCAGAGAGCCATTTTTGGAAAGACTCCGACATCCATCTGAACCATTTCTGGGATATACAATTAGGTTCCGATGATTACCTACAGGGATATTACATTTGGTAAGATTTCAGCCCATGGTAACCTCTATCTACCAGAGGTTATGGTGATAGGACATTTTGGTTTTCTCTTTATAGGCACACATTGCCTTGGAAACTTCCATCTTCAAACCGAACAGATTACCCTGCAGAATGCTATATTTTCCTTGCCTTACCCTATTTGAGTTGTTTGTGTCAGCTAAGTGTTTGGGACTCAATTGCAATTCACCTTGAATTACTACAATCAATTCCTATTGCAAAGTAAGACTGCTTTACTTTTAAAAGGGACCCTTCAAGGTTTCTATTAAGTAGAAAGATTATGATTGCATGTCTCTTCTTCCCTCTGAAGAATTGACTAAACTGTAAGCATCTAACATTACATTTAGAAAAGGAGGCCTTGGCAATCTCTTTATCAAGACAACGTGTAGGAAAAAGAAGTTGCCACCTAATGCTACAGAGATGGAAACTTACGCCTGAAGTCTCTGAAATAAATGGTCTGCCTGTTGGGATTCAGAAGTTGAATCACAGAGTCGTCGCTCTTGTTGACTTGGCAGCTGATGGTTGCGACTTCTCCTTCGATCACTGTCACGTCTTTTGTAAACAAATTCTGTCCATCGCCTTAAGAAAAAAAAAAGGAGAAAAGAATTTCCGTCAATTAAAATTTGGTTCATGGCTCACTTAGAACCAGAGACAAGAGATGTATTCCAAAATGGGCGCCAAGGATGACACTGGCGTGGCTCCCATCTTCCTCCCCAGTCCGTGAAGGGAGTCCGTTCACCACAGGGAGACCTGGGGCAAAATGCAACCAAGCCTGGGGTCAACACGCTCTCAAAAGTACTGATGCCAACGTCCCGGCCCGTGGGATCTCGTACCCGTTGAGGAGTGTGTTGGAAAGGCATGGAAAGGTCAGAGAGCTGACTTTTCTAAGAAGCTGCAGCTCTCACGAATGGAGTAGGGGAGAAGCATATACTCAACCCCAGCTCACATGCCCTTGAGTTAAGCTATTTAGTCGCCTCACAGAAAACTCAAGGGGCCACTTAATAGGAGTAGGGAGGCGGGCTCAGTAAATAATCTCATCTTGTTAGCGGATGTCGTCATTCTCAAGGTATAGGCAGTTCGGCGGTTTACTGTGTGGGAGAGTGAGCACCTACCCAACTAGGACCCTCTGGAAGCCCAATAAAATCCTGGGAAGGCTCAGAGTTCAGTCTGTTACTCTGTTCTCAGAAACTCAAGCCTTCACGACTCACCCAGAGCCTCAGGCGGTCCTGAACCTTGCCCCTTCTGTCGATGGCCCCCCATCTAGCCATTTAGACATTCTCTTTCAGCACTCGTCACAAAGTCAAGGCTTTCAGATTCCCTGACAGAACGCTCATCTCCAGATCTGCTCTCTTTTGTTGCTTCTGTGATTAGTGACAGCCGCCCGGGCCCCTCATAAATGACCCGTATGATCCACAGCACGGGTAGGGAAAGAGGAGAATTCAATTCAAGAGCAAGAGATGAAATGATTGCTGAATGTCCCATTCTGCACCCAGCACAGCGGAGCTTATAGAGATACAGGGCGCTGTCCTGATCTTCCTGAAGCCACCATGTGGGTGAAAACGGGTGTCAAATCAGCACGGACAGAGGAAAAAGTGTAGCATGGGCAATGGGTATAATGGTTGGTCAGGAAGGGGAAGAAGATGATTGCTCTTCGTCTGTATGATCTCAAGTGAAGCATTTAAAGTTCCTGAGCCAGTTTCTCATCTGCAAAATGGGGACAGTAATTCAAAGCCCTCTCAGAGAGCTGTCGGAAGGGCGGAGGAAGGTAATAAATACAAAGCATTTAGCACTGTGTCTGGCTTCTTATAGAACTGAATAAATGGTGGCCGCCATCATCATCACCATCCTCTTTCTAGTTGTCAAATCCCAACATTTATTAGGCAACTCCACGTGATGAGTAGTGTGGACATAAGAATGAAGCCTCGCGGTCCCTCTTCCCTGGCTTTCTAGGTGATCATAGAGATCGGGGTAGTTCAGTCATTCCCCCACCAAAACAAACAAACAAACAAAAACAAAAGAAAAGCCCCAAATCCAACTTTGTCACATTTAGAGACAAAGGTCAAAGATAAATACTATTGCAAGAGAGAGAGCGCGTGCGCATAAATAGAGATGCAATTAGAGTAAATGGAGGATTTCCACCTGCTATCGTAATTTCTGCTGAAGGATCCTTTCTTGGCAGGACACAGTGAGGAAGTGTGACAAGGGGGTCTGGGATGGCTTTAAGCCAAATCCACCTAGAAACAGACCAGCCTCTGATAGAGGATTAGAAGGGAGGGAACTAGGGGATAAGGACAAAATTATTAGAGCCACAAACAAACAGAAATTCCTGGTGCTTGAGGAGCCAACCTTGAGATCTCTGATGCAGGGAATTAACCCAGGTGTGACCACACAGGCCCACCGGGCTTGTAATGAGCGAAAGGGGAAATTTTCCCTAGTTTGATCCAGCAGTGAAGGCTTAGTGGGCTGAACAATGTTGTGGAATAACAACACAGAGAAAAAGTGATCAAACTCCTCCAAACAGAAACAGAACCCATGAAGGAATGCTGCTTTTTCCCTCCGCAAATTTCTGGGACAAACCCAGAACTCAGAAGCTGGCTGGAAGGGACAGTGTATTCCCAGATTTGCGAAAAGAACAAGGAAAGGGGAATTCCTGCCAATCAAGCGAGCTTTTCAAGGTGGTTTTTCCTGGGCCTGGCAAAAGTATGTACAGAAAGGACGATACCCTTATTTCCTCAGGGCAACCCAATCTAGTAAGGAAATTAAGGAAAAATTAAACCGCAGGATTCTAGCGTCGCATCGGTCTGAAGTCACGGGACTTGCTGTAAGGCGACTAGAATACCAAATGGGGTCCACTGGGTTGCGGGCGGAGAGTTCCTCTATCTAAAGAAGCCGGTTACCAACATAAGTAAGAATCTTCCATTTCTTTTTTTTTAAATATTTTATTTATTTATTTGACAGAGAGGAGAGAGATCACAAGTAGGCAGAGAGGCAGGCAGAGAGAGAGGGGGAAGCAGGCTCCCTGCTGAGCAGAGAGCCCGATGCGGGGCTCGATCCCAGGACCCCGAGATCATGACCTGAGCTGAAGGCAGAGGCTTTAACCCACTGAGCCACCCAGGTGCCCCAAGAATCTTCCATTTCTAAAAGGAACCCACAGAAAGGCTGCCTGGGGATAGGCCTCAATCCCTTCAACATCAACCATGCCTTATAGGTCCTGACCACCATCTCGGGGGGTACTTAAAGCCAGTTACAATTCAACTGGACCCAAATAAGTTGCTTTCTGTGGAACTAACTACACCTTTTAGTGTTAGTCCTTCCTTGGAATGCTGGTATGTTCTCTGAATAGCATCCGTACCCACATTAAGACATTAGCGCAGCAGATGGGGACAAAGAGGAGGTGACCGTGATTCTGTGTTTTGGACAATTAAGGTAATAAAACAGAATCAGAGGGGTTTTGTTTGTTTAAGAGTGTACACGTTCTTAATTATTACTTATAATTAGGTAACATAACACTGGATCACTTTGATGTGTTATTATGAAGTCATTCAGGTAATATTTCTGCCATCTGCACATTTTTGCCCTCGTGTGCTCTGTTGCACGATGGGCTCTGCAAATCCATGGTGGTATCATCGTCGCTACCGTATAATTTGTTGGAATTGCCAAAGCCAACCTCAAATCCGATGTCTCAGAAAAATGACAGTTCCTCGCTATGTTAACATGATTATAATACTAATGCTAAAAAAAAAAAAAATCACAAGCGATAATGAAGTATTTTGCTGAAAGAGATCAGAGTGCCTTGGCTGATGGTGGTGGCCCGAGAATGTCACTGTAAAAATCACCAATAAATTACACGGGTCAGCTGGACAGCAGTTACATTAAACAGAGCTCCATACTTCGAGGCGCCATAGGATGGCTTGCGATGGAATAATAATGACCTATTTATTTGAGGCGCCGAATGTGAATGACAGTGATGAAAATACGATTTGTATGTCAGTACTCTTAACTGCCTGAAGGCTTTATGTAAAAATAATTTCTGCTCACATCCTCAAATATTTCTTCCCAACAGAAGGGTGCACTGTGACTTGATAAATTTCCCCTTGAAACAGATATCATGACAATTAGGTTGTTACAGAACACAACTTGATGTGTAGCAGAAGGGTACAAACAGGCAATGCAGGGGCCTTTCTTAAATAATCCGTTTAAAAAAAAAAATCTTCCTGATTTTCTAAAACTCAATTAGCAGATATACTGTCAAGGCAGAAAGAGCACATGTTCTGGGCAGCGAAAGAAATCAAGTAGGTACAACATACTGTAGCCATTAAATAAGGCTGTTAACAGCAAGGTAATTTATTTTAAGGACGGAACAATGTCTGACACGTATAGACATTTTTGACTGCTAATTGGTGTATATGGGTGAGGTTTAGGAGACAGAACTGAACTGGATTTTTATTTATATCAGCAACTGTATTCCCTAGAACTTTCCAATTTGCCCCCCCCCCCCCAATTTCTAAAAATATAGCTCTGGTGCTGGAGAGGCCAGCAAGTCTCCAAGTCTCCTGCAGTAAACTACGAGTTGCTAGGACATGTATGACAAGACAGAGAAAGCATATTAAGAAAAGAAAAAAAAAAATTTTCTATGATCAGTAAAGGCCGTTTCAGCCGAATTGGTTAGACTGGAGTGGGGGTGGGGGTGCCTCGGGCTCATCCATCCCCTATTCATTCAATCTTCAACCGGTTTAACTCATGGATTCTTTCCTGAAACCTCACTTGGTTACAAACTATTTCAACGGCATCACACGCAACACTAACATCGACTGGCATCTCCCTCATCCACAACATGGCTGCCGGAAGGGGGTGATGGGGCAGATCTTAGGGCCTGAAGCTGGAGTGAGAAGGGAGCACACGCTTCTCCAGGGCCAGGCACCGTGCTGGCTGCTTTGCACACATTTCCCTCTCAAACTCCTGGAGTTTTCAATATCCCCACTTTAATGGTGAAGAACCGGAGACCCAGAGAAGTTCAAATTAGTTGCCTCATGTAATTCAGCTAAGTGCTGGGGCCGGTGTTTGAACCCAGTTCTGTCAGCTTTCTCTGGCCCATACAGTTTGTACTTTCTACCCAGCCAACCTCAGGATCTGCTGCCAAGGTTCTACTGGCTCTGCCTCGAAGAATTTACTTGTTTTTAAAGAGGGTGATTTCCCTATGAGCAACCTCTGTTTTTTTTTTTTTTTTAAATTTCCATAATTTATCCAGAACACAATTACGCACTTGAAGATGAGAGAGAAAGTGTCCTGACTGTAAAGCACCTTGTTTACTACGGCTTCTTCCTCCCGCACTCAGCACACTTTGCCCCTGGAGAATGCCTTCATTACCAGCGCATGGCGGCCATTTGCCAGCCCGGGGAGCTCGCCCCCGCTGCCTGGCTGCTAATAAAGAAAGCACTTCATTTACACCAGGGGAGTCTCTCCAGTCAAGTCTATAATAAAAGGGCAAGTCATAGTTAGAACAGGATTTGGTTTATACTATGGCAACTATGTAAACTCTTACTGACACCGAGGAACACAGATGACTCTTGACTGGGAAGACAGTTTGCCCAGAGAAAGAGCAAACAGAGTCCCCTGACCTACTCCTTTAGTAGGAAAATCATATTAAGGAAACCTTTTTTTTTTCTTCTTCCCCTCCCCTCCCCTCTGCTGTTTGAAAGACTGCACCTAACATGAAATCAGCAGTCAGGCTGTCTAAATAGGCAAAAGTCAAACCAAAAATACAGAATGCAAAAACAAAACAAAAACAACACCAAAACCCTTCCAAGAAGGAACAAACTCTGCCAAAGATCAACATAGTCATTAACTCTAAAGAGCCAACATGGTTCTTGAAACTTTGCACTAATTAAAGGGTCAGGAATATTAATTCTTCCCCTCCAAGAGATATCTAAGTTTAGACTTTGCAAGGAGTCAAAACACTTGCTTTTGAAAACCTTATTTTTGGGGCATTGGGGTGGCTCAGTCATTAAGCGTCTGCCTTCAGCTTGGGTCATGATCCCAGGGTCCTGGGTTCGAGCCCCACATCGGGCTCTCTGCTCAGTGGAGAACCTGCTTCTCCCTTCTCCCTCAGCAGTTCCCCTGCTTGTGCTCTCTCTCTCCCTCTGTTAAATAAATAAACAAAATCTTAAAAAAAAAAAAAAAAGAAAACCTTATTTTCTATTGGTCTGTGAGCCCTCTGTGTCTTCAAGTTACAAATGGCTTTGCCCCACTTCTTCTTTCTTGGGATCCCCATTCTTATAACCACTTTTGGTATGTGCCCAACTTGAAAGAACTACCCTTACCCCTGACCCGATTAAAATCATCACCAAGAGAGGCTGCACAATTCCTGCTAACATTTCTGAGAGCTAGCACTAGAAATGAGTACAGTTCAGGGAAAGAAAAAAAAAATTACGATTCTGTTGAAACCCAGAGGGAAAAATCTTTCTAGCTGCATATGTTCCCCCAAGTCAATGTAAACACAGTGTTCACTACAAATCATTAACAAAGCCATTAAGATTTGATTTCTATCTAAGCAATTATTGTCAGCATATTTTGTACATTTCCTTTAAAAGACTCAATCCTATCTTTCAATTCATTAAACTGTTCCTTGCATTTATAGCATTTTATATCAAATCAGAAACCTATTTGAATTAATAAGAATTACAGTAAAAGTAATTTGAAAATAAATTATTTGAAGTTCAAGCCATGGAGGCTTTTGATGAAAGAGTTTAGTCCCATTTAAATATTACAGTAACGTTTTTAGTCATCCAAAGTGCAGAGGAGAGACCGTGAGAACCAGCGTCCAAAAAGACGAGCCTATCAACGTGAATTAAGGTTAAGGGCAAGACCACTTCAACATAAATATAATTCTTTATTTCAAAGAGAGGCTATACTTCAACCTTTTGTGAATACTTGAGTATTTACTTAAAAATCAAAGGCATTCAATCTGTCTGCTGTTTACAACGCTTCTCTTAACCTTTTTGATCCCCATCCGTGTTTGGCTATCTCAAATGGTTAAGTCAAATGTTCCAAGGACTGTCTACTCAGGGGCCCAAGTGATCACCGATGTGGACCCTATAGCTCATGAAGTTTGGAGTGAACATAACCTAAACCGACTCCCCAAATAACCAAGTGGGCAAGATTATGTGACCTCGACCAAAACATTTCAGTTGTGTCACCTTCTTTTTTGCAAAACCCTTAGGGAATCAAAGGTCAACAGAACTGAGAGGAACCTCTCAGGAGCAATGCTCTCATTTCGTAGACGAAGATACGAGGGCTCCGGGAGGAAAAACACCTGGTCACGTGGCGAGGACGAGGCCCAGCCAAAAGTAGAGGCCACACCTCCCACTGGGCCATCAATGGGAGGTGTTTCTATTTCTATTCTTGGCTATTTCTGAATAATGCTTGTTGATTTGTTTCTAATTACAAAAGCAATATATGCTGGAGGTTTTTACTTATTTGTTTTGTTTTGTTTTTGTTTTAAAGCTTTGCTTTACATGCAGTATGTAGGATACTACGGTAGGGAGATGGTCAGGATCTCATCAAGAATCTCCCGTAATAAAATTACAGTTGTGTCACTTGAGCTTATGGAAGGAAAAAAAAAATACTGAATTTAATCTAATCTCCTTTTATAATCAGTGAAAGGTGAGGCAAATTTTTGAACGGCAAGTTAAAGAGTAATCTTCCTCAGTGCTGGTTTTTTCTTCAATTAAAATTGTTGATTTCCCCTGAATACAAAACAAAAAAATATCATCTGACACAACATTAAGCTATTCATGAATATTCTGTATACACATTCTTGTTTAGTTGACTAATGGCAAATTAACGTTCTCTATTTTAGCTTAAACACATAGTATAGGTATGTTTGATTAGCATTGAATTCCAAAAGCTGATTACCATGCATGCTTTGATTATGTAATTACATAATAGAGTATAATGGCTCCTTTGGAGTCATTATGATCTATATGGCAAATATGTTTCAGTTTTGCTATAGTTTAAATACACGTTGAGATGACAGCTCATAACAAGGCTCCACTTTTCAGTCTTATCAGCTAAATGGGCATTTCCCCATTCATCCTAACGTCTCCTTGACACCAATTAAGGCCTATTGTGTCAGGCTACATACACTCTGAGAAATTCCCTTTGTTTTCTTGGCATTCAAAAAAGGACATTAATTTTAAAAGCTGTATTAAGCAAAAGGCCTGTTTTTGTTTTTTGGTTTTTTTTTTTAAAGAGGCTGCAATTCCATCCTTCATCCACCCTTTGAAAGGTCTGCAGGGAATCACATCTAGTTCATCAATCACTGCTCAGACAACCACAAGGGGGTTAAAGATGGAATTTCACCTTTAACTCCAAAATGCACATGAAGGGGGACCAGCTGAGAATATTGATGCTTAGGGCGGTGGTTGGCCACAGCATATTTCAGCTCAGGGTCTAGATGAACGTCAACCACACCAAGTTATAAAAAGGTCCAGTTCTGCAAATCTCAGGCCTTGCAAATCCTTTATATTTTGAAGCTCCCTCTAGAAAGGCTGGCATAAAACAGCACCGCCAGATTTTACCTTCCGTGGCTCTAGGCCTAGTTTTTGGTGGATCTGAGGCCAACAAAATTTACCTAGTGAATCGATTTTTCATAATTCCGCCATCAACTTGGAAACTGGAAAGCAGTCAGGTTTTAAAATAGGACAAACATTATTATAAAGAAGTATGTAAAGTTTCTCTTGTCCCCATGAAATCCTTTCATCTTGTAATACTTCTTTTGCAAGAAGAGCTGTTCGTGCTTTTCTCTTCTAAGAGAATGATCCCTTATACGATGCCAAACCAAAGGTGACCGGAGCCTTAACTTGAAAGACTAATAACCATCAAGCTGTTTTTACCTTTGTGTCTATTGGTTTTCAACACCAGGGCTAGAGAACTGAGGTCAAGCACAGTCCAACTGGTATTTACATGTAGGATAAGAATCTCTTTTGTGAAAGGAAACATTGATTAGAAGTGTGAAAACTCTTTGGGAGGAAGACCCGGACAAAAGAGAGTAGTTTCAGCCTCTGTGCCTGTGCTATTTCAAATGTAACCATCACGCGAGCTGTTTTGCTTTTAAAAGACGGAGCTCAACAGGGCTTTTTAATCAGCCCCCAGCACTAAAGGGGCCAAGCCATTATGACACTTAAAGTCCAAGCTGCTGGATCCCATAAAATGTGGCGGAACAATCTCCCCTCCATGAGAATGTTTGTTGGGAGTGAGAGCCATCCATTAGAGACAAATCAGCTTTTTCACTAAATTTCACTTGTCAAGAAAGCAAAGGGCAATAAAAGAAATGAATATACAAGTAAACTATACGAGATAATAATAATCATCACTGAATCCTTTGGCTCTTCACACGGAAAGGTGAAAATCCTAGACTTTCTTTTCTCCATTAACTTCTTTTCATAGCTGGACAGATTTTACGGCTTTTCGGGGATCAAAAAGACGGCATCTTTTCTTGGAGGGAGGAGAGCTTAACCTTGAGGAACAACTCCTTCCGGTGGACAGGTTTTATGAGAATTAAAAAAGAAGCCCTCAAAGTGGAAAAGTCACTTTTATTTGCTGGTAGGATGGCATTCAAATCACCTCGCTGAAGAGTCCTACTAAACCTGCTAAACCGGCTTAGGGAGGGGCTCTTGGGAGAAAAGGGGGCTCTTAAAAAATATTCATAACCAACAAACAAACAAATGAAAACAACAAACCATCGTAGTCCAACTTGGACTTTGGAGGAGTACAATCTGAAGACAGAGGCTTCTTAAAACTCATTGTGTTGGCAAAGCAAGTAGATCCTTCTCAATGGATCCGATTCTACGATGCTCGTTTATGGCAAAAGAAGAATAAAAGAACAGTTTTAGACTGAGTTGCTCCAGGAGCAAATCAAGGCCGGGTGGTATTCCAGCCTTTCAAAACAGATTACTTCTCTTAGACAAAATGTGCTGAACTGTAGATCTCGTGTATCAGCCGCTTTGCTAATGAACTGATGATATAAGATTATATTCCCGGGGATATATCAAATGACGACTCTGTAGAGTGAGAACCAGTCGTGTAAAATTCCCCTATCTCCGCGCACGGGCTATTGGGGAAGAAAGCCACGTCCTAAGAGGGAGGAATCCTGTAGACAGAAGCCGGGACCTGACAAACCACAGGCTCGCACACACTCCAACAAAGCACTCCTGTGTCCCCAAGTCAGCTCAGGCCTGGGGTAATGGGATTGACAACTGTAATTCACGAATAGAGCTACCCACTTCTCCCAAGCCACAGGCTGTTCATCACTAAAGATTTACATGATTAAAACTCAAAATACATACTGATATATTTGGAAACCGCGGAGGAAGATACACATATTAGGTTCTATTATTCCTAAAAAGACTTAAGGCAACTTGGACTTCTTTCTCACCCCAGAAGACCTATTAGCAGCCAAGCCATTAATAATATTATACATCGCGGCGGCCTCCGGCGAGCTATCCCCCTTTAAGAAAATATAATGTTGCCTTTTTTCCTAACCAAATGAAAAATCTAGGATTTCAAGGCTATGGGGATGTGGTTGCTTTTCTGTAAATGGCACTTGTCGGTGCCCCTAAGTCATAAGCAGATTAGAGATGGAGATTGTTTACAATAGTTGCTGTTACTAACTGCTCTATAAAGTTCTTTGAATTGAATTTCCTCAGAACCCCAATCTCAAGTCTCAATGAGAAGGGCCTGTGTGTTCCCTTATTTGTTATACTTGGATTTTAAGCACCTAATTTAATATCATTTTCCCTTTGGTAACAGGTACCATGATTAAACTGAGGTCACTTTTCCCTTGAACTCACTAAAAGCAGATTCTTCTTTTTTTTTTTTCTTCTTCACATTTGCCTCCAGGATGTCAAAAGACTAACAATAAGTATAAGATATTTAAAATCACAAGGTTATAACATGTAACAATAATTGCTACACACAGGGAAGAAGAGGGAAGGGACTGCTTTTCTCCCAGTCCGGAGGCAAGAGAAACAAATTATGTCTTCTCCAAAGTGTTCATTATTATTTAAAATTTTTTTTTAATATCCAGAAAATTCCCACTATTCCTGGAGGGGGTATTATTTTAATCATCGGCATAATAACAACAGCTAATATATTTTTAAAATGTTTTCTATGTGCCAGACGCTATGCTTTTTTACGTTAGCTCATTTAACTCTCAACAATCCTAGGGGGTTCATCATTTCACTATTGCCCCCATTCTACAGACGAGGAAACAGATTTAGGGAAGTTAATTAAGTGGCTGGAACCAATACCTGAACCCGTGCCTATTTCACTCTAGATCCGGTACTATCAACAATTACGTGATATTAATGAGGCTTTATGATGCCAAAGCACGGAGCGGAAGTGCTGGAAGAATACTGTATCTCATTTATATGATTTAGGAATAAAGCTAAAGTTGTACCCTTAGCACACAAGGGACCGTGAAGCCTACCAGCAATCCATATGTTCCCATAAGTGACCCTGGAAAAAATGAGCTCTATCACCAGAGTGCAAACACTGGCCCTTTGGTATTCAGAGGGATGTCTGTTCTGCTGAATGATCCCAACTCAAAGGCAGTTCGACTGCAAGTTCAGGCATTTAGTGTATCTGCTTCAAGGGCGTTCATTGGTATTGACAACCTACGTGACTGAAATGTGGCTGTAATAGCAAGTCTCTCTCTACGTCTCATCGTTCATTTTTTCCTGCCAACAAGAGCCATTGAAAACCTTCCAAATTTAAAGCTTAGAGCCGACAGGACAAGCAAGTGAGGATATCAGTTGGAACACATCAGATATGGACTTAGAGAGAATGTCAGCTTCAACTGACATTACTAGAGAAACAGAAAATGAGGAAACGGGAGGGATCGAGGTTTCACATTCTCATTCTAGAGTGTTCTCCGAGTGTGTGTAATATGGTTTGTGCAAGAAACAGCTGTAAATCCATGATAATCATCAGGCTGAATAATGCTCCAACACTCAACTCACTCACATCTCTTACCGGGAAGCCTAGTAGCTTTGGACTACCATGGGAAATGACAATTTCTTAGTTGGAAAATCGGGGTCCGTGACTAAGGCCCTTATTGGTGAGTTAGTCCCTCTATCATTTGTCAGTCATATAGCAAGGGGTGGGCTTTTTTTTAACCCCTAGACTCTTGAGCTGCTGGTCCCAGCTGAGTCAAGAAGGGGCATACGAATCAGCAAGCTCCTCACAGGTCAGAGTGTGAGGAAGGGACTGCATATGGAGAGGGGCCAAAAGAATTCCAGATTCTATTTTTCATGACTGCCGAGACCTTCGTGCTAAGCCTGTGTGAGTCAGATAGGCGCTCTAACTATCTGAATTGGCGCCATTATAAAAAATGACTTGATTAGTATCATCGGAGTGTGGGCTGCTGATTAATCACTGAAATTAGAGGCAAGTGATAAGGACACGTGCCTCGTCCTTCCCTCGTAAGGGGACATCTGAGGAGAAATGAGACCACTGGACTTGGAGAACAGGAAAGCTCAGTATAACTGAGCAAACTGAGTCTGTTATATTTCACAAAGGGTAAGCGGTAGCTTTCTCCAGGGTTATGATGAGACTCAAGTGAAGAAATGAGTATTAACTTTTTTTTTTTAAGCTCCGAAAATGCTATACAAACAACACAATGTTCTCCTCCACCAACTTCTTCCTTTCCATCCTTGCTATCTCCACGCAGCCTCTGTCTAGACAGCCAGGATCTTCTGATCATCCATAATCCCCTGGAATTTTTCCCATTTCAGAGCTTTAGCTATTATTCATTTTAAGGCTAACTTTTTAAAAAAGCACAGAGTAAATTGAAAATATCTTCATCATGTATGTTAAACTGCCAACTAAATACATCACGAGAGAGAAAAGTAGAAGGTGAACTGCAGGAGTGGTAGGCAGAGGACTGGACATCTGAAATTAGGTTCAGTTGACAGCGTAAACACGTGCCCTGTATTCCGGTTTCCTCCATCTAACTAGAGCGCCATACTTGGTTCCGAGAACAATCTCCGCGCCCTCAGAATGTGAAGGGTCACTGGTGACAGGTTACACACCATCCCCAGTAGAAAACCTCCACAGTCAATACCTCAGATCCCCGGCTTGCATCCTGAGGGAATGGAACATTCCACAAAAGTGAGCTTTCCATGCGCCTGGATCTCTCCATGCCCAAATCAAAAGGAAATGAAATGAAATGAAAGCAATTTCCAAAAAGCCTGTTGACGTCCCCATTTTCTTTGTCCTGTGCTTCTTCTATGGAGAAGATCCCATGAGTTAATGGAATATGTAGGAGTATCAGGCCTTTTACTTAAAAAATCTCAGCCGGCGAGGCTTCTGTGTGTCCTCTGTTGCTTCCCTCCAGTGCTGGCTGTCACTTCTTGCAGATAATTCTTTCCTTTATTATTAAGTACAAGAGCTTTGTGAAAGCTACTGGCGTTGAGACCTTTCCTGCTTATTAATGGGTTGCCGGGTGTGCCCGGGATGTGATTTCCCTCTCATGTGACACCGGAGGAAAGAAAAGTGCATCGACAAAATATCTGGTTTAGTTCGACAATTCTACTGTGACACTAATAGACAATCTTAGGTAAAAATAGACCTTCGGATGTGGGAAGCGAATCAATAGAAAACTTGGTGCCTGACACTAGTTATGGACATTAATTTCTTAGATTATTATTATTTGATCAAAACTACCCATTACTATTCCATTTATAAAGGCAGGGGAACCGCCCACGGAGGAATCCCTACTTGTCCTATAGGACCCAGCTCCAACTCATTAGTTTTCTCTGTGAAACCCTGATGCCTCTGTCCCCAGCCTTCTTAGGCTTCCGGCTCATGGTGCCTTGCCCGGTGGTGGCCCCCATTACACGGAATAGTTCTGTGATCGCTCATTTATAGGGTGTTTCCTTCCTTTGATTTTGATCTGGGTCCAAATGCTGGTGTTATCAGTTATTAGCTAGACCCTAGAAAAGTTCCTTTAGCTCTCTAAATCTTAGGTTTCTCATACATAAAATGGGCATAAAAATACCTCTCTCACTAGGTTATTTTGAGAGCCAGATGGGATAATCGGCATGCGTGAGATTTGACACATTGGTCATGTGTCCCCAACCTGAGCTCCTTCTTCACTCTCCTTCTTCACCGTTGTATCTCCGAAGCACAACGCAGTGTCAGCTTACAGAGCAAGCACCCAATGAAAACTTCTGGACAAAGGTACCAAGGGAGGGCTGTTTTAAGACCCACGTACCCTCTCAGCACGCTCATCAAAATATATTAAGCTGCATCCACGTCCCACATTAACTATACTTTTGAGTTAAAGATTGCAAGTGATTTCTGTATTTTTGCTTTTGAAATGATAATTCCAACTGTACCTTTCATTCTGAAGCCAACAATTCTCTTTTCCCTGGTTCAGGCATTTTCACAAGACTCTTGGAAGGAAACGGACCCTAGTGTTGTGTCTATAAGTGCACGATGGGGAAAAGAGCCCGGCTTCCAGAAGTTCCTGATGTTGAGGGAGACAGTCACGTGCACGCACAAGGACCGCACGATGTGGGAAGGCACCAGAATTCTAACAGGCTGTGGGAGCCTGGACGAGGGAGGAACCACTCCTTCAGGGCGGGAAAGAGGAGGAAATTGAAAGGAGGATCCTGGCGTTTAGAACAAAGGGAAGGGTGTAGTGTGCTCTGAAAAGTGGGAGGAAGGGAGGCTTTCTGGAAAGGAGTTTGGGTCCAGATACTGAAGGACACGGTATGCCAGGCTAGGGAATTTGCACTTTATCTTGTAATTAATAGGGAGCTATTAAGCGATTTTAATCCAGGAGGTGATATGATCACACCTGTGTTTTGAAAGATAATGTCTCTGTGGAGAGGGAGGGTAGAGTGGAGGTAGGGCAAGGGCGGGAGCCAAGATCAGTTAAGAGACTCCTGCCAGAGTACTCACAGCCGATAAGAGCCAGTAAGGGAGTAAGGAGAGGACAGCAGAGCCCAGGTTGGAGAAATAAGAGTGAGACATCGAGAATCTCTGAGGTTAGGCCCGTGGGCTTTGGCATCAGTAGGTTTTCAATTCTGCAAAGGGGGCTGAGCGTTCCCGTGTCACCTCCATTAAACTCCAGTTAACGTTCAGTGGTCTTCTAAGGAAAGATCGGCACAGATCTACCTTCATAAAGGAGTTAGAAGGCAGAGCATACCCACAACCTCCTCATCACTTCTGCTGCTCACCGCTGAGATGGGTTTTCACAGCCCTCACTGGTGTCAAAAAATATAACGAGGAAACCCGTGCAGCCCCCACTCCCGGCCCGACTAGAGCTTTGCTATTCAGCTCAGCACAGGCGCAGTTTTGAAAATCCCCAGGATGTTATTAAAAATGCAGCATCTCAAAGTCATACCAGACTTAGTGAGAATCTGCATTTTAACAAGAGACTCAGGTCATTCCTATGCACAGTCTGGGGAGCTCTGGCCTGGAGTCCAGCAATTCTAATTGTGCCCTGCTATCGCGTACGCCAACGAGACTGCTGGCCGACCCAAGGAAGATCTTAGAACAGGGTGTGTTCCCAGACAACTTGTCTCCAGGAAACTGGTGCCTCCTTGAGTCATGGGATAAAGAAGGTCAGGGACAGCCACCAACTGAGGTCAGTCTCCAAGGAGATTGCTTCAGCAATTTCTCCTTTAAAAACGGATCTTAAAAAATTCGAGTCTGCATGAAGATAAATTGACACGGATCATTCTCCAAGTCATCAAGAACTGGACTCTAGCATTCCTCCTCAGGTTTCGTAGAGCAACTAGTACACAAATGAAAAACCCTCTCCGCAGAGCAGCTAGCTGACCACGACCAAAGCCAATAGCTTATTCTGCATCCCACTGCAAAGACTAGTCTAGCAGGCCTGCACCCACCTAGAGACAAGGTTTGTCGGGTCCCACGAGGGACCTGCCGAATTGCTGCATCTCTGGTTTTACTAGTCCTGTGTTTTGTGCTCCTGCGTTTGAGCCGGTGGAGACAATACAACAAACAGGGAAATAAACCCAGAATGAAAACTGCAAAGAGGCTGCTGAGGTGTGCTCCCAAAGTGATGAAATCCAACTACGTGATGTTGAAGGGAGGGGGGGAAAAAATAAAAGCTCTACTCCCCATCGCGGCAGGCGTTTTCACTCTGCATCTAGTAGATAAAATTTGCTGCAAAATACAGGTAATGACACATACAGAAGTTTAAGAGAAATAGTAAGAGCCTAAAGCAGGAGGAAGAAAGAAGCAGGCAGAGAAAGAGCCTCGCAGATTGCTCAGGGGAAGAGGAGGTAAATAAGTTTCGCTTCTTCATGGCCTCTTAATGAATAACCACGCATCAGCCTGGCCTGGGGGCGGCCGTGTCTTCGGGGGCCGGCGTGAATGTGCCCTGCCACACGGACCAGTCTAGCCACATCCTCGCAGCTGCTCACAGGAGCAAAGCAGGACAGGGTTCACCTAAGAGGAAGACCCTCAGCTTGAGGCAGTTGTTTCCTATCCCTCTGAAACTTTACACACCCAGAATTTCAACCTGTGTGTCAGTTTCCTAGCAAACGTACATATATATTATGTTTTTGGTCGGGGCGGTGGGGGGAGGGGAGGGTGGAGCGGCACGAGGTCCTTGGCGTGTCCCAGCTTCTGTTCTTGCGGTTGCTTAACGTGTGGCATTTGCAATTGGTTTGCACTTCATTCCTCTAACAAATTTGTTCTTGTAGGAAAGCTTTCAGCATTTTTCCCACTGGCGCGCCCAGATGCCTTTATTGCAACGGAAGCAGATCTCTGAACGGTTTTCTGCTGGGTTACTAAAGTGCGGTTTCCGAGAGAATAATGTTCTGAATTTTGGGCTCTTAAAAAAGTCGTTAGGTTTATGGGCAGTCATGCTTGTCACATTTAGAGTGTGAATTACGTACTTCATGGAAACACAGTTAAACCCCCACAGTTGTGCACAGCCATAATTTCTGCAGAGAAAAGACCAACAATCGGGCAACTTTATTACTACTACTTTTCATGTATGAGATGCCAAAATCAACCCTCTCCACGTTATAAGGTAGTTTTTCTTTTTTAAAAAGTTTTTTTTTTTTTTTTAATAAAGAAAAAGGAAAAAAAAAGAAAACCCCTAATGGGTTACTTGCTGTTCTATTCACTTTTTAGATTTGTCAATTTTTGAGTGACTGCCAGCACCAGGGACTCTTTGTAGCACCTTGTACTTGGGATATAATAAAAACATGAAATGATTAAAAATACTGTGAGTGTAACTGCAGAAGGGACTATATATTCTGGGCCCCAAGGAAGGCCGTTTCTTTGCAGAATCAGACAGACTCCATTTATGTTATTAAATTGTAGCGCTATTCACTGTCCAGGCTGGAAGCTTCCCGACACGTCAAAAGCGCTAATATGTCCAAAGCACACAAGAATGTTAACCTTTAGAATGCCGGTACCCTCCAGACTTAGAAATTACGAGTGCAGGAATTATATACCCAGTTCTAGGACACTGCTTACAGGTCACAAATGCTTATCCATCAAAAAGGTTTCTTTTGACCATGAACTTACCTATGAATAATCATAATAATAAAAACTACGAGGGTGGTAGAGTTTATAAACACAATTATTAGCATACGTGGTAGGATTAAATAACACCACTAATACAGACAGCAGTGAAATGCTGCTTCTCTAAACCCTAGGTCTGTGCCAGGGGCGGTGATGGCTGTTTCCCACATATCTGCTCAACTTTTTGTGGCATGCATCTGCATCACCCAGCGGTCTTGCTTGCTGGGTTCCACCCCAGGGTTTCTAATTTGGGAGGTGTGGGGTGGGATTCGAGACTTTGCATTTCTTGTTAAGTTCCCACCCAGGTGCCACCGCTGCGGCTGCTCCATACTGAACTTCCTCAGCTATCTGGGGGGCTGACCATGCCCACTTGAACTTGCCTTGTGGCCAAATCTCATCCTTTCCATGGACACGTCCCCCTGGCTTTATCCGAATGTTAATCCATGTCCTGCTTCTACTGCCCATTACTAGGAACGTATCAGGTCCGACTTATGATCTGCCAGCGGGGCTGTGATGACACGTCATCCCTGTCTTTCTATTACTCCGATATTGATAGATAGAATTCTGCCGTGATGCATTGCCTGCCCTTTCAAAGGTTACTGCCAGCAGATGCTAGGAATCAATACAGTTCTTATCTGTCACAAACCACAAGAAAAGCATGGTAAACAAGCCTCAACGAAAGGCCTGCGAACAGGTCAAAGAGGGAACTCTGAGATGCACCACGTCACCAACTTTGTTTCCTGGCTAGCCCCCAGCCTGGCTATGGATCTCAACTGTCTAAGATGTGAGCCCTATGAGATAGGAGGGCTCAGCACTAGGCCCTGGGTCCCAGACCAGCCCCGGTAAGACTTGTTCCTCGTGGGACAGGTGCTGAGAGGCCACCACTTGACTTTAGCTATAACGTGCTACCAAGATCAGGAAGCTCTTTGAGTTCTTTGGAGGCAAGAGTTCAGTGAATCCGAGAAGGGGATGGTCCGTTCCCTTAAACTTTTCGTGTTCTCCGTTCCTCTTTTAATAGGAAAAGTCCCAGTTGGGGGGCAAATGAATATAAAAGGCACATCTTTTTTTTAATTTTTAGATATTTGTAGCTCAACACATTAAGAAAATCAAATGATCGTTACAGATGCCCTAGAAAGCTGGTTTTGTTTTTATTACTATCATTTTTTTTTAAAAGAACCTACAAGTCAATTTTCTGGTTTTCTTTTCCTCCTGAAGGCGGAGCTGCTTTACCTGATTGAAGAAAGCTGGCCTAGGGCCCCCACTCACCTGTTAGAAGGCTGCCCCTTTAAGCCCGAGTGCAGCCCGAGCAGCTCGAAAGACTCCAAGTAGAAATGCTGCCACGCAAAGGGCCCACGCTCTTCTGCACCGTTAGCTCCTTTTCCCACTCCCGGCTCGATGCCTTTCCTCCTCATTTCACCTTGGTTCTGGACTCCCATTTGCTCAGTCCTACCTCGAGCTTTGGCGCCTTAGTCGATTAACATGCTTTTCCATCAGCCTGATCTGTCTTCACGATGACAGCTGGTCGCCTTCACCCTCTTGCTTGAATGTGCCTGGGCGGACTTCTCAGGCTTGATCTTAGCACAGCCTCTAATGACCCACGCGCACAGGGTAAGTGTGGGCGGGCCGGGCTCAGCGCTCCGATGCCTTGTCCCTTCCCCGGTTTGTAATCCGAGCAGTCTGTCAGGAGGCGGCCAGTGTGGCCCACAGGCCCCTCTCTCTGCGCCCGATGTCTGGGTCAGACCTAAGTTGGCAGAGTACGGACGGTCACGGTTGCTGCTGGTAGGTCAGAGGGCCACACGAGAATGATGGACACTGACAGATGGCCTGCGCTTATTTGCCACATTGTGACCAACTTGGAGAGAGACATTTCCAAGGGTTCTTATTGAGACGATCAGTCTCTTTGAGGAAGAGGCAGTGTAGAATTCATCGACTTGCCACACAGACCAAGGGCTTTCCAGTGCTCAGAGACGCCCGAGCTGCGGGACGGTTCCCACAAGCCAAGCGGCTGAGGACACGCTTATCACCGACCCATGGTTTCTCCTTCATAAAAACCCTGGAATATGCTCTTGGAAAGTGTACTGAGAAATGTGGCACAAAAATGAAGCTAATACGCAGCGATTATTTATGCTACATCAGAAGCCTTCGACTATCTATCCTGAGCTCTGGAAGGATTCTCAATTTAACTGAAAGCATTTGTTCTTAACCACTGTATTCGGAGTCCTGGGACGTCCACACCAGCACTTTTAAGAATTAATATCCTTCTCCAAACTTAACTTCCATGCTAATTATTAAATCATACATACTCAACGGAAGAAAAAGTAAGACAAAAATGGCTAAGCAAGAAAATCCCACAACTCTGAGATAATTATGACTAATATTTTAGTGTATTCCTTTTTCTTTCCATATATGGAGCGTGTGTGTGTCTAAAATTCTTAATTACCGTATTACAGTACATTATGGATGTATCCCAGAAAAGCCATTTAGACATCTCACTTTTTATATATTTAGATGGTTTCGAAGTTTTATGACTTTAAAAAAAACATTTCAGTGAAAATCCTTTTGCATAAATATTTGTTCTGATTTTAGTATATTTTGAGCATATCTTTGCAACATCAAAAATCTCATATACTCCTACATTTTTAACTAGCCAATTAAAAAAAAAAAACACAACAGCTGTCAATATACTTCATGCTATATATTTTTTGTTGCTAAATATAATTCAAAATAGTGATTCCGACCTAAAAGAATTTGAAGATCTTCTCAACCCCCCTACAAACTCCATAGCATCCCTTAGGATCTGAGGCACACAAAACAAGATATGACACTCTTTTTACTTTTCGTAGGCATTCAGAATCTAAAAGAATGAAATCAACTTCAAAATTTAAGTCACAGGAAAAAAAAATTTAAGTCATAGGTATGTGGTGCCTACAGAAAAGGCTGAATACACTTGAAATGAAGGCTGAAACCATGGGCTTACTCCTTATTCTGAAGGGCGATTAGGGACACGGTCTCTCACGCTTAAGTACCACCCCTATGTGCTTCCATAGCACTCCACCTAGTTCATTGCCACACCTGTTTAAACTGCCAGATGCCCCCCTCAGCTGTGACACCCACAGAAGCAGGAGATCAGCACATACGTCCCCTGAACCAGGCACCGGACCCGGCTCTTCGAAGGGAGAGAGCCGGATTCTTTCTCACCACTACAGGGTCAGCATTGCCCATGGCATCTGGCAACAAGTATCTGTTGAATGAATGAATGAACAAATGTATCCATGAGTCCTAAGAGGATCAATCTTAGAGCTTCTTTACCTTAGGCTTTCCAATGCTCTTGAGGGGTCTTGTTTTGTTTTGGTTTTGGTTTTTTTCCAGAGGTTTTTAAATACTTTAAAACTTCTAGATAAGTGGCAAAGATAGTAGAGTTCTCATAAACTTCCCCTGATGTTAACCTCTTACTTAATAATGGCACAGTGATCAGAACGAAGAAACTGACGTTGTCCAAAGCTACTCCATCTCCTGAACGGTCTGAGGATATTGGTCCGCAATTTTGTGGAACGTCCCTTCAATTAGGTTTGCTGTTTTTTTCCCCATGAGGGACTGAGATCTCGGCTTTAGGAAGAATTAGCACAGAGGTGATGTGCCCTTCTCCTCACACCATCCTAGGCGAGACACGGTATCGTATGGGTCTTTTGCTGGTCATGTTGAACCCCGGGCGGCTGTGCTGGGTTTCTCCACTGCCAAGTTACTACTTTTCCCCTTCTGTTCCTGGGAACCAGGGTCCCTGAGGCCCGGCCCACGCTCCTGGGAAAGAGGTGACTTCAGCTGCACCTCCAAGAGAGCGAAGCCTTAAAGAATTTGTGAACATATGTACATGTTAAAACTACCAGAGCAATTAATAAATATTTTGAGAGAGACAGTCTGAGGCTGTGCAACTCTTCTATTTTCTCCATAAACTTCCGCTCATTCATCTTAGCCTTCTTTGGTGGGTCGTGCCTCCGCCGGTTCCTGCCATGGTGTTTGGGTGGCCATCTTTTGTTTCTCTCTCTCCTCACTGAAGTTCTTCTACGTAGAAGAGCTTCCCTTTTCCCCCCACTTATTCAGTCATTTATTCAGATTAGTGCGGACTCAAATGGATGTTTATTTTATTCTTTGGTTTTCTAATCCATTACTAGTTTTATTAATATCATTGTGCCAATTGTCCCCCCTTTGGCCCTTGGGAGCTCTTTCTGTTACACGGAGCATGACAATTAGGCCGGGGAACCTAAAAGGAAGTTATCAGGAACCAGTGGAAACAGGCAAACCATGAAGAAAGGATAGAACACAAAATGAGCCAACTGGATAGCATCTTAGAACCAGATTTTAGAGAAAGATAAAGAGAGAGAAAGTCCATTGTTTCAAAGGAAGAACAATAATAGCAGGTGATCTGGGAATCTGCTATGGTACTATGATGTCTACATGTATCTTTTCCAGCTCTGGTGTGACAGTTTACACTCTGTTATGGCGGCCCGGTGGTGAGGGCACAGCACCAAGAAGAGGAAAATGAGACACCGAGGCAAATTCTAACAGACTTAGAGGCTCCCTGCAGACTGCTGGCCCCACCCCGTATGTTTAAATACTACTCAATTAGGATCAACATTCATTTTTTATTAATGCCCTTCTGAGACAATGGCTCTTTTATCTGTGTTTTATCTTCCAGCTACATTAAGACCAAGGACACTCTCACAGAAGATCTAAAGGAGGAGACCCCTGATGAATTGGGAGTTTAAAATACAAATGGAACTTCCTTTGTCAGTCTTGACTTGTTTTATTAACATCCGAAGGTTGATTTATAGCAGATTAGCAGGCGGGAGAGGACTGTTTGTCCAATCACTTTACTTAACACACACAATTAGAAAAAACAAACATTCAAAAATGGCTCCCTTCTACGAGCTAATAGACGGTGCACTCTGTTCTAAAACAGTCCCTTCCCTCTGTCACACACTGCAGTGACCAAGGACAGGTGCACCCCATCTCAAGAACGCGGGAGAACATTCTACGCGAGATGCAAGCGAGAGACCTAGTTTTTCCAGGAACACGACAAAAGCGCCTGTACAAGGGTATCTGCGGTAATGATGGCGGGGTCCGAAGGATCAGAGCTCAAATCCCGTCTCCACTTGGGTAAGCCTTGTGACCTTGAGTACCTTGTTTAACCCAGGCCTCTACTTGGTCATCTGCAATAAGAGAATATTAAGGCCCATTGCAGAAGACCAGGTCAGGGCTCGAGGAGAGGAGGTATGTGCCTAGGGCCGGACAGACACTGGCTATTACTGGATAATGACAACGACGTTCTAACCATCCTCATTTCCACACCTAAGAACGAGGCTAAGCAGGATTTGGGGTGACCTCCGTTACCCAAAGGGAACACCATGGAGGTAGGCGAATGGTCCTATTTCTTCATCTCTTTGGGAGGAAACGCATACATGCAAATCATTCTGTTAGTAATGAAAAGTCAGCTGGCATTAAGGAAAATCCAAGGCATTCATTCCACTGTGTTTGCACTTGAAACAAAGCATATTGGGCTGCCTGCCACCTTCCACAGAATGCTTATAACAATGTGCTCCAGTCTTTAAAACCAAGGAATCCAAACATTCTCCTGTTTTTAAAGAATTCAACACTGATACTGAACTTCACTGTTTCCTCAAGAAAAAGGAGTTCACCTCAATGAGGGAAGGAACCTGCGTGTTTTGTTCATGGTTTCTCCCCCAGTGCCCAGCGCAGTGACTTGCTCTTCATCTTCCTGGGCCTCTGGCGCCTGATGCATAAAACGGGCCATGCCAAATCTGGGCATCTCGGCTGGAACATTCTTGCTGCTGTATTTTTTTTTAAACTCCTGTGTGTTCATCACTTCTCACAGCTGCCACTGAGCCCTGTTTCTACCCATAAAGAAAATGCTTTTCTGTATGTATTTCGGATTTTTTTTTTAAAGATTTACTTATTTATTTTAAAGAGAGAGAGAACGAGCCAGCGAGCTTGCAGGGAGGAAGGGCAGAGAGTGTGTCTTAAGCAGACTACTCTCTGACTGTGGAGCCCGACGAGGGGCTTGATCTCACAACGCTGAGGTTCATGACTGGAGCCAAAATCAAGAATGAGACACTTAAATGACTGTGCCTCCCAGGCGCCCCTGTATTTCAGATATTCTTCCATGGCCCATCGCTCAACCCTCCTAACACCATGCAAAAGATATCCTCATCTCCACCTGTGAAGATCAGCACACGCATCCCTCCTACAGGGCAGGCTGTCTTTTCAGATGTGCTTGGGACCAGCAGTACATGGGTCAAAAACGCGACTTACAGCCGGAACCATCAAAACAAGTACCTAAACTCAAATTCATGGAGGCTAAACATCATCCTACTAAAGAATGAATGGGTCAACCAGGAAATTATAGAGGAATTAAAAAAATTCACGCTGTGAACATTTTCACTGAAAACCTATAGCTAGTCATTCACTGACTAATCTGTTGGTGTAGAGTCCAGGCGTTTTCTTCGAGGTGGTCTGAGAACGGATGAAGTTGATTCTTGGGAAGCACAGAACTCAACTACTAAGGCAGTGGTCCTCAAATTGTGGTCCCTTGACCCTGGTCTCCTATCATGAGGAAAAGGTGTTAGAAAGGCAAATTCTCAGGTCCCCTCCAGACCTACTGAATCGGGACCTGGAGGGGCATCAGCTCCCACCCTGACCGGTGATCCAGGGGTCTCAGAGTTTGCCACACGATACGCGGGTGTGGATGGGCAGCCTCTCCCGGCTGCGGCTCAGCGAGACACGTAACATGTAGTCAGCCGGGCCGTAGCAGGAGGCACCCATTCTTTAGCGTGGCTTTGACAGGTGCAGCTCGGAGTGGCAAAATGGTACATTTTCGCATCGTAACTAACACAATTCTCAGTTGCTCTAGTGCTCAGCTGGGATCTCTGCACCGGGCTCACCGTGCTACTCTATTTGGCCTAGGAGAGAACCAGCCAGCCACGGTGACGACAGTGTCTGCATTCCACAGCCAGGGAAATCGCCGAGCGGGTGGCAGGCTCGCACCCCATGGGCCACGCAGGATGGGACACAGAGAGGCTCGATCTCACCCCACGAAGCCAAGGGAGGCGTGCACTCACTGTGTGCTATCTTCTCCATTTACCAACCTAATGCTTGCTCCGTGAGAGCCAAGGAAGAGCCCTCCTTCTTTTATGACTAGCTAATTTATGGCCAGGCGAGTATAAGCATTTCCTGGGTTCTTTTATCATCACAACTTTGTTCTGTCAGTAGTGCTATCTGTCATTCTTTGTAGTTCAGTAAGCTCTTTCAAACCCAAGATATCTATATTTCTAAATGGAATCTGAGACGAATTTTGATAAACATGCATTCTGTATCTTAATAAAAAAGGGATTTTCCCCCTTAACTACCTGAATATATAAATGTTTAAAAAGTCTCTGAAACCTGCCTTTGCAATAGGTGAAAATTCAATGTCAAAATAATATTAAAAATACACAAAACTGTAGGAAATTGTTTTAACCATGATGTGATAAATAATAAATCAGAATGCAAGTTACTCCGCGATTATGGGTTTTCTCCATTCTTTAAGCTTCTCGCCTGTTCCACATCAGTGGATCGACAGCCCTTTAGTTTAACAATTATGCACACAGGCAATCTTGTTAGGACTGATAGAATGCTGTCACCGTCTTTGTCCCTGCCATGCAAAGATGCTGCAGTCAAAGCTATAAGGCACCCAGCAGCTGTGCACCGAGGCAGGGTGCTCAAACAAGAAAGTTCCACTCGGAGTTCCAATGGGCCGAATAGGAGTTTCCGGGCCGAAGGGCGAATGCAGGGGACAGGACCCACATATCCCTCTGTTTGTAGGTGATTCTCCCTAATCGGAGCTCAGACCAGCTCCCAGCTTGTTTGGCTGGTTCGGACATGGTGTCCCCACCCCACCCCCATCCGGAAGCTAATGCAGTTCAGGTGTAGTGCCTTTTTCTAAAAGCCACGAGCTTCATTTTTAGCAACGGAGGCTCCAAAGAGGCCAGCCAGCCTGCTATCTCCTTGAGGGATATTTACTTACATATTCAGTTCAAATTTACAGTGCCTGGCTTGCGAATGAAATGCCACTTAAAAAGAGAATGCCATACCATTGTGGGAGATAAATCAAACAAGCACTTCTTATTTTAGCACATGCTGGAAATCACACATTTCTAAAGCGGTATGTAGGTTATCTGCACAACAGAAACACGTTCCCCCTTTCAGTACATTTCCCTGGCTACTACACAAACCTGGAATTGCTTTCTTCGGCAAAAGTCTTCTTATTGAAGAAATCAACTAACCCCTCTGATTCCTTGAAAGAATATGATGATTTTAAGGCAACCTAGCTACGGGGGCAAGTTTAACCTCTGAGAAGGACACTTTTGAAAGGAGTAAGATCCAGGGACAGCATCCCCCTGCCCCTGCAGGTCAGAGTCATATTTATGACACGGTCAATGGGTTGAATTCACACCTCATGGGAACAAAAAGGGAGTAAATAAGGTTGG